>JZKD02S0041578.1:0-26205 GCA_000966675.3 Picea glauca
TTTTAGTTTTCATGGATAAAGATTTTTATTATTTTTCAAGGTTAAGTAAGAAATCATTGTTGTCCTTATTCTCATACCATGTATGTGTTTGTGTCGACCTATCTTTTGTATGTGTTTACTATCGTATATGTCTCAAAATTACTAGGATTATGTTATGATTTTTGGGATTTTATCACATATGTCCTAGAATTTATAGGCTTGAGCTTTGGGATTTTATAGTTAAGGTATTAATTCTCGTGGTATTATCCATATTAATAATCAACCATGCATGTGCATATGTGTAATATAATTCATTTCCTACCACTAATATGAAAAAAAAAAGGTGGAGAACAAGAGAAGACACATCCTGTGGAGGTTAGAGGAGATAGGTGTTAAATCTCCCAAATTCATGTGTCTCTATTTCTAATGTACTTCACCTAGGGTTTTCATACTTTCCTATGTTGACTCGGGCCTATAGTGGGTCATGTGTATTGCACCCAGAGTGGTCGTGAGAATGTCCTTGATGTCTTTGGAAGCTCACTAAATTTCACCCGAATAGCATGTGATTTGAGTATTGGAAAGATTTGCTTAATAACTTATCAATCCAAATCGAACTATAGTCTCCTTATCACTACCACTAATCAAATCCAAAAATATAATGTTTTTCTAGGATGGATCCACAAATGCTCTATGAGACTAGGGTTGTGTGATCTTGCACTACAGACGATACAATGGGAAATCCTCAGGGATATTCTTTCCCCTAACACTGATAGTATATGCAGATGATAAAATAAAACTAGATGCAACTAAAAAAAATGGAAATCCATAATGCAATAATTATGTTATTTATTGTGTTAATTATACTAATATTTAACTACTATAAGGAAGAATCATTAAAGAATGATACTAGTGGTTCTTCGACTGGATATCAACAATAGTAGATTCCATCCTTGAATTTGGTTTCATGCTTACCTACTGGGTTTGTCCAAAAAAATCCAGCGCCTCTTTAGAGTGCCCATTCTCCACTTATCTAGGAATGATGGTAGTCTAGGGGATGAAGTGGTGTTATGGCATGTTCAAAAAAAATATTATTACCTTATCAATGTACCCATTCTGTGAAAATCCTTAATTGAGCACAGTCCAGGAAACCATGTTGACATACACGACGCATACAAATTATATACCATCAATAGCTCTTTGGTCTAATGGTTATAGTTAAATATCGCTCTTTATACAAACTCTCTTCATCATTTTATTCCTCTCCTTCGTCATATTGCATCGGATCCTCATTCTAAAACTATTGCTTGATATTCAAAGTAATGACAACCGTATGTTTATGAAATAGTAGCGATGGATTGTTGAAGAAGGATGATGCCACTCTAAAATATACTTATGATGGTTCTTTCATGGTGTAGGATGCCCACTAGTCACATTGCAATGGTCGTTACTATTAAAGGTAGTGTAGTGGGATGGGGATAATGGTATTTGCATTGGCACACTAAATTTTTTAATGCCACGATTCGATTTAAGTCTTCACTAACGAGTCAATACACACAACTCGTATTGCACAAGATTGTTCCTAGATAATGGAAAATTAAGTTTATGCCATTTAAATGTGGTTTTAAAGTGTAAGCACCCCAGGTTACCTTCATATGTCGATTACATTCCACAGGGTAAGTTCGCTTCGTCTGGGTCTATTAATAATCAGTATCATGCATTTGCTAAGAAAGAATTCATGCTCATTGGGTATCTTCCTATTTTAGGAATAGCATGTGCAACAAAATATAGTGTCATTACGATAGTCAATGTTTTTTCTTTCTCTAAACATGTTGTGGCTTAGTTGCCATGTTTCTCCACCTTTTGTTCTAATTTAAAGCTTCTACATCAAAAGTTGTATCTCATACCATCAAATATGATTATGTCATGTGTGAATAAGAGAGTGATTATGACACTCTGTTGTAACAACATTTTTATCCCAAACATGTAAGAAATGAATTGTGTCTGACATAACTTATTGTATTAGTTTGTTGAATCAAGATTTAGAAATCCTTGGAAAAGATTTTACAGATAACTATGATTGCTATATATATATTTGAAGTTGCTACGATTGTTAACAAACGGTTGGAGACTTCATCTTTCAGCATCTCCCTATATATGTTAAGCAGTTCATGCTTATTATATTCTTGCAACTCTCCATAAATTACAAAACATTGTTGTCTATTGCAGGACTCCATATGTCTCAACCATGCATCAAGATGAATCTGTGGATTTGAGAGAAGTAGGTAGAGTTATGAAAGATGTTTTAGGGGCAAAAGCCATGTTTCTTTCAATAGTAACCGTCATATAAATCATTCTTTGAATGATATTTTAGCAGTTTATGTAGAATTAATATAGAAAAGGATATTGCATATTTCAAATGTCCCTTTTAAAGTATGAAGGTTGATTATGGAAGTTTGTGATTTAGTAATGAAAAGAGTAGCTCAGTTGGTAGCAGGTGGAATTGTGGGAATACATAAGAATATTGGTATAGATGGAGCTTCAAGCCTAGTAGGTGGCACATTAAAGGGTGACACAACAAGCAAAATGAAGAGGATAGGTATTGCCATATATGGTGGACTTTATGAGCACTATCCTAAATTTAGAAACTAGTTGCAGTTGGATATTGTGGAACTCCTTGGAGAGAAAACATAAAAGCATGTTGTCATTCATCTACCCAATGATGGATGTGGAATTGGAGTTGCACTCATTGTTTCTTCTCATTCCATTTATGCAGATAATTAATGGGCGTAACCTGAAAAGAAAATTGATTTTAGTTGTAAACATCTTTCAGAATTTGTTGATATCAGAAGTTATTCTAATTCCTAAAGCATATATTGTTGATGAAACCATGTTGTATTATAGGTTGTCTATAGATAACGCATGTTTCACAATTTGCAAGTTGTATTTAATTAGGCTTTTTCTTGGTAATTTGCTCGGATTCATATGTATTGATCTCCTTGTAAATGGTGAGGAAAGTGTTTATCATCAATTATGTGAAAAAGAAAGGAAAATATATTATGTAAAAAGGATTCAACTCCATACTTTTCCATAAGGGGAAGTATCAGATCACTGATATCAATGCTTCAAGAATGAATCAACAAGATAGTATTGTATATCTTCTTTATCCTAACTGTGAGAAGTGTAATGGGAAAATAATTCATTTTGTTGGAACACTGAGAGGGGAGGGTGAATCAATATGACCACTTTATCACCACTTTTAATCACAATGTGTATTATTTAACTTTATGAGAAGTATTCAATAGTTTAACATTAGCATTTAATGTATCATCAGGGGTATAAATCAATCATGAACAATAAGCAATCACAAATACATAGTACACCAAAATTTTACATGGAAACCCAATGCAAGAGAAAACCACGGAATGCTTTTCTTATATGTCAAAGGAAATACATCCATAGGAAGCACCAACTTTCTTATTTTTCCAGCTACAACTGGAAGGAGGCTCCAAACTGAAGGAAGCTCCAACTCCCTGA
Source organism: Picea glauca (assembly GCA_000966675.3). Classification (NCBI taxonomy): domain Eukaryota; kingdom Viridiplantae; phylum Streptophyta; class Pinopsida; order Pinales; family Pinaceae; genus Picea; species Picea glauca. Next base: position 3,514 of record JZKD02S0041578.1, read on the forward strand.
TTCTCCAGCACCAATAAGAAGGAGGCTACAACCCCCTTTCCTTGCCCCCTCCAACCACCCAAAAATATAAATGTAGACAATCTGTCACTGCCACTGAATCAATCAACATGTTATTGATCTATCATTGTCATTGCCTTAACTTTTCATTGTTGTTATGCTTCATCAACTATTACCACTCAAACCCTTATGTCTCAAACCCTCGTACCAACATCCACAAGAATTTATTTCAAATAAAATACTCATGAGATACTAAGACATTTATGTGATGGACTACTGCAGAATATAAACCCTAACATACACACTAAATCATAGCTCTCAAACTTTAGCTGACTTGATGGATTTGATCTTCTGAAATATATTTTTCTCAACAAATATGTGCCATGTGCTCTGTAAATTCGTGAATGTTCACGCTTTGTCCCACTATGGCTCGCAGATGTCCGCGCTCAACTACCTCTGCAACTCGCAGATTACTTTGCTTGTTTGTGTATCTGTGTTTTCCTTCACTGAACCTTGCGGATGTCTGATCTTTTCTGAGTCTGCAACTCACGGATGTCCATGCTATTTTGTTACTGCAACTTGTGGATAAACTCAGGAAAACCCTAGAACAATAAAATCAACTTTGTCCCTTATGCTCCTACAACTTCTCTCTTCACTAAAATTCACTGCCTCAGACTCACTGTGTCATATTTTTCAATAGTACCTGCCCATAACACTTTACAACACAGATATTCAATGTGCTCAATTAGGTGTTAATAATATTCTCTTGAATTCTTATTTATACTTTCCAAGTGACTTCCTTTAGGGGCTAGCTTGTAACTATTTTACCCCTTTTCCTTATTTTAGGGCTAACCCGCACTCTTTTGTTGCAACCACTTTGCCCTTTCAACTACTTTACCCTTAATAAATGACATGTAACTTCTTGTTGACCTTCTAGGGGCTTCTAGATCATTCTTTGGGGTCCTCCAACTTTAAAAGGCCATAATTCCTCAACCATGAGGAACCACATGGTGTACCACATATCATCGGAAATGGCATGACATGTATTGTCCATCCATGAATAAGTTACATGTATTTACACTGTCCTTTATGTCCTTTTTTTCTCGTTCAATTGTGGGTTCCATAACCATACCTTCGGGGCTTCCTGACTTCTTCAAAGTTTGACATCAACGACAATCAATCTTTCAACAATCTCCCCCTTTGGAATTTATGGCAACACTCTAATGCAACACCTCGATATTGATGGCATGGAAACGCATATGAACATGCTTATGCTCCCCTTGTGACCATCACTCCCTTTATTTTTATACTTCTGATATTTATCTATGTTACCCTACATATGTTCATTCTCTCCCCCTTTGACATCAATGAAAAAGGGTAACTTTTCATGGGGTTGTTCCCCTTGTCTGAACTCGCCTTGGGGTTGCTCCCCATGGCTGCACTCTTCTTGGGGTTGCTCCCCCTGTATACACTCTTCTTGGGTTTGCTCCCCCTATCTACACTCCTGTTGGGGTTGCTCCCCCTGTCTGCAAGCTTCAGATCATTATGCTGACATTTTCTATTCATGGTGCTTCCTCGTGTAAAACATTGACATATATGAAAAGCATTCAAATAATTATTGACTCTGAGTCTTTATGACTTTTCATATTTACTCTTCTCTCCCCTCGTCCTGTTGATGTTGTGAAGTTCATTGTGGGGCAAAAACTACTCCAAGTCTCTATCGAAGATACTCAAAATTCTCCCTTTGAAGAGGTTTGGTGAAGATGTCTGCAATATGCTCCTTTGTCCCAATGTACTCTAGCTTGATGTTCTTCTCTACAACCTGTTCTCATAGAAAGTTATACTTGATCGGAATGTGTTTTGTCTTGGAATGCATCACTGGATTCTTTGAGATATTAAGAGCACTAGTGTTATAAAAAAGTATTGAAATGGAATCATCATAGTCCACTTGTATATCCTACAAATTTTGTTTCATCTAGAGGACCTGAGTACAACACATTGTTGCAGCAATGTATTATGCTTTTGTTGTAAACAATGATATTGATGACTGCTTCTTGGTTAACCAGGATACCAGACACTCACCCAAATAAAAAAAAATTCCACTTGTACTTCTTCTATCGTCAATGCTTCCATCCCAATCTGCATCTGTATAAGCAACTAGATATAGTTCATTTCCTTTTGGATACCATAACCCATAGTCTTATGTTGCTTTAGTTATCTGAATATTCTCTTTACTTCAATGACATGTGTTTCCTTTGGTGTTGCTTGAAATCTTTCTACCTGTCCAACTGCTTACATCACATATGGTCTTGATCATGTCACATAGAGTAAGTTTCCAATCATTGGTATGTAGAGTCCATGATCTGTATCCTTGGATTCATCTTCTTTGCTCAACTTGCAACTTGTTTTCATAGGAATACTTACAGGCTTACAATCTTCCATTCCAAACCTTTTCATCATTTCTTTGATATACTTGGTCTGTGAAATAAATATACCTGTATCAAGCTAATATATTTGATATCCCAAAAAGAAAGTCAACTCACCAAGAAAAGACATTTCAAACTCATTATGCATGTCTTTAGAAAACTTCTGACTCGTCCTATCATCATCGCTTTCAAAAATAATGTCATCAACATAAACTTCAATTATTAATATGCTATCACGATCTACCTTTATGTAGAGATTTTGTTTGCATTGCCTTTCATGAACCCTTACTGTTGTAAATACATGTCTAGCCTTGAGTACCATGCTCTGGGGGCTTTCTTAAGACCATATAGTGCTTTCTTCAACCTACAAACATAATCTTCCCTTTCTGACAGTTGAAATCCTTCTGGTTTCTCGATGTAAACTTCTTATTCCAACTCTTCATTTAGGAAGGATGATTTCACATCCATCTGATATATATTGATCTTCTTCAAACATGCATAAGCTAATATTAATCTAATTACTTCCATTCCGAAAACTGGGGAAAATTTTTCTTTAAAGTCTATTCCCTCAACCTATGCATATCCTTTGCATACTAGCCTTGCTTTATTTATGGTTACTTGTCCATTCTCATTCAACTTGTTCTAAAATACCCATTTTGTTCCAATCACGTTCTTGTATTTTGGTCTAGGAACCAATTCCCATATGTCATTCTTCTCTATCTAATCCAATTATTCATCCATAGCCTTGATCAAGTGTTCATCCTTGCTAGTCTCTTCAAAAATTCTTGGTTGAACTGTAGATAACAATGCTATGTGTTGTTGTTCTGGTGAAATTATTCTTCTTCGGGTTTCAACTCCTGCATCTTTATTCCCAATAATATGTTCTGGTGGATGATTTTTCTGTACTCATCAACTAGGTGTCTTAGAAGGTATATGTTGCCCATCTTCCTCTTGTTTTTCTTTTGGCTGCTCTTTATCTTCTGCTTCTTCTTCTACTTCTTCTTCTTTGAGATCTTCCTCGTCATCTTGTTCTACTAAGTCTTTGCTTCCTTCTTTTTCCTTCTGTACATTTGTCTCATCAATTGATACATTGATGCTTTCCATGATTTTGTTGAGTCTTGTACTGAAACATTTATGTGCTTTACTTTTGCTTGAATACCCAACTAGTATGCTTTTGTCAACTCGGGAGTCAAATTTTCCAAGCCTACCATCTTCTCTTTTGATATAAAATTTGCTTCCAAATACTCTGAAATGCTTCATATTTGTCGGTCTTCCTTTCCATAACTCATAGGGAGTCTTGTCATTGTTACTTATGAGGATTCCTCTCTTTAGGATGTGAACTGTTGTATGAACTGCTTGTGCCCAAAATATGTCACTCAACTTGGAATCTTTCAACATGGTTATGTCCATTTCCTGTACTGCTTTGTTCTTCCTTTCGACCACTCCATTTTGTTGAGGTGTCCTAGCTATTGAGAACTATCTCTTTATTCCATGTTCACCACAAAAATCCATGAATTCCTTTGATGTGAACTCTCCTCCATTGTCTAATCTCAAACACTTGATTTTCAAATCCATCTCGGTCTCAACCATCTCTTTGTATATCTTGAAGTGTTCGAATGTCTCTCACTTCTTCCTGAGAAAGAAAACTACAGTGATCAACTAGTAGCATAAAGTATTGTTCACCATTTAATCCCTTTGTTCTTGTAGGCCCACATAGATCAGTGTGTACAATATCCAATGGTTTTGTCGTGGAGTACTCTTTTGATTTCAACTTGGTCCTGGCTTGTTTTCCATGTAGGCAAGGCTTACATAGAGTATTTGTTGGCTTTGAGATCTCAAGAATTTCTTTCACTACTTTATTTCTGCTAATTTTGACAAGGTTATCAAATTTTATGTGACCCATCCTTCTTTGCCAAAGCCAACTTTCATTTTCCTTTCCTAAAAAACAATTTTCCTTTCCAATCTCATTCAGAATGTATATGTTGTTTGAGGTTATTTTAGCTGTAGCCACCAATTTGCATGATCCTTCTTTTCTTATTTCACATTTTTTTTAGTCAAACAAAAGTTTGTGTCCTTGATCACACATTTGACTGACACTTAGAAGATTGTGCTTCATATCTTCGACCAGTAGAACATTTTTTGCCTTGCCATTTTTGCTTCCAATATTTATTGTGCCTCTACCTATTATTATGGTTGAGTTATCATTTCCAAATGAAACGGATCCATCGCGTTCTTTCTTCGGGGTCATAAACATGTTCTTGTCACATGTCATATGCTTCGAATAATCATTGTTAACATACCACCCACTTTTCGTGTGTTGTGCTTGTAGAGCAAGCAAGCATTCTTCAGTGTTGAATTGATCTTGCTTTATTCTCCATATCCTTTATGGTTCATGTTTATGATTGTCGCTATTTTTCTTTGGTTCCTTTGGAGGAACAGTCAGTCTGCAATCTTTGGCCATGTGTCCAAAAATTTTGCACGTGTAGCATTCTATTTCATTACTTAGTGAACCAAAATTGTTGTGATTTATGTTTTGTGTTTCATGTGACTTTCTAGGATAATTGTTGTTTGAATAACCTTCATAGTTGCTTCTGTTCTTGGAATAGTCTCTACAGTTTGCAGGTTTATGACCAAAATTGTTACAAGAATAGCATAAACCAAGAAACATAGTTTCATACTTGGATGTAGAGGGTCTTTTGAATGGTGTTTCTCTTCTGAAGATTTCTTCTTCTTGAGATGTTGTTGATTGATGGTTCTATGTTCTAAATCTTCTTGTTGGTCCAATTCCTCTGTGATTTTCTTCTTGAGTACCTCTAACTATTTCTGCATAGGTGCTTTGTTTTGCTTCCTACTCTGTTGTCTTGGAGCTTGAGTCTTTTTCAGTCTACATATGGTTGTATCCTATCCCAGACCTGTCATAGTATGGCCTTTGACTGCCGATGATCTCATCCAATATTTTGGTGTTATTTTGTTGCATATCTTTCTTATGAAGATATTTTCTTAGGGTAACTATTTCTTCTTCCAAGCTTTCAATCATCTTATCTTTATCTTCTAACTGTTTTCTGATTGTTTCTTCAATCCTTTTGTCTTCTTCTACCTGGATATTTAACTTCGTGATTGTCTGATCAATTTCTTCTAAGTTGGAATTTTGATATCCTTTTTTCTTCTTTAACTCTGCCTTGAGTGATTTGATTTTCTTTCTTTATTTCCCTAGTTCTTCTAAGGCACTGATTAATTCTACTCTGAGATCCACTTCACCTTCTTCTTCAGAATCTTCAGAATCTTCTTCATCACCTTCTATTTCCATGAAGAGTACTCTTTCAGAATCATTGTCACTATCATCATCCTCGTCTAATGAAGAGTTGTCTTCCTTTGAGTAGAAACTTTTCTTGCAGAATTTATTTTTGTTCTTTCTCTTGTCTCTCTTTTTATTTTTATTTTTCCTCTTAGGATCTTCTTCTTCATCGCTACCTTTATCTTAGGATAAAGACATTTAGAAGAAAAATGACGAACACCGTCACAATTAAATAATTTCAATGGAAACATACTTTTTTATTTGTTGGTTCCTCTTTTTAATTTCCTTACAAAGTTTGCCACTTCTCCATCTTCCTCTGAATCATCATTGTAGCTACAATCTAGTTTTGGCTTTTTCTTGTTTTTTTTCTTCGTCTTCTTGGATGCTTTGAACATTGCTTCCTTCGTGACCGGGTTCTCTTGTTCTATCCTCATTTCATAAGATGTGAATATTCTATGTAGCTTTTCCATGCTCAAATAGCCAAGATCTATCTGTTCTTCTAGAGTTAATATCTTAGGATCAAATCTCATAGGTAGAGCTCTTAGAACTTTTTAAACGACCACTGAATCATCAACTTCTTCTCCCGTTCCTTTAATAGTGTTCACGGTTTCGTCAACTCGCAGAAAGTAGGCTACAATGTCTTCATCTTTAGTTGCTCAAACTTGGCTCTAAGGATTTGAAGCTTAGCTCACTTGAATTTGGTATCTCCTTCGTAAATATTTTGAAGTTCATCCCAAAGATCCTTTGTGGTCTTGCAATGCATAACTTTGACAAATATTGAATCATCCACACTTCTCAGAATGGTGCCTTTATCCTTTGAGATTTTTTTTGCTCAGTATATTTCCATATTTGTCAATTGGGGGAGTGGTTGGTGTTGCATATTCGTCTACTACTGACTACCAAACATCAAATCCATGTACCTGTAAAAAGGTTTGCATCCTTTTACTCCAAAAGGCATAGTTCTGACCAAAAACCATGGTGCTCCAATCTTAGCATATTCCATGATCTCCTTCCAATGGTTAAATTATTTCTTGAAGGACTTGCTCTGACACCAAATGTTGGAATACTGAGAGGGCAGGGGTGAATCAATATGAGCACTTTATTACCACTTTTAATCATAATGTGTATTCTTTAAATTTATGAGTAGTACTCAACAGTTTAACATTATCATTTAATGTATCATTAGCAATATAAATCAATCATGAACAATAAGCATTCACAAATACATAGTACACCAGAATTTTACGTGGAAACCCAATGCAGGAGAAAACCACAGAATGTTTTTCTTATATGTCAGAAGAAATACATTCATATGAAGAACCAACTTCCTTATTTTTTTTAGCTACAACTAGAAGGAGGCTACAACCTCCTAGTTCTTAGGATCCAACTGGAAGGAAGCTCCAACTCCCTGATTCTTCAGCACCAACCGGAAGGAGGCTACAACCCCCTTTCCTTGCCATGTCTAACCACCCAGAAATATAAATGTAGACAACCTGTCCCTACCACTAAATCAATCAACCTATTATTGTTTTGTCATCACGGCCATAACATGTCACTATTATTATGCTTCATCAATTGTTACCACTCAAACCCTTATGCCTCAAACCCTCATACCAAGATCCACAACAATGTCTTTCAAATCAAATACTCATGAGCTACTAAGACATTTCTATGTTGGACTACTGTAGAATATAAACCCTAACATACACACTAAATCATACATCTCAAACTTTAGCTGACCTGATGGATTTGATCTTCTGAACTTCAATTTTCTCAACATATATGTGCCCTGTGCTATGTAAACTTGCGGATGTTCACGCTTTGTCCCATTGTGGCTTGTGGATGTTTGTGCCCTATTACCTATGCAACTCATGGATTACTTTGCTTCTCTTTGCATCCGCATTTTACTTCACTAAACCCTGTGGATGTTCGTGCTTTTTTGAGTCTGCAACTTGCATATGTCTGCACTCTTCCTTTACTGCAACTCACGGATAAACTCAAGAAAACCCTATAACGGTAAGCTCAACTCCGTCCCTTCGGCTCCTGCAACTTATCTCTTCACTGAACTTCATTGCCTCGGACTCATTATGTCATATTTGTCAATAGTACATGCCCATAACACTTTACAACATAGATATTCAATGTGCTCAATTAGGTGTTAATAAGAGTCTCTTGAAGTCTTATTTATACTTTCCAAGTGACTTCCTTTAGGGGTTAGCTTGTAACTATTTTACCCCTTTTTCCTTATTTTAGGGCTAACCCACACTCTCTTGTTGCAACCACTTTACCCTTAATTAAATTATTGTTGCAACTACTTTATCCTTAATAAATGACATGTAACTTCTTGTTGACCTTTTAGGGGCTTCTAGATCATTCTTCGGGGTCCTCCAACTTTACAAGGCCATAATTCCTCAATGGTGAGGAACCATGTGGCATACCACATATCATCAGAAACAGCATGACATGTACTATCCATCCATGAATGACTTATAGGTATTTACACTATCCTTCATGTCCTTTTCATCGATCAATTGTGGATTCCATAACCATAAATTTGGGGCTTCCTGACTTCTTCAAGGGTTGACATCAATGACAACCAATATTTCAACACATTTATTATTTTCATTCTCAATCATCTTATATTAGGAGCTCATGTATGTTCAGTTTTGTGATCCTTATGGACTATCACATATGAAGAGTGTTTAGCATTTGGAATTTTGATTCCAATCCAAGTTGTCCAAGTTGTCCAAGTTGTTGTGGAAGATCGTAACCACTATTTATTACTCTTCCAAATGTGGCAGGTTATGCTTTGCATATTGCCTTGTGTATATATTCACTTGGAATCGGGTAATCCTGGACATACACAAGTATATATTGATAAATGTATATTTGGTATATTTATAATTATTTTTCCACACAATATATATTCACTTGGAATCGGGTATTCCTAGACATACACGAGCATATAGTGTATATTGATAAATGTATATTGAGTATATTTATGATGATTTTTCTACAAAGCATATTAATATAACTATTATGCATAATAAAAAAATTGAAAACGATGTGTGAATACTATTAATGATGTGAATATGATTAGTGAGTATTATATTTATTGATGTTGCTTTAAAATATTCCAAGCGACTAACATTCTTTTTAAAAGAATGCCAATCCAAATCATTTTATGAATGGTAAGAAATTTCAAAACTGTTTGTATCCCGATGGAGGTCGGTCTGCTCTGAGTGTCATTCAGTGTTACGACGATCGATGGATTACTTAAACTTATCGTTATGTTATCTTGTATTGAGATATGCTTATAAGATTAACACAAAGGTGTGAAGATATTTATAAATTTGAACAAAAAAATTGAAGCTTGAAGAATGAGGGAAAGTCGCATATCAATAAAACAACATTTTGTAAATGGGAAGAATGCAGCCACTCCTTGAGGTGTTGCGGGCTAATGCAAGTGAAGGTCCTAAATTAGAATTTAGAAATCGGAAATTCAAGCAAATTGCTTATAACATTTAATAATTGTGCTCTCCAATGCTATAATGTCGACTATCGTGACTATGCACGTATGTAGCCAACTATTAGATAATTAGATTACTATATTATGTTGATACGTGAAATACAAATAGTTGTGCGGAGTTAGAGTTTACAAGCATCTTCTTCACATATTAAGGGTAGCCAAAGGATACACCAATTAAAATAGGTGTTGCATGATGAGTATTTGGTTGCCGTCCCAATTGTCCAATATATACATGTTGCATGATGAGTATGTGGTTTCCCTCCCAAGTGTCTAATATATACATGTTGTATAATCACTATGTGGTTTTCATCCCAAGTGCCCAATACCTCATGAAATTTGGACTATCATTGTGAATTGTGCATAGAAGATGAGTTTTGGTTGTAATGGATGTATTACATTTTTCTTGGAGTTACAGAGATGGCCCTAACGAGCTACTCTTGGTAAAAACCAAACGTTCGTCGAGTGTTGAGGCTACTCCCAAACTCAAGTGAAATGGTCACTNAAAGGTGGAGAACAAGAGAAGACACATCCTATGGAGGTTAGAGGAGATAGGTGTTAAATCTCCCATATTCATGTGTCTCTATTTCTAATGTACTTCACCTAGGGTTTTCATACTTTCCTATGTTGACTCGGGCCTATAGTGGGTCATGTGTATTGCACCCAGAGTGGTCATGAGAATGTCCTTGATGTCTTTGGAAGCTCACTAAATTTCACCCGAATAGCATGTGGTTTGAGTATTGGAAAGATTTGCTTAATATCTTATCAATCCAAATCGAACTATAGTCTCCTTATCACTACCACTAATCAAATCCAAAAATATAATGTCTGTCTAGGATGGATCCACAAATGCTCTATGAGACTAGGGTTGTGTGATCTTGCACTACAGACGATACAATGGGAAATCCTCAGGGATATTGTTTCCCCTAACACTGATAGTATATGCAGATGATAAAATAAAACTAGATGCAACTAAAAAAAATGGAGATCCATAATGCAATAATTATGTTATTTATTGTGTTAATTATACTAATATTTAACTACTATAAGGAAGAATCATTAAAGAATGATACTAGTGGTTCTTCGACTGGATATCAACAATAGTAGATTCCATCCTTGAATTTGGTTTCATGCTTACCTACTGGGTTTGTCCAAAAAAATCCAGCGCCTCTTTAGAGTGCCCATTCTCCACTTATCTAGGAATGATGGTAGTCTAGGGGATGAAGTGGTGTTATGGCATGTTCAAAAAAAATATTATTACCTTATCAATGTACCCATTCTGTGAAAATCCTTAATTGAGCACAGTCCAGGAAACCATGTTGACATACACGACGCATACAAATTATATACCATCAATAGCTCTTTGGTCTAATGGTTATAGTTAAATATCGCTCTTTATACAAACTCTCTTCATCATTTTATTCCTCTCCTTCGTCATATTGCATCGGATCCTCATTCTAAAACTATTGCTTGATATTCAAAGTAATGACAACCGTATGTTTATGAAATAGTAGCGATGGATTGTTGAAGAAGGATGATGCCACTCTAAAATATACTTATGATGGTTCTTTCATGGTGTAGGATGCCCACTAGTCACATTGCAATGGTCGTTACTATTAAAGGTAGTGTAGTGGGATGGGGATAATGGTATTTGCATTGGCACACTAAATTTTTTAATGCCACGATTCGATTTAAGTCTTCACTAACGAGTCAATACACACAACTCGTATTGCACAAGATTGTTCCTAGATAATGGAAAATTAAGTTTATGCCATTTAAATGTGGTTTTAAAGTGTAAGCACCCCAGGTTACCTTCATATGTCGATTACATTCCACAGGGTAAGTTCGCTTCGTCTGGGTCTATTAATAATCAGTATCATGCATTTGCTAAGAAAGAATTCATGCTCATTGGGTATCTTCCTATTTTAGGAATAGCATGTGCAACAAAATATAGTGTCATTACGATAGTCAATGTTTTTTCTTTCTCTAAACATGTTGTGGCTTAGTTGCCATGTTTCTCCACCTTTTGTTCTAATTTAAAGCTTCTACATCAAAAGTTGTATCTCATACCATCAAATATGATTATGTCATGTGTGAATAAGAGAGTGATTATGACACTCTGTTGTAACAACATTTTTATCCCAAACATGTAAGAAATGAATTGTGTCTGACATAACTTATTGTATTAGTTTGTTGAATCAAGATTTAGAAATCCTTGGAAAAGATTTTACAGATAACTATGATTGCTATATATATATTTGAAGTTGCTACGATTGTTAACAAACGGTTGGAGACTTCATCTTTCAGCATCTCCCTATATATGTTAAGCAGTTCATGCTTATTATATTCTTGCAACTCTCCATAAATTACAAAACATTGTTGTCTATTGCAGGACTCCATATGTCTCAACCATGCATCAAGATGAATCTGTGGATTTGAGAGAAGTAGGTAGAGTTATGAAAGATGTTTTAGGGGCAAAAGCCATGTTTCTTTCAATAGTAACCGTCATATAAATCATTCTTTGAATGATATTTTAGCAGTTTATGTAGAATTAATATAGAAAAGGATATTGCATATTTCAAATGTCCCTTTTAAAGTATGAAGGTTGATTATGGAAGTTTGTGATTTAGTAATGAAAAGAGTAGCTCAGTTGGTAGCAGGTGGAATTGTGGGAATACATAAGAATATTGGTATAGATGGAGCTTCAAGCCTAGTAGGTGGCACATTAAAGGGTGACACAACAAGCAAAATGAAGAGGATAGGTATTGCCATATATGGTGGACTTTATGAGCACTATCCTAAATTTAGAAACTAGTTGCAGTTGGATATTGTGGAACTCCTTGGAGAGAAAACATAAAAGCATGTTGTCATTCATCTACCCAATGATGGATGTGGAATTGGAGTTGCACTCATTGTTTCTTCTCATTCCATTTATGCAGATAATTAATGGGCGTAACCTGAAAAGAAAATTGATTTTAGTTGTAAACATCTTTCAGAATTTGTTGATATCAGAAGTTATTCTAATTCCTAAAGCATATATTGTTGATGAAACCATGTTGTATTATAGGTTGTCTATAGATAACGCATGTTTCACAATTTGCAAGTTGTATTTAATTAGGCTTTTTCTTGGTAATTTGCTCGGATTCATATGTATTGATCTCCTTGTAAATGGTGAGGAAAGTGTTTATCATCAATTATGTGAAAAAGAAAGGAAAATATATTATGTAAAAAGGATTCAACTCCATACTTTTCCATAAGGGGAAGTATCAGATCACTGATATCAATGCTTCAAGAATGAATCAACAAGATAGTATTGTATATCTTCTTTATCCTAACTGTGAGAAGTGTAATGGGAAAATAATTCATTTTGTTGGAACACTGAGAGGGGAGGGTGAATCAATATGACCACTTTATCACCACTTTTAATCACAATGTGTATTATTTAACTTTATGAGAAGTATTCAATAGTTTAACATTAGCATTTAATGTATCATCAGGGGTATAAATCAATCATGAACAATAAGCAATCACAAATACATAGTACACCAAAATTTTACATGGAAACCCAATGCAAGAGAAAACCACGGAATGCTTTTCTTATATGTCAAAGGAAATACATCCATAGGAAGCACCAACTTTCTTATTTTTCCAGCTACAACTGGAAGGAGGCTCCAAACTGAAGGAAGCTCCAACTCCCTGATTCTCCAGCACCAATAAGAAGGAGGCTACAACCCCCTTTCCTTGCCCCCTCCAACCACCCAAAAATATAAATGTAGACAATCTGTCACTGCCACTGAATCAATCAACATGTTATTGATCTATCATTGTCATTGCCTTAACTTTTCATTGTTGTTATGCTTCATCAACTATTACCACTCAAACCCTTATGTCTCAAACCCTCGTACCAACATCCACAAGAATTTATTTCAAATAAAATACTCATGAGATACTAAGACATTTATGTGATGGACTACTGCAGAATATAAACCCTAACATACACACTAAATCATAGCTCTCAAACTTTAGCTGACTTGATGGATTTGATCTTCTGAAATATATTTTTCTCAACAAATATGTGCCATGTGCTCTGTAAATTCGTGAATGTTCACGCTTTGTCCCACTATGGCTCGCAGATGTCCGCGCTCAACTACCTCTGCAACTCGCAGATTACTTTGCTTGTTTGTGTATCTGTGTTTTCCTTCACTGAACCTTGCGGATGTCTGATCTTTTCTGAGTCTGCAACTCACGGATGTCCATGCTATTTTGTTACTGCAACTTGTGGATAAACTCAGGAAAACCCTAGAACAATAAAATCAACTTTGTCCCTTATGCTCCTACAACTTCTCTCTTCACTAAAATTCACTGCCTCAGACTCACTGTGTCATATTTTTCAATAGTACCTGCCCATAACACTTTACAACACAGATATTCAATGTGCTCAATTAGGTGTTAATAATATTCTCTTGAATTCTTATTTATACTTTCCAAGTGACTTCCTTTAGGGGCTAGCTTGTAACTATTTTACCCCTTTTCCTTATTTTAGGGCTAACCCGCACTCTTTTGTTGCAACCACTTTGCCCTTTCAACTACTTTACCCTTAATAAATGACATGTAACTTCTTGTTGACCTTCTAGGGGCTTCTAGATCATTCTTTGGGGTCCTCCAACTTTAAAAGGCCATAATTCCTCAACCATGAGGAACCACATGGTGTACCACATATCATCGGAAATGGCATGACATGTATTGTCCATCCATGAATAAGTTACATGTATTTACACTGTCCTTTATGTCCTTTTTTTCTCGTTCAATTGTGGGTTCCATAACCATACCTTCGGGGCTTCCTGACTTCTTCAAAGTTTGACATCAACGACAATCAATCTTTCAACAATCTCCCCCTTTGGAATTTATGGCAACACTCTAATGCAACACCTCGATATTGATGGCATGGAAACGCATATGAACATGCTTATGCTCCCCTTGTGACCATCACTCCCTTTATTTTTATACTTCTGATATTTATCTATGTTACCCTACATATGTTCATTCTCTCCCCCTTTGACATCAATGAAAAAGGGTAACTTTTCATGGGGTTGTTCCCCTTGTCTGAACTCGCCTTGGGGTTGCTCCCCATGGCTGCACTCTTCTTGGGGTTGCTCCCCCTGTATACACTCTTCTTGGGTTTGCTCCCCCTATCTACACTCCTGTTGGGGTTGCTCCCCCTGTCTGCAAGCTTCAGATCATTATGCTGACATTTTCTATTCATGGTGCTTCCTCGTGTAAAACATTGACATATATGAAAAGCATTCAAATAATTATTGACTCTGAGTCTTTATGACTTTTCATATTTACTCTTCTCTCCCCTCGTCCTGTTGATGTTGTGAAGTTCATTGTGGGGCAAAAACTACTCCAAGTCTCTATCGAAGATACTCAAAATTCTCCCTTTGAAGAGGTTTGGTGAAGATGTCTGCAATATGCTCCTTTGTCCCAATGTACTCTAGCTTGATGTTCTTCTCTACAACCTGTTCTCATAGAAAGTTATACTTGATCGGAATGTGTTTTGTCTTGGAATGCATCACTGGATTCTTTGAGATATTAAGAGCACTAGTGTTATAAAAAAGTATTGAAATGGAATCATCATAGTCCACTTGTATATCCTACAAATTTTGTTTCATCTAGAGGACCTGAGTACAACACATTGTTGCAGCAATGTATTATGCTTTTGTTGTAAACAATGATATTGATGACTGCTTCTTGGTTAACCAGGATACCAGACACTCACCCAAATAAAAAAAAATTCCACTTGTACTTCTTCTATCGTCAATGCTTCCATCCCAATCTGCATCTGTATAAGCAACTAGATATAGTTCATTTCCTTTTGGATACCATAACCCATAGTCTTATGTTGCTTTAGTTATCTGAATATTCTCTTTACTTCAATGACATGTGTTTCCTTTGGTGTTGCTTGAAATCTTTCTACCTGTCCAACTGCTTACATCACATATGGTCTTGATCATGTCACATAGAGTAAGTTTCCAATCATTGGTATGTAGAGTCCATGATCTGTATCCTTGGATTCATCTTCTTTGCTCAACTTGCAACTTGTTTTCATAGGAATACTTACAGGCTTACAATCTTCCATTCCAAACCTTTTCATCATTTCTTTGATATACTTGGTCTGTGAAATAAATATACCTGTATCAAGCTAATATATTTGATATCCCAAAAAGAAAGTCAACTCACCAAGAAAAGACATTTCAAACTCATTATGCATGTCTTTAGAAAACTTCTGACTCGTCCTATCATCATCGCTTTCAAAAATAATGTCATCAACATAAACTTCAATTATTAATATGCTATCACGATCTACCTTTATGTAGAGATTTTGTTTGCATTGCCTTTCATGAACCCTTACTGTTGTAAATACATGTCTAGCCTTGAGTACCATGCTCTGGGGGCTTTCTTAAGACCATATAGTGCTTTCTTCAACCTACAAACATAATCTTCCCTTTCTGACAGTTGAAATCCTTCTGGTTTCTCGATGTAAACTTCTTATTCCAACTCTTCATTTAGGAAGGATGATTTCACATCCATCTGATATATATTGATCTTCTTCAAACATGCATAAGCTAATATTAATCTAATTACTTCCATTCCGAAAACTGGGGAAAATTTTTCTTTAAAGTCTATTCCCTCAACCTATGCATATCCTTTGCATACTAGCCTTGCTTTATTTATGGTTACTTGTCCATTCTCATTCAACTTGTTCTAAAATACCCATTTTGTTCCAATCACGTTCTTGTATTTTGGTCTAGGAACCAATTCCCATATGTCATTCTTCTCTATCTAATCCAATTATTCATCCATAGCCTTGATCAAGTGTTCATCCTTGCTAGTCTCTTCAAAAATTCTTGGTTGAACTGTAGATAACAATGCTATGTGTTGTTGTTCTGGTGAAATTATTCTTCTTCGGGTTTCAACTCCTGCATCTTTATTCCCAATAATATGTTCTGGTGGATGATTTTTCTGTACTCATCAACTAGGTGTCTTAGAAGGTATATGTTGCCCATCTTCCTCTTGTTTTTCTTTTGGCTGCTCTTTATCTTCTGCTTCTTCTTCTACTTCTTCTTCTTTGAGATCTTCCTCGTCATCTTGTTCTACTAAGTCTTTGCTTCCTTCTTTTTCCTTCTGTACATTTGTCTCATCAATTGATACATTGATGCTTTCCATGATTTTGTTGAGTCTTGTACTGAAACATTTATGTGCTTTACTTTTGCTTGAATACCCAACTAGTATGCTTTTGTCAACTCGGGAGTCAAATTTTCCAAGCCTACCATCTTCTCTTTTGATATAAAATTTGCTTCCAAATACTCTGAAATGCTTCATATTTGTCGGTCTTCCTTTCCATAACTCATAGGGAGTCTTGTCATTGTTACTTATGAGGATTCCTCTCTTTAGGATGTGAACTGTTGTATGAACTGCTTGTGCCCAAAATATGTCACTCAACTTGGAATCTTTCAACATGGTTATGTCCATTTCCTGTACTGCTTTGTTCTTCCTTTCGACCACTCCATTTTGTTGAGGTGTCCTAGCTATTGAGAACTATCTCTTTATTCCATGTTCACCACAAAAATCCATGAATTCCTTTGATGTGAACTCTCCTCCATTGTCTAATCTCAAACACTTGATTTTCAAATCCATCTCGGTCTCAACCATCTCTTTGTATATCTTGAAGTGTTCGAATGTCTCTCACTTCTTCCTGAGAAAGAAAACTACAGTGATCAACTAGTAGCATAAAGTATTGTTCACCATTTAATCCCTTTGTTCTTGTAGGCCCACATAGATCAGTGTGTACAATATCCAATGGTTTTGTCGTGGAGTACTCTTTTGATTTCAACTTGGTCCTGGCTTGTTTTCCATGTAGGCAAGGCTTACATAGAGTATTTGTTGGCTTTGAGATCTCAAGAATTTCTTTCACTACTTTATTTCTGCTAATTTTGACAAGGTTATCAAATTTTATGTGACCCATCCTTCTTTGCCAAAGCCAACTTTCATTTTCCTTTCCTAAAAAACAATTTTCCTTTCCAATCTCATTCAGAATGTATATGTTGTTTGAGGTTATTTTAGCTGTAGCCACCAATTTGCATGATCCTTCTTTTCTTATTTCACATTTTTTTTAGTCAAACAAAAGTTTGTGTCCTTGATCACACATTTGACTGACACTTAGAAGATTGTGCTTCATATCTTCGACCAGTAGAACATTTTTTGCCTTGCCATTTTTGCTTCCAATATTTATTGTGCCTCTACCTATTATTATGGTTGAGTTATCATTTCCAAATGAAACGGATCCATCGCGTTCTTTCTTCGGGGTCATAAACATGTTCTTGTCACATGTCATATGCTTCGAATAATCATTGTTAACATACCACCCACTTTTCGTGTGTTGTGCTTGTAGAGCAAGCAAGCATTCTTCAGTGTTGAATTGATCTTGCTTTATTCTCCATATCCTTTATGGTTCATGTTTATGATTGTCGCTATTTTTCTTTGGTTCCTTTGGAGGAACAGTCAGTCTGCAATCTTTGGCCATGTGTCCAAAAATTTTGCACGTGTAGCATTCTATTTCATTACTTAGTGAACCAAAATTGTTGTGATTTATGTTTTGTGTTTCATGTGACTTTCTAGGATAATTGTTGTTTGAATAACCTTCATAGTTGCTTCTGTTCTTGGAATAGTCTCTACAGTTTGCAGGTTTATGACCAAAATTGTTACAAGAATAGCATAAACCAAGAAACATAGTTTCATACTTGGATGTAGAGGGTCTTTTGAATGGTGTTTCTCTTCTGAAGATTTCTTCTTCTTGAGATGTTGTTGATTGATGGTTCTATGTTCTAAATCTTCTTGTTGGTCCAATTCCTCTGTGATTTTCTTCTTGAGTACCTCTAACTATTTCTGCATAGGTGCTTTGTTTTGCTTCCTACTCTGTTGTCTTGGAGCTTGAGTCTTTTTCAGTCTACATATGGTTGTATCCTATCCCAGACCTGTCATAGTATGGCCTTTGACTGCCGATGATCTCATCCAATATTTTGGTGTTATTTTGTTGCATATCTTTCTTATGAAGATATTTTCTTAGGGTAACTATTTCTTCTTCCAAGCTTTCAATCATCTTATCTTTATCTTCTAACTGTTTTCTGATTGTTTCTTCAATCCTTTTGTCTTCTTCTACCTGGATATTTAACTTCGTGATTGTCTGATCAATTTCTTCTAAGTTGGAATTTTGATATCCTTTTTTCTTCTTTAACTCTGCCTTGAGTGATTTGATTTTCTTTCTTTATTTCCCTAGTTCTTCTAAGGCACTGATTAATTCTACTCTGAGATCCACTTCACCTTCTTCTTCAGAATCTTCAGAATCTTCTTCATCACCTTCTATTTCCATGAAGAGTACTCTTTCAGAATCATTGTCACTATCATCATCCTCGTCTAATGAAGAGTTGTCTTCCTTTGAGTAGAAACTTTTCTTGCAGAATTTATTTTTGTTCTTTCTCTTGTCTCTCTTTTTATTTTTATTTTTCCTCTTAGGATCTTCTTCTTCATCGCTACCTTTATCTTAGGATAAAGACATTTAGAAGAAAAATGACGAACACCGTCACAATTAAATAATTTCAATGGAAACATACTTTTTTATTTGTTGGTTCCTCTTTTTAATTTCCTTACAAAGTTTGCCACTTCTCCATCTTCCTCTGAATCATCATTGTAGCTACAATCTAGTTTTGGCTTTTTCTTGTTTTTTTTCTTCGTCTTCTTGGATGCTTTGAACATTGCTTCCTTCGTGACCGGGTTCTCTTGTTCTATCCTCATTTCATAAGATGTGAATATTCTATGTAGCTTTTCCATGCTCAAATAGCCAAGATCTATCTGTTCTTCTAGAGTTAATATCTTAGGATCAAATCTCATAGGTAGAGCTCTTAGAACTTTTTAAACGACCACTGAATCATCAACTTCTTCTCCCGTTCCTTTAATAGTGTTCACGGTTTCGTCAACTCGCAGAAAGTAGGCTACAATGTCTTCATCTTTAGTTGCTCAAACTTGGCTCTAAGGATTTGAAGCTTAGCTCACTTGAATTTGGTATCTCCTTCGTAAATATTTTGAAGTTCATCCCAAAGATCCTTTGTGGTCTTGCAATGCATAACTTTGACAAATATTGAATCATCCACACTTCTCAGAATGGTGCCTTTATCCTTTGAGATTTTTTTTGCTCAGTATATTTCCATATTTGTCAATTGGGGGAGTGGTTGGTGTTGCATATTCGTCTACTACTGACTACCAAACATCAAATCCATGTACCTGTAAAAAGGTTTGCATCCTTTTACTCCAAAAGGCATAGTTCTGACCAAAAACCATGGTGCTCCAATCTTAGCATATTCCATGATCTCCTTCCAATGGTTAAATTATTTCTTGAAGGACTTGCTCTGACACCAAATGTTGGAATACTGAGAGGGCAGGGGTGAATCAATATGAGCACTTTATTACCACTTTTAATCATAATGTGTATTCTTTAAATTTATGAGTAGTACTCAACAGTTTAACATTATCATTTAATGTATCATTAGCAATATAAATCAATCATGAACAATAAGCATTCACAAATACATAGTACACCAGAATTTTACGTGGAAACCCAATGCAGGAGAAAACCACAGAATGTTTTTCTTATATGTCAGAAGAAATACATTCATATGAAGAACCAACTTCCTTATTTTTTTTAGCTACAACTAGAAGGAGGCTACAACCTCCTAGTTCTTAGGATCCAACTGGAAGGAAGCTCCAACTCCCTGATTCTTCAGCACCAACCGGAAGGAGGCTACAACCCCCTTTCCTTGCCATGTCTAACCACCCAGAAATATAAATGTAGACAACCTGTCCCTACCACTAAATCAATCAACCTATTATTGTTTTGTCATCACGGCCATAACATGTCACTATTATTATGCTTCATCAATTGTTACCACTCAAACCCTTATGCCTCAAACCCTCATACCAAGATCCACAACAATGTCTTTCAAATCAAATACTCATGAGCTACTAAGACATTTCTATGTTGGACTACTGTAGAATATAAACCCTAACATACACACTAAATCATACATCTCAAACTTTAGCTGACCTGATGGATTTGATCTTCTGAACTTCAATTTTCTCAACATATATGTGCCCTGTGCTATGTAAACTTGCGGATGTTCACGCTTTGTCCCATTGTGGCTTGTGGATGTTTGTGCCCTATTACCTATGCAACTCATGGATTACTTTGCTTCTCTTTGCATCCGCATTTTACTTCACTAAACCCTGTGGATGTTCGTGCTTTTTTGAGTCTGCAACTTGCATATGTCTGCACTCTTCCTTTACTGCAACTCACGGATAAACTCAAGAAAACCCTATAACGGTAAGCTCAACTCCGTCCCTTCGGCTCCTGCAACTTATCTCTTCACTGAACTTCATTGCCTCGGACTCATTATGTCATATTTGTCAATAGTACATGCCCATAACACTTTACAACATAGATATTCAATGTGCTCAATTAGGTGTTAATAAGAGTCTCTTGAAGTCTTATTTATACTTTCCAAGTGACTTCCTTTAGGGGTTAGCTTGTAACTATTTTACCCCTTTTTCCTTATTTTAGGGCTAACCCACACTCTCTTGTTGCAACCACTTTACCCTTAATTAAATTATTGTTGCAACTACTTTATCCTTAATAAATGACATGTAACTTCTTGTTGACCTTTTAGGGGCTTCTAGATCATTCTTCGGGGTCCTCCAACTTTACAAGGCCATAATTCCTCAATGGTGAGGAACCATGTGGCATACCACATATCATCAGAAACAGCATGACATGTACTATCCATCCATGAATGACTTATAGGTATTTACACTATCCTTCATGTCCTTTTCATCGATCAATTGTGGATTCCATAACCATAAATTTGGGGCTTCCTGACTTCTTCAAGGGTTGACATCAATGACAACCAATATTTCAACACATTTATTATTTTCATTCTCAATCATCTTATATTAGGAGCTCATGTATGTTCAGTTTTGTGATCCTTATGGACTATCACATATGAAGAGTGTTTAGCATTTGGAATTTTGATTCCAATCCAAGTTGTCCAAGTTGTCCAAGTTGTTGTGGAAGATCGTAACCACTATTTATTACTCTTCCAAATGTGGCAGGTTATGCTTTGCATATTGCCTTGTGTATATATTCACTTGGAATCGGGTAATCCTGGACATACACAAGTATATATTGATAAATGTATATTTGGTATATTTATAATTATTTTTCCACACAATATATATTCACTTGGAATCGGGTATTCCTAGACATACACGAGCATATAGTGTATATTGATAAATGTATATTGAGTATATTTATGATGATTTTTCTACAAAGCATATTAATATAACTATTATGCATAATAAAAAAATTGAAAACGATGTGTGAATACTATTAATGATGTGAATATGATTAGTGAGTATTATATTTATTGATGTTGCTTTAAAATATTCCAAGCGACTAACATTCTTTTTAAAAGAATGCCAATCCAAATCATTTTATGAATGGTAAGAAATTTCAAAACTGTTTGTATCCCGATGGAGGTCGGTCTGCTCTGAGTGTCATTCAGTGTTACGACGATCGATGGATTACTTAAACTTATCGTTATGTTATCTTGTATTGAGATATGCTTATAAGATTAACACAAAGGTGTGAAGATATTTATAAATTTGAACAAAAAAATTGAAGCTTGAAGAATGAGGGAAAGTCGCATATCAATAAAACAACATTTTGTAAATGGGAAGAATGCAGCCACTCCTTGAGGTGTTGCGGGCTAATGCAAGTGAAGGTCCTAAATTAGAATTTAGAAATCGGAAATTCAAGCAAATTGCTTATAACATTTAATAATTGTGCTCTCCAATGCTATAATGTCGACTATCGTGACTATGCACGTATGTAGCCAACTATTAGATAATTAGATTACTATATTATGTTGATACGTGAAATACAAATAGTTGTGCGGAGTTAGAGTTTACAAGCATCTTCTTCACATATTAAGGGTAGCCAAAGGATACACCAATTAAAATAGGTGTTGCATGATGAGTATTTGGTTGCCGTCCCAATTGTCCAATATATACATGTTGCATGATGAGTATGTGGTTTCCCTCCCAAGTGTCTAATATATACATGTTGTATAATCACTATGTGGTTTTCATCCCAAGTGCCCAATACCTCATGAAATTTGGACTATCATTGTGAATTGTGCATAGAAGATGAGTTTTGGTTGTAATGGATGTATTACATTTTTCTTGGAGTTACAGAGATGGCCCTAACGAGCTACTCTTGGTAAAAACCAAACGTTCGTCGAGTGTTGAGGCTACTCCCAAACTCAAGTGAAATGGTCACT
>JZKD02S0041600.1:11371-26204 GCA_000966675.3 Picea glauca
ATATCAAACTTCAACACAAAACTTGCACAAATACCAACAGCTAAATATCAAGCTATCAATGGAAATCACATGAGCAAAACAAACTATGCTCTGATACCACCTGATCTGAAAATAGTGGGCTGAATTTTTATGCTATGAAAGCACCCTCTACTTCATTAAAATAAAACTTTACAGGACCTTGCTTCATGTGTTAAAATATGCAAGATAAATTATGTGCCAAGTTTATGCTTCTTCTTTTAAATGTTTATGTGTGAGGTCTTTGCAAGATTAAATATGTTGTTTTCATAAATACAATAGCAAAAATAACTTGCAGCAAATAATAACTAGAAAACACTCACAACAAGAACAACATGATATAGGAGTTCACCCCTCTCTGGGCTACGTCTCCTTGAGCCTCCATCAATGGACTTGGCTCTCTGGGATTAATTTTTCAAAGATTATTTTACAAGATTCTGCTCAACTCCAATGGAAATATAGACTGTACCATTGGGTTCAGAATACATAAAAACCCCAGAAATGACTAATAGAACTCTCAAAACGGATCATGGCTCATCCGGGCATGACCTCTTCTACATGTGGCCTTAAGCTTCCCTGATCTTTTCTGTGGCAAAAACACCTGTAAAAGTCCTCAAATGGATCTGAAACCTATCCCAAAGTGTTTAGAGCATAACAATTAGCCAAAAATGATTATTCAATCACAGAAAACAAACATAGGCTCATATGAGCATGACCTCAAACAATGAGGGCTTCAAGCTCCCTGGAGCTCTCTGAAATTCAATGGTTAAAAACCTAAAAAAGAAGTCTTCAAATGCCTATGAAAATAGTGCCAATGGATTCAGAACGTCCAAAAACCTCTAGCTGGGCTTTTTCAGCACCTCATTTGGCCAAAAAATGAAGAAGATAGGCCTCCTGCCATTTTCTTCCTTCAAACTTGTTGTCTCTGGTTCGCCAAAATGCACCTCTGTATGTTCAACCAAGAACACCCTCAAAAACTCGTGCTAAAACCTAGCATACGCGCATAACCGCAAAACTGTTCAAACTATAGGATGGTTAGGGCGCGCCCAGCCCCTAACCGCCAAGGCCGTGGTCATAAGGTCACCATGTGACCATGCGCTATCGCAAAAGGGGGCTCCATTTACAATGGTGAATGCTTAACCGACAAGTGTTGGTATATGGTATAACCATTTTTTAAACCCAATTCAACTCTGTGTGCAATCCGTGTAACCATCGGTCATATTATAACCGCGGGCTCCATTTGAAATACATATTCACATGTGTTCGTATATACAATGGTCATATGTTTAAAGTGTGCGACCGGGGGCTGGGGCTAAGCCCCAGCCCGGACGCGCCCCAAATCAAACTTTAATTCAATTTAAATAAATATAAAACCATATACATAACAAGTGAAACCATGTGGTATGTTGGTCAGGCAGCCATTACTAAATCTTTGAATGGGAGAAGAGGTCCGGTGGACTCCATAAAATTTTGAACAAACAACCATTGCCATGGTGCCACGTGGCACCACTCCATTTGCCCATTAAATGCCACGTGTCGAAACACCATTCGTCCAAAATATGCCAATAAATGAATGCCATGTCACCTGCCACGTCAGTGGTCGTACCTCTTCCAATTCAGCTCTGCCACATCATCGTACAGACATGCCACGTCAGCATCCGTACGGACTGTACAGTGAGCACTCATTTTTTTTACCTGTTTGGCAATTCAAACAAATCACAATATCTCTCTCATCCGACGTCTGCTTGAACCCAAGCAAGTTGTGTTGGGTTCGTGACGATGAGGGCTACGCACTCATTCGTTTTGAGGCAATTCCGAGAAATTTGATTTTTGAGCTAAATTTTGACCCCTGGTCCAGATTTTGATCAAGTATGTATGATTTGCATCGGCACATAGATCCAATTTGTATGTCATGTGGCTATGTCATCTTAATTTAAGTCTTCTCGCATAGATCCACAGTGTATTCCCGGTGGCTATGCAGTGTTTTGAAGGCATGGATCCATGGTGTATGATTGGTGGCCATGACCTACATTCATGATTTCATCCATCTGTGATCTGAGTATGGGAATGCCTACCTCAGAAATGGTATTATATTCTGCAGATGCTTGGTTGTTTGCAGGTTTTCGATTAAGTGTGCTCTTGGTTTCTGACACACACACACAGTTTACAAAGTATTTCGACTGTCACAAATTCCAGCCTCGTACTTTGGGGGGCATTATGTTACACATGATTTTGGTCACTCTGGTGATGTTTCAACAGTGATGTATTCAGGCTCCTAACAAGGACTTGTTGCCTGAGAAGAGTGGCTCCTGTCTTCTTCCAAAAACATATTTTTAAGATGAGTTCACAGGCTGCCTATGGTCTAGGGTGCGAGAATCCTTCATTCTCACAGGCCACCCACACTTAGGGTGTGAACTTCTCATAGTCTGCTCCATATATAGGGTGCGAACTTGTTTTTAAGCTTGGAAAGAAGAAGAGGTCACGAAGGTTCTAGAAGGGGATCTTCTAGAAAATGAGTTTTCATTCGTATGGTTGTCATTCTACTGACTTCTCAGATTTGGTGGGATCATCCTCATCCATGTAACCATCTCTCCTTATCCTATATATTGAAAGGTTTCTCATGGAAAAGGTTAAGCAAGATTGAATGAAGAATTGGTGAAAGAATTGTGTGAAGAACCCTGCTTGAACATAAGCTTGAAGACTCTATTTGGTCTATCAAGAAGAATTGGACCTTCTTCATGCAAGTGCAGAGAAAGTGTGTGTGTTGGAACCAAGGGTCATTGAAAGGAAGCTTGCAACATCAAGGCAATCAGGTTGTATCTTCTACTTTCATTTAATATGATACAGTGGCATGTCCCTTTCCCATAAAGTCACTCTTACTTTATTGTGTAACTCCTTGATCATATACATAAGTTGACATTGAATATAATTCACTATCTTCACTTTGGTTGGTTTGTGTTGTCTTGGACCTGATTCCACAAGAGCACCGGAGCGAAGCGGGAAAAACAGAGACTTAAGGAAGTGATATCAAGGTATGTCACTTATTCCTTCTCTTTAGTAGATTCAATGACTACGACTTAGGGAAAGAGTCGTGTCCTGTCCTGTTTTGTTCTAGATCCAGGTGTATCTAGGGAGATCTGTTAGTGTCTGCACCTATAGATTTGTCCAATAACAACTGGCAGAACCAGATGTATGAAGTATCCACAAGGAAATGTGCTCGACTGACCAGAGAAGTTCGTTGGATTGGTACAACAACAAGTAACTTACCTACCTTTGATGGTCTAAATCCTTTAGAATCCTTCTTGATGGACTTTGAAACAATTGTACTAGCACAACAAAGATTGTTGGCTATGGATGAGGCTCTGAAAGCTACACCAGCAAGATGGTAGGGGACACATAAAAGCAATATCACATACTGGACATAATGCTAAACCTTGATGACAGCACAGTTTTCAGCACAAGTAGGAAGCTTTGAAGTGAGGTACACAAGTCGAAGCTGCCCAAAGGACCATGTACGAAGCTGCGAAGAGGCCTGGAGTGAAATTCCTCGAGAACAATGGGTACACAGATTCATTAACATGTTGGACATGACCCCTATTAACTGGTACCTTCAATCCGAGCTACTCCTTATCACCGCAGATTGGGAAGGTATGCTTCAGAATTTTGTAACCACCTTTTTGTTTGAAAGCGAAATTCCCTCAGTAGATCAAGCATTAAATATTGTGAGGCAAAAAGTATTTAAAGAGTCATCCAGCCTCCCATTAGAGCAAGAAGAAGACGAATGGACTACATCATTCCAGAAATTACAAGGATGTTACAACATTAATGCCGACGAAGATGATGATCTGAGGAAGGTAAACATTGTTGAGACAGAAGGCCACAGGGATGTGGAAGGACCAGGAGTTGAACTGCCATTCATTGGACAGCTGATCAAGATAAAGAAAGTTAATATTGGGACAGAGGAGACACTGAAGCTTGCGAATGTCAGATATTACTAGGATGTTGCTACCATTGACAAAATTACAGAATTATTGCATGAGTATCAGGACTTGTTTCCGACCAAGTTCACTAATATGAAGGGTATCAAAGGACCTATGGGAGAAATGAGAATACCTTTGAAACCATATGTGAAGCCATTCAAGCAAAGACCCTACAAATTGAACCCGAAATATAAGGAAAAAGTGAAGATTGAACTCGACAGAATGCTGGAAGCAGGGATTATTGAACCTGTAGAAGAGTCAGAGTGGATCAGCCCTATGGTAGTACAAGACAAGAAGATAGGAAAGATCAGAATATGTGTGGACCTCATAAAGTTGAACGATGCCTGTTTGCATGACCCCTTCCCTACACCATTCACAGATGAAGGATTAAACAATGTGGGAGGCCATGACATGTATTATTTTACAGACGGGTTTTCAGGATACCATTAGATCCGTATTGCCAAGGAGGACTGCCACAAAACCACATTTTCCACAGAATGGGGATCCTACCAATACATAGTGATGCCATTTGGACTGAAGAATTCCCCATCCATCTTTTCTAGGGTGGTGGTCGAAGCGTTCAAAGAATTTTTGCATAAGTTTTTAGAAGCCTATTTTGATGACTGGACTGTTTTTAGTTTGCTGAAAAATCATGTTGAATGTCTAAGGCTAATGTTGGATAAATGCAGGCAATGTCAAATTTCTTTGAATTTGAAGAAGTGCATATTCTTCTCAACATTTGGAGTATTATTAGGTCATATTGTATGCAAGCAAGTATTGTTGGTGGACCCATCCAAAATTGCAATTATAGTTGATTTGCCACCTCCTACCTCAGTCAAACAACTGCGCATTGCGCTAGAACATACTGGCTATTACAGGAAATATATCAAAGGATATGCTCAGATTACTGTGCCAATGGAGAAGTTATCAAAGAAAGACTGTCAGTTTGGTTGGACAGAAGAATGCCAGCAGAGCTTCGACACACTGAAACAAAAGATGGTAACTGCGCCTATTCTGGTCTTTCCAGATTGGAGCAAGGAATTTCATGTACATCTTGATGCGTCTTCCATTGCATTAGGAGCAGTACTACCACATCCTGGAGAAGGGGACATTAATCATCCATTAGCATTTGCCAACAGAAAGCTATCTACAGCTGAAATCAATTACACTACTACAGAAAGAGAAGGATTAGCCATGGTGTACACACTGCAAAAATTCCACCATTACTTACTAGGAGGATACTTTAAAATGTTTATTGATCACTATGTGCTGAAGTATCTGGTCAACAAGCCAGTGTTGGGGGGGTGAATATGTATATGGCTTCTCCTATTTCAAGAATATGATTTTGATATCATAGTTAAGCCAGGAAGAATGAACAAGGGACCTGATCACCTGTCGAGGTTGGAACATGGCGAAGAACCCACCAGTCTGGAGGATAAAATACCATATGCATAGTTGCTCACCATTAGGAAGATGGATGACCACTTCACAGACATAGTTCAATTCCTATCAATAGGAATGGCTCCAAGTGAGTATACATTTTCCCAGAAGAAACAGCTAGTGGTGCGCACTACAGACTTTTCGCTAATAACTGGTCAGCTATATAAGATGGGACCTGATGAGATACTAAGAAGATGTGTGATGGAGGCAGAGCGCCCACTGATCCTCACAGAGGCTCATGAAGGCATCGCAGGAGTACATTACGCAGGCAAAGCAACTGCGCAGAAGGTTCTGCAAGCTGGCCTTTGGTGGCCTACTTTACACAAAGATGATAAAGAGTATACCAGAGCCTGTGATGTATGCTAGAGAGTTGGAAAACCATCCAGAAGAGACGAAATGCCACTAGCACTGCATATGACCCTACAAGAATTTGAAAAATGGGCCACTGACTTCGTGGGACCTATAAACCCACCAGGGAAGCGCACAGGAGCAAGGTATATTATCACTGCGATAGAATACCTGACTAGATGGGTTGAAGCAAGAGCAGACAAGGACTGTAGTGCAACTACAGCCGCGCGTTTTATATTTGATGACATAATAACCAAGTTTGGATTCCCTAAGACCCTTATGAGCGATCAAGGCACTCATTTCATCAACAAGACAGTTGAATCCCTGACTGAAGAATTTACAGTCCACCATCAGAAGAGCACACCTTACAATCCACAAGCAAACGGAACGGTTGAAGCATTCAACAAAATCTTGGAAACATCTTTTACAAAGATTTGCAGTGTGAACAGGGATGATTGGGATTTAAGAGTACTAGCAGTACTCTAGTCTTATAGAACCACTTGTAAAAAATTAACAATGTTGACCCCTTTCAAGTTGGTTTATGGTCTTGAAGTTGTTGTCATGATGGAATACTTGGTACTGAGCTTAAGAATTGTTGCATTTATAGACATGGATGATACTAGCGTTGTTCATGAGAGGCTTTCCCAGCTGGTTGAACTAGAAGAAGACATATTTATGGAAAGATTCAATCAGCAGGTACAGAAGGAAAGAGAGAAGGCCTATCATGACAGACACATCAAGAAGAAGGAATTTAAGAAAGGTGATTTAGTACTGGTGTATGACAGTAAATTTATAAGACATCTAGAGAAGTTCAGAATGAATTGGCTTGGACCATATGAGATCACCTATGTTACAGAAGGAGGAGTTGCACAACTGAAGGCATTGAAGGGAGAATGGAAAGAGGGATTAGTAAATGGGAATCGGCTAAAGTTGTACTATGACAACCAGTTGCCTCGAAGCTCTCAGCAAAAGCAAGGAGAAAAGGGTCTAGGTACCAGGAGCAGTTGAAACTGGGTACCAGACACAGAAAAGACGGTCTGCACAAGGATGGGAAGGAGGCATAAAGAAGAAAGCGAAGGTTGCACTGCGCAGTCCAAATTCGAAGTGAAACGAAAGGATCAGATCTGAATTCCATCGGGACGAGTCACGAGTGAGTGTTGGGTGCATGTTGGCCCTTGGTTATGGAAGCAAGCGAATATCGAGGAAGAAAAGGTCAAATGTGAACTACGCAAGAAACACAGTGACTGTCACTAGGTCGAAGTAAGCAAAAGAGCAGAAAAGATGGAGCGAAGTATGGAAAAGCAAGCCATTGGATGAGGAGATCAGGAATGGCAGATCAACAAGAGAAAAGAATCGTAGACAACTCAGTAATCAGAGAAAGCCACCATTGGATGCTTTGGAGCACTGCGCGACGAGGAAAGAAAGACAGGTTGGAGAAGCCCCGAAAAGGCGGGTCAAGTTGACCTAGGGTTTTGGGTAATTAGGGTTTTGACACCTAGGTTTCGGCCTAAGGCTGTCGGTGAGGTACTATAATGTATAAAAGAGGTCAAGAGGACCTAGGTCGGGATGGTACTAGTGTTGGGTATTGATATTGATTGTTGTTGGTTGAGAGATTATTGTTCTTAGAGAGAGAGGAGTGTTGAGAGTGAGAGCCTTCTGGTATTGTAAGATCTTCAGTTGGGTGCGAAGATCAAGTCCTGCAACTAGGTGTGCAGGAAGGTGGGAGACAGAGAGAAGAAGAGAGAAGATCTACTGACTAAGAGCACAGATCAGAACTGTAAGCTTTATCTTAATATATCATAAGCACAGTTCTGTGGACGTAGCCCTAGAGAGAGGGTGAACCACGTATATTTTGTGTCGTATGTGTGATTGATGCCTGGATCTYTGTCATTGTTATAYTGTTATTTGCATTATTGTGTTAGATCAGATGTATGGTTGCACRGAGTAGATCTAGCTAATAAGAKATATATGAATATTGCATTACTATTGTATTAGTTCCACTTGATATTCCCCTAGTTGTAGACATCTTAGTCCTACAACCCCCCCTCTTAACTGCTTCGGGTGAGACTACATCTGCTTYGCAGGTGTTGCCSAAAGGGCCAGTAGCTAGGGCTTGTTGGTGCGCTCTTGAAGCRTTGAACCCTAGGTCTGCCCCTGTGCCAAYAGMCAAMCAAGGCTAATGCACCAAGAAAAKATAACCAAGACTGATCATAAATTCCAACCCAAAAATWTCGAAATCACARGTTGTAGTAACTRCAGTTGCAGCTGCTCTCCAGACTTGCGCACTACTAGATTTATGCATTTGMGAGTTGTGTGTGCCAARTGAGCTTTGGCGCCCTATATTTATACTACTCTCTTTAGACTRTTTGGCTCGACTTCTCTTTCTAGAGGCTAAAGACACAATATAAAATATTCTCTTTAKCCRACTTCTCTTCTAAGGTTGTGTCCAAGTATTTTAGGGTTCTTCTTGCTTCCTAGAATATTCTAATCTCATCAAAGATCACAAGTGGAGGTTAATACCTCCCGCAGCTACCATAATATCAACATTCTCATTTCCCATGGGCATCGGTTCTTTTCCCATGAAACAAACTCCACATTTTCTTTATTGTTGGGTGATTCAATCCATCTGCCTATGCATTCCCTTAATTGTTGGGTTGTGTAAAGGGTCTTTGGTCAGCTAGTGTGAATTTAGATGGATTTTTTGGTTTTTTAAACAGTCTTGTTTCTTAATATTAACACCTCAACAACAACTATGTGTTTCCTTTAATTTTAAGCATGTACATTGATTACTCTTGAACTCTGAAAAGCTCAATAAATTCATTTCGCATTCGTGTTGATGAGATGAATAGCCCATAGGCCCACCATTTATAGCTCAGATGGTATCATAGTAGGTTCGCCAAGGACCTTGAAAAAGTTTCCATGGGAAAATCCTTGAATAGGGAGAAGCTAGAAGAGTTGAGAGACTTCAACAAGCAGATTCAAGAGAAAAAATTGTGTTGGAGACAGAGAGCAGATGTGTTGGAGAAAGAGCTAGTCGAGTGTGAGGACTCCTTCACCGCCATGAGGGAAGAATTAGACAACATCATATTGCAACTCTTACAGTTGGGGGGTAAATTCATTGAGCTGAATAATTGGCAAGATGAGAGGTTCACTGAGGTCACTTCTCACCTATACCATGACTTGGTAGCTAAGGAAGAGGCCTTGAAGAATCTAGAAGCAGTTGTCCAAGAGACCAATAAAACCCCTTCCATTTCCTTTGAAGAAGCTAGTACCATTGGTGACTTTGAGAAGCACACTAGAGGCATAAGTTCCAAGCTCATGAGGCAAATGGGATATTATGGCCAAGGGATAGGCAAGGAAGGCTAAGGGATTTTGATTTCCATTGTAGCTTAGCAAAGGCCCAAGTATGAAGTCCTAGAATTCAGTGGACAAGAAGCCAACACAAGTGCATCTCAAACCACTTTCTCAATGCAAGAGGAACCGAAAAAGAATCCATGTGCAACAAACCACTCAAATATACTTGTAGAAGCTTGGAAGGGGGAAGTAAAGAGATTATTCTTCCATCCATATTTGTTCCAATTCTTCAGGGACCAAGCTAGAAAGCATCATCAAAGACCGAAAAGGTATGGCTTAGTTTGTTTCTGTTGCAAGAAAAGGGGTCATAAGGGTAGTGATTGTTGGAACTCTAAAATTCTAAGCATACCATGCAAGAACTATTGTCAGTACTGCATATTGACTAGACATTGGGAGGCCAAATCTTGGAGGCTTCACCCAGAAATCCATCCCAGGAACCAAACAGCCAAGACGAAATCTTGGAGAGTCAAGGTCAAGGGGAAAGAGGAGTTTTTTGCACTTGCATCCCAAGGAGTAGTAGTTTTCCAACAACCTATTGCATCAGTGAATGTAAACACAATCATGAGAAGGATAGCATGGTTATGCCAAAGGTATCACCTACTCGGATCTTATCTTCCATCCTACAGTGGAGACATCATTTCTTTGAGATTTTTCGGAGTCTACTTGATGATAGGAGAAGAAGAAAATTGAAGGATTTCAAGCTTTTGGGGACCAAAATCCTGCAAACAAGGAGGTGTGATTCGAATTGGATCCTTGCCTAAATAATTTTATAAAATTGTAATAAACTTGTAATAAACTTTTAATTGTTTCATTTCATTTTGTGTTTTTTGGAAAAATCGGAAGTGGAAATAAACCAAGTGATGGTTGGCCTTCCAAAGGAAGTGAAATAAAATAATGAAGGTTCTAGCAAAGACAGAAATCAAGGGAGATGCAAGAAGAAAGAGGGAAGGACAGTAGTAGAAGTTAGAGCTCGAAGAGCGTAGCTTGCTTGAGATTGATTGGTGTTGGCCCTTGGTCATGGAAGGTTGTGAAGATTAAGGAAAGAAGCGCGAAGTATGAACTACGTGAAAAGCACATTGACTGAGATTGGGTCGAAGTGGCCAAAGAAGTAGAAAAGAAGGAGCGAAGTAAGAGAAAGCGAGCCATTGAACAAGAAGACTGAGGAAGATAGATCAGCAAGGAAGATGGATAGTGGACAACTCAGCAAGCAGAAAAGCCCACCAATAGATGCTTTGGAGCACCACGCGAGAAAGAAGGAAAGATAGGTTGGCGAAGCTCTGAAAACGTGGGTCAAGTTGACCTAGGGTTTTAGATACCTACGGTTTTGGAATTTTAGGGTTTTGACACCTAGGTTTCGGCCTCAAGTTGTGCGAGAATCATTGTAATGTATAAATAAGGGTCAAGAGGACCTAGGTTGGGTTAGAGAGAATGTAATGAGAAATTATTGTTGTTGAAAGAGAGAAGTATTTTGTCAAGAGAGAGTCTATGTTGTAAGATCTTCAGTTGGGTGCAAAGATCAACCCTGCAGCTGGGTGCACAGGGAGGTGAGAGAAAAAGAGAGAGCGGGAGAGAGATATGCAAGCTAAGAGCGCAGATACAACTGTATGTTTTCCTATAATATCAAGAAACGCAGTTCTGTGGATGTAGCCCTAGGGAGAGGGTGAACCATGTATATCTTGTTGTTGTGTGTGATTGATGTTGTGTTCTTATGCTTCATGTTATATTGTTATTGCAATATTGTGTTACATCTGAGATATAACTTGCGCAGTAGGATTAAGGGAGATAAATAATAACTAGGTCGTTGTGTGATGTTGCCTTGGATCCACTTACATTTCCTCTGGTTGTAGATGTTTGTGTCCTGCAACCCCCTATTGCTACTTCGGGTGAGATTGCATATGCTTCGCAGGTGTTGTTGAAAGGGCCAGTAGTTAGGGCTTGTTGGTGAGTTGTTAGAGTTGAACCCTGGCTCTGCCCTTATGCCAACAAATGGTTCTATTGTTGGGACCGAGATCTTCTTAAGGGAATGTCAAGGTGGTTTCCATCGAAGATAGAGATTCAGAAGTCGATAGAAGAACAAGAAAAGGACTTCAGAGAAGCTCATAATAAGAACCCTAATATTAGCACAGAAGACTATTTGGGAAAGTATATCTTTACCGATATACATGAGATTTTCTTTGGAGGAATTCATAAGGGCCTATACAAGTGGCTAGCCAGATTAGCAGATACCCAGTTTGAAATTAGACTCAGACCACCTGTGTTTTGGACATCGACGCTAATCAAGAAGGTCAAGAGAGTTGATAATGTCATGTCAAGATCAGTCGGTCACTGGTTTGATAGTACCATTGGAGGGTACATTACTAAGTTTGCTATTGATAGAGTAGAATCATATAGCCAAGCAGAGAGATATTTCTTTAAGGGACCTAGAGGAAACTTTTTACATTTTTTGAAGTTGCAGATCAAGATGTTATTGCATGAGAAGAACATCTTGAAGATACAGTAGTTGGTCATATTGAAAATCTAATGTTCAATAATTCATACAATGACAGTGACATAGAGGTTGGACGCACGCACAGTGGGAGATCATTTAGAGAAGTTCCTCTGGTGAACTTGTTTGATCAGAATCACGAACCAGCAACACAGGAAGAAGGGTTCTACATTGGAGAAGAAGAATATTTATTGAACAAGGAACATTCAGAGTCTGTTAGGGAAGAAGAAGGGAAGACTGAAGAACCTCACCGAGAAGAGTCAGAAACTTCAGGAACTGCGCAGATTGTTGAAGAAAGTATTATTACTCATGTTGTTTTAGCAGCATTAAGTAACCAGAGTAACCTAAGTTATCAGAGCACTTAGAGCATTGGTACAAGTGGTTCAGTGCATACTCAGTCAAGAACCCTAGGAAGATCTATGGCAGATGAGATGAGGTTACCCAACTTTAGGGGAGATGGATCTGAAGATCCTGATCAGCATTGGTTCTTATGCAAAGTTGTATGAAGTATTAAGAATGTCACTGATGAAGTTGTTAAGAGAGCTCAGTTTAGTACTACTCCGAGAGACCGCACACTAAGCTGGTACATGAAATTTGTCCAAGGAGTTGTACAACCTAAATTCAAGAAACCCAATTCGTAGTCACAGTGCATTACATAGATAAAATAAATCAAGAAGAGAGTAGCTGAACCTGTTTGGGAGTTTGATCAGAGGTTTAAGACCCTGACAGGTCATTTGAGTTTTCAGATTCCAGATGAATAGAATAAAGAATGGTTCATTGTTTCCCTCTTACCACACATCAAAGTCCCTCTGATGCAACAGAATATCACTTCGCAAGCTGAGGTGTTGGAGATCACCATGAAACTAGAATTAGCCCCTATGGCAGAGTCTAGCTCAAGTATGAGTCAAATTTTGAGTCAGTTAACTAACTTATCACTGCAGGTCGAAGATATGAAGAAGGATAAGGGAAAATATAAGAGAGAGGACATCTGGTGTATCATATGCAAGTCAGAAGGTCATGATAAGGAGCAGTGTCCTCTATTTCATGAGTACTTGGCTTCAGAAGCTACGAACCCTTTGAAGCAGGTTACTCTACCTTCGTGCGAGGTATGTAGAAATCGACATCGCCATGGTGAATGTTATTACATGCAAAAATATTTTCATACACCTACCAACCTTTACTGCACATTCTATAAATATGTGGGGCATGATGAGAAAGATTGTAGGGCTTATGACCTCTTGCATGAAATATCAAGAGACACATATAGAATTCAAGGCGAAGTACAACAAGAAGGAAATACTACGCAGTTTAACTCCCCAGAAAAATGAAACTTCAACCCTCGTGGTGTATTCAGAGGAAGAGGAGGAGGAGGAGGTATGGGTCGAGGTCGAGGTCAGATCATTTTCTATAACTATGCACATCCAGGACATTTGGAAAGGGACTATCAGAACCCTTGTACCACTTGCAGCTACTGCAACTCATTTGAGCATGTTATTGAAGATTGTCCCATGCTGTTAGCCAAACTTCAGGAGAGACGAGGAGGAAACCCACAAGTATAATTAATATCAACAGAACCTCGTGGAGTGGATCCTAGAATCATTGTTATCACTAGAGGAGGCACTACTACAAGAGAAGATGGGATGACTCCAACAAAGACTACAAACGAATCAGGGGTCAAAAGAACTGCAAAGAAGACACCAGAGTTTGATACGAGGAAATAAAAGCATATATTTGAAAAGGCAAGAAGAGAATTTGGAGGAGATTAGGTTTCTTCATGAAAGGCACAACCAGAAGTGAGAGAATGTGGGATGTCTCTAGCATTCGATCAGTCTACATCACCGGGAGAAGGAAAAGAGGTAAGCAAGATTGTTAGTTTCTTTTATACGTTCATTGATTTGATTAAGGATGAAAGAGCCATACAAGAACTACAACACTTGATCCAACAGTATGAACCAGGGAAGGTGGACCCTCTGTTGAATAGAGCAATACATCAAGTATCCAAAAAGAGAAGGACAAATAAGGAACGACACCTTAATGCTCAGTTTGGAGATTATGATATAGATTATGTGGTCCTCGACTTACGATCAGAAGTCAATGTTATGACGAAGCAGACCTGGGCACTAATAGGAAAACCTAAGTTAATTAAATCCCCTATCAGGCTTAGGATGGCTAATCAGCAGGCATTAAGCCCCTTTGGGAGACTGGAGCATGTCCCTGTGGACATCGACGGGGTAAGAACATTTGTGGACTTTGAGGTGATTGAGATAGTTAATGATAGTTTTCCTTATCCTGCGTTGTTAGGCATTGATTGGGCTTTCAACAATTCCACTGTTGTTGACTTAAAGAAAAGAAGAACGACATTTGAAGGTGATGGCCTTAGGTTCATTTCACCTCTGGATCCTGATGAATTTCAAAGATACCCAAACCCATCAGAGAAGAAGATCGTGCATATGAGATAGAGAATATATATAAATTGACAGCGAGACAGTAGGATTACATTAACCCTACAGCAGATGGGAATTTAAGCTGGTGAAGTGATAGCACATGCTCATCGAACTCAGAATAAGCACTGGAGAATTGGCAGAACAAAATGTATGAAGTCTCTGTGTGGAGGTGTGCTAAATTGACCAGGGAAGTTCGTTGGATTTGCACAGAAGTAAGCAATCTACCCACATTTGATGGTTTAAATCATTTAGACACATTCTTATTAGATTTCAAAGAAATTGTACCAATACAATAGATATTTTTGGCACTGGATGAGGCTTTGAAAGCAACTCCAGCAAGATGGTGGGGGACACATAAAAAGAACATCGCGGATTGGACGCAATGTCGCACTTTGATGGTAGTGTGCTTTTCAGAACAAGTAGAAGGATGCGAAGTTCAATACACAGATCAAAGTTGTCTGAAGGACCATGTGTGAGGTTGTGAGGAGGCCTGGAGAAACATTCCTCAAGAACAGTGGGTGCATAAGTTAATCCACACTCTGGACACAATGCCTATCAATTGGCATCTTCAAGCAGAATTGCGCCTCACCACTTCAGATTAGTACGATATGACTCAAAAATTTGTAGCTACTTTTTCATTTGAAAGCCAATACTGTTTGCACTCTATTCGTCACCTTGTGAGCAAATTGAGAGTGCTTACATGCCCAGTTGGGCTCTGCTAGGCATGACAGCTGTAAAAGGAAAGGTTAGAAAGAAAAACAACAAAG
>JZKD02S0041611.1:35368-63883 GCA_000966675.3 Picea glauca
ATTTTTATGTCTCGTAAAGTCATTGCACATTACTAGTGGTTTGTCCCGACTGTTAAAGTGTGAAAATAGTTAAAGGATTAAATTGATAATCATATCATAGTTATGATTTATTTTGGAAACATTAATCATTTTTTTTCTTGTAGTACATGAGTGGTTGGAAGTTATTAATGTGAGGCTTGATGTACCCTGTGTTCTTAATTTTCACATGCCTCCCCAACATCATGTGGAAAACCTTATGTGTTCGAGGGGTGACTTCTTGGAAAAAGAGTGGGGAAGGTAAGTCATGACCGCCTTGCATTGTTTTCAAACATTATTTTCTTTGGAAATTTTCTAGCGGAGATTAAGGGTACCTTCTGGTTAGAGTTTAGAATTTTGTGGAGTTCCATTTCTTGTCTTTAAACTTTTGGGTTTTTGTGCCACATAAATATACTTAACCTTGCATATATTATGTCTACATTCAAAGATATGGATTTTCCAGTTCATTCAGGAGCTTGGGAGAAAAATTGCTTAGTGGTTTCACCTTTAATTGATAAACAATTTTGTAATTTATGTTGTTGGGTTCCAATTCTATAGTTGTCGAAGGTGTTTATTTGATAAATTATGGTTGAAGGTCCTATGTGCATTTTCTTTATTCTCTGCAATACTCCAATTATAGTTGCTTTCCTGACCTTGATTTTGGGTTTAGAAACCTTACAGGTTTCACTAAGAGATGAATGTTGTGGTTACATTTAGCTTCTTCTGTAGTTCTTTGTTTTTATTGAAGGTATATTTTTGTATACTTCATCTAATGATGGGACCTTTGTTATGTTTGAGGGTACCCATAAGAAGGGAATGTTGAATCTAGTTGGTCGAGACATTCTTCTATAGGAAATCCATCTTGGGTT
Source organism: Picea glauca (assembly GCA_000966675.3). Classification (NCBI taxonomy): domain Eukaryota; kingdom Viridiplantae; phylum Streptophyta; class Pinopsida; order Pinales; family Pinaceae; genus Picea; species Picea glauca. The sequence goes on from JZKD02S0041611.1 coordinate 36,253, forward strand.
AGAGTTTTTCCTCGTAAGAATTTCATACCCTAACTCTTTGTCATCCTCTTATGAAAGTTTTTGTTTCTTTATGTAATGGTTACGCATCAATGCAAGTATGCTCGGCCAAACAAGCAGGGTTTAACCTGTATCAACCATCTACATACCTTTTAAGTTTAACTTTAAGTGTTTTCCTTTTTGTAACTGTGAAATATACCATATTTGGGTGCCACTTTAAGTTTTTTTTTTTTGTTTAAAATCTTGTGACAGGTAATGACTATGATTTCTTAGCTAGGGTGTTCAACCTTGATAGGTAACTCGGTTTGTAAATAAACTTTATATCTGGATGAGTGTATGTTACCATATTCTCTATTCGAACTAGTGGGATGGTTACTTGTCCTAGATCTGTAGACTATTTTGGTCTAATTTCAACAATAAGTAGAATATTTTCTTTGCATGTCGTTTGCAAGGATTCCCTGGATGTATGGTTATGTATAAGGGATTATATTACTATTGTTCCATTTTTAACTAAAATCAGGCTAAACCCTTGTGCATGTAAAAATGACTTTCACTTGTGTTAATTTACAAAGTGAAGTCAATAATGATGTAGCTCTGTTAACTATTTATCAATGGAAATTTTTCTTTGTTGCTCAGTTTTTGGGTGCTAGTGCTTCTGGCCTTTACTTTCCTTGCTCGTATAATTTTATTAGTTCCCTTATCAATTAAGGAGGGTTACAAAACTACCCAATTGTTTCTAGTTATTGTTATGTCGTTTAGTTGTTAATAATCGACAGTCTTAACCTTATTTTTACATTCAAGATTTTTTTCATGGAAACAACATTATCATTTAACATTTAGCATGTTGGTTGTATCTCCATTTATATAATTTCGTTTTTGTATATATTCTAGAACATCTTCACAAAATGAGCATTATAATTTGCATCTAACATGTTGGTTGTATATTCCATTTATATAGTTTCCTCTATGTTTGACAATTTTGCTTATACTTTTTGTATTGGTTATGGATATAATCATTTATCTATGATATTTATCGTGACAATTGTATAATGGAATGATACACAGTAAAATCCTCTAATATTTAATTAGATTAAAAACAATTATAACTTATCTATAAACTTCAAACTGCATGGAAATAAAATTCTAACAGAATATTCAAAACTTACATTTAAAATTGAATTTAATCAAAATATATTATGCACAAATTACTAAACAAATAATAACTTAATTGAGAAGAGAATGGAAGAAAACATGTAACCGAGATTTATTTAAGGGAAATCAAAAGTCAAGTGGACCGTTCCTCCCAACCTTATATTAGAGCTGCCACATATTCCCACTCTGTCACCCCTGAGCTAAATATCGATCTGAAACTAACCAAGTGACTTGTTGTAGTGCATATGGTTATAAGCATTACATGAAGATCTTTGTGTCATGTAAGTATTTTTGATATTTCATATCTTATTTAGAATGGTGTTCCATTCTCTTTGTTATATTTTATTTTTGAAGATTTGCCTAGGTATTTGACACTTGTATGAGCGTCCTCCTCATTGACCATATGTCAAATTGAGTTTTCTTCATTGACCATGTGTAAATCTTATTTTTACGCATGTTCCTAAAAACATAAGATCTTTTTTCACTTTTGTTGAGTTAACTCAACACATATTCACCACTTTGTCCCCCTTTTGATGTCACTTGGTGCTTCTCTTTGTATAAATGTATTTTCTCTTTGTAACATCCCGCTCTGGCGCACTCAGAAAACTTATTTTTGCGGACACTTTCTCGCAAGTGATTCAGACTATTATGATATTAAAACATTTGTCCTTGATTATGATTTGTTATGTTAGATGACATGATGTCTTACTTCTTTGACATAGACAGGTGCTATTGACTTAGTTTTATTGAGTGTGCATGGTTTCTGACCTTGAGGATGCAGAGGCATCGACAAAACCCCTTAGACTCCGGATTGAGTCAGGGAGTGTGATATTTGGGTTAATTTATTTACTGTGATATTACATTGATTTGATGATATGATGTGGACATCTTCTGAGACATTTGTTGATGATGCAGGCTGACGATAACTTGCCGACCAGACTCACATATGGAGTAAAGGGGCCACACACAATTTCCATAGAGGTTGAGGGAGATGTGTGGACAACAGCCCTACCAAAGCCTACTATCACTCCCGCCGTGGCTCGAACTGTACGTTAACGATTACCTAGATCGAGAGAATCCACGATATCGTGAGGGCAGACTGTGGAAGTCACTCACGATGACTCTAAGGGGTGCACAACAAGTCGGGGGCCTTTTTCCTTAGAAACCCTTAGTCTCCCACAAGTTCACCTTGCAGAGTGTTGAGTCCAGTGGTTATTGATGTATACCAATCAGTCAAGTTGGCCAGTGGCACCCTTGGAGCACGTGGTGCATCCTGAAGGGCACATCGCACAAAAGAAATGAACGAGGCGAGTGGCACTCTTGGAGCACGTGGTGCATCCTGAAGGGAACGTCGCATTGATGTTGATGAAGGAACAAACCTAGATGGCCCTAAGACATTTAACACATTAAGAAATTCTTAACCAACTTCTCTAATTAAATGTCGCACAATTAAGACTCTATGTCCTAAGTCTAAAACTTCTCTAGGGTAAAAATATTTTCTAAACTTAAGAAAAGACCCTATAAAAATAAAAATAAAAATTTAGACTAAAATCCACTTAAGTAATAATTAAAGTTTTCATAAAACATTTTTGGGTAAAATGAAGAGAGTGAAGAAATTAATTAAATCAGTGGATTTAAAAATTGTAAAGAAGAAATAAATTCTTTAACTTGTGAAAGTGTAAAAAGATATCAATTTAATAATAAAAAGTAAAAGAGTAATTAGCGCAACTGTAATTTAGGCTCTAATAAAAGGGGAAAGAAGGGAATAATAAAAAGTAGGAAACTAAGGAATAGGGGGAAACATAATAAGGGAAAGAGGGGAACTTACGGTAAAAATCAAGGTCAACATAGTAAGGAATTTGCAATTAAGAACCTTCTAAAATGAACTGAATTAGAAACTTCATTTTAGGGAAAGTATTTAAACCTGAACGGGAATCTAGGAACACCTAGGAGTAAATTTAGGAGAAACTCTAGGTGGGTGAGGGAATTGAGACAATTAATAAATTAAAGAAAACAATTATTGGAGAAAAGAGGGGGATGGACGACAGTTGTGCTAAGGAGAATATTTAGAATATTTTTATTAAAACTTAATTTAAATGTGATTTAGGGAAAGTTGCAGGGTCTAAAAAATCTATAAATTAAAGGGAAGATGAGGAAGAAAGGGGATCGGTTGTTAGCGTAACGTTACGCTGTCGGAATTGTGACTTGACTGATTACTTGTGGGGAGTTGGGATTTCCCATCTCGAATAAGAGTGGTAGCTCGGCCTTGCAAGGTGAGCTGGGAGCTAGACGTACCATCTCGATAGTGTGTGGCCCCTTTGCGGTTTGGGGGGATAAGGGGGAAGAAGAGTACCCCTAGCAATTGGTTGGGAGGTACCGATGAGGTCTCGACGGTCAATGAGTAGGAGTGACATGGATCGCGCGAACGATATTCGAGGTCGGTGATAAGGCAAAGCTACGCTCGTTTATTTGGTAGAGCAGAATGCATTAAGAATTATGAAGTAGATCTTCCCGTGTATTGGATAGGTATATTGATTGATGGCATACGTCCTTCAGTACAACTTTGGATTTTGGTTTATCTTGCTCCTTGTTGTTTATTTTCTGTGCTTTATCAGATGTAACCCTTGTGATCCTCCCAATGAGATAACCTTATGACCATATCCTTCTCTTCTGTTGTCAGCATTTTATATGGTGTTCAGAGATGAAGTTATTTAATTTCGATTAGGGTTGGACCTGGTTGGCTGCAATCATTGTTTTATTTATTTACCTCGGAGTTCTTTTATTGGGTAACTGTTGTAAAAATGTTATCTCTGTTGTTAAATTTAGTACTGTATGAGAAATAAATATCTCATAGTTTCCTTTATGTGTTGGTGGAAGAAATTTAACTCTGTGTTGAAAAAGAAAATATAAAAGAAAATAAATAAATAAATGGCCACTCTAGCTTGGCCTCTATAACCCTAATGACTGAGTTTCCCTAGCATAATTTAAATTGTTGGTTGAACCCCACCGCGTTGAATTACTTCCTTCGCATATTAAGTCTTCTATTGTTTCTCTACATTTACGTTGTATATCTCTTCATTTTTGTTGTTAAAAACTCTCTACAATTGTTGTATACCTCTGCGTTTTTACTGAGAGAAATTCCCTGCGTTGTTTGGTTATCACTGCATTTTTATTGTTAAAATTTCTTTACATTTCGTTGGATATCTCTGTGATTCTTGTTGTAAATGCTTTGCAATTTTATTGATAATCTCTCTGCATGGTGTTATGGATTCTCTACGTTTGGTGGAGGCCACCCCCTTCATTTTATGCCCACTAAATCTCTGCAGGTAGGTGTCATAATTCTGTGGAATTGGGGAAATATACCCACGCATTTTAACCACTCCAAACCCTACAAATCTTGTGAATACATATCGCTGCCACTGGATTGGAAAAATAACTTAAAACTTCATTTCCCTGCCACGGTGTGGAACTGACTTGCTGCCTCTGCCGCAATGATTTTAAACCATCTACCCTTCGCCTCTACAACCTAGCTTCTGACGTGGTCATTTTACCCAGCATTCTAATCCGTTGAAAGGAATAAATTCTATCCCCTTTTTCCTTTTCTTTCCCTTCAACGGTAATGTTAGCATTTCACGATTTTTTTCCCCTGCGTGTTGTCTTGATTTTTGTCACTGTGCCCTCGTTATGGTACTCATGTCTTCACCTATGGTTGTCCTCTGTAAACCATTAAAATTATTAATTCCTTCCGCAATTTTTGTTGGTGCGATATTTTTATATCACCTTTCTTTAATTCACCTACACAGGGCATGACTTCTATGCTACGATCGAGGTTTTTATATCACTTGGCGGTATGATCGTTGATGAATGCTTCGTTTAACCTTCAGACCCAATCCGCCTCGTACACTTCACCTGATGAACTTTAAACCTTATTACTCTTGCCTCTACAACTTCTGTAAGGCCGCGTTCGGCGATTGCAGAGACGTCCTCTTTCTACGCACTACATGAATAGATTCTTGTGAATTTGGGACGGAGTTGGCGAATGTTTTAGAAACTACAGATGCCATTTGGGGAATTGCCTTTGATTCTTCCCCTAACCACTGCCATTGATGGATGCCAACCAGATGAATGAATTATGGCATGCGTGCATTGGTTGCCAGAATGGGCTCTGACAAGACTCATAGCCGCTAGCCTCGTTGCCTTGATACCTAATGCTGTGATAGAAAGAGTGTAACTGTTGTGACTGTATTATATTGTTGGTTATGTAACTGTAATTGTTGTGACTGTAAATATATTGTTGGTTAAGGATAAAACGTAAGGCCAACCATAGTTTTCATTTAAAAGTAAGGTCAGTGCTATTTTATTGCATGGTCTTTGTAATATCAATAATAAGAATATGGTTATTTATGGAAGAGTCATCCAATTTCTTGTTAATTGTGACCAATGAAATGTAGGGTGCTTGTTATTTTAATTGCAATAGTATTTAATATAAAAGTAATGAGATGGCTACTTTCTGGTCTTACCATTGTAGTTCCAATTGTTAATAATAACAATATAACGTAAAATCCTTGTTATTTAATTGAATATTATAGTAATGTAAAAGTGATGATATGGTTAGGTTATGGAAATGTTACCATAGTTCCATTGTTATTCATAACAAATCAAATGTAAAATTATGGTTATTTAATTGAAATGTTATTGTAAGATAGATAGTAATGATATGGTTATGATTAGGGAATGTTCTGGTAATTCCTTGTGATTGATATCATATAAAATGTAAGGTTCTTGCAAAATAAAGATTGTTATGCTAGCATTGATAACTTATGAATGTGAGCTCCTCATTGTTTATTCACAATGTTTTTATCATGTAAGGTCATTGAAATTATATGGTTGAAACATATACAATTTATGTAATTGTAATTTATCACAAGGGTTTAGTAATAAAAAAGGGTAATGTGGTTATCATGTATAGTAAGAGATATTGCAGCTTTATGGTTATTAGATAATAAGTAAAAGGTTGGTAATTGTAATTTATTTGCAAGATTTTCGTAACAATAAAAAGTAAAGTGGTTATCAAGTATGGTAAGGGTTATTGTAGTTTTGTGGTTATTACATAACCTCGTTGACTATGATTGATGGTGATGTCTTTATCATTGGCTTAGTAGGCTTGGTCTTATTGTGTCATGCAGGATGTAGACACCTCCATGTTCCTCAGAATAGTTGCCAGCCCTGAGAGCTTAAATGGTTAAAATCGATGGGAACCTAGGCTTGAGCATTGTTTATGTGTCTTGGAGGTCCTAACCATTGTAGGGTAGGATGGATGGGTAGTTAGTATTACTTATTGTCGATTGATCATCGTTAATTACATGAAGTCACTTGTTCTGCGTCTTATATCGTCTTCTTGTGTTCATCGTGGTTGCATATTATTCATCGTCAGGTGGCAACGTAGAGTCAAATGTGTTTAGTTTTCTTGTACATGCATGCACACACCTGTAACAAAAAAAATATTGCACTTGTTATAAGAGGATTGTCGGTGTAATGAGGAGGTTCGTTATATATGGTATCAAAGCGGGTTCGAGCCACGACATGGGATTCTCTACGACATTTGTGACATGATTTGATTTGATTATACTATCATTGATCGAGTTGATTGTGTGCATGAAGGTAATCATGGTCAGAGGACGTCATGTAGGCAGATGACGGGGTGCTAGGGGAGGAGGCGTGACACCTCTAGTAGAATCCACACCTGAGGGGTCTAACCTGCAGGGAGGCGAGCAGGTTCTCGATCATGAGCAGATAGAAGTTTGCGACGTGGGCGGGATGATGAGATATTTTTAGCGCATGTCTGAGGCACTAATCAGCCATTTGGATAGAGATGAGGCCAAGGCACCAACACCTGCTGAAGTTCTGTTGTGCGCACCGACCATTACTTGTAGCATTCACCGTGAACTTGAGAGGTAAAATTTCCCAAGTTTTTTGGTGCCCCATATGGCACCCCAACTGAGGCATGGTTGGAGAATATGGTGATGTACTTCACACTTCACGATTATACCTCTAACATGAAGGTCTGCATGGTGGTCTTTCAACTGAAGGGGAGCGCTCTTCTGTGGTGGAAGATGCTCCTACTGCAACTGAATAGGGCCGTCAAAGACATGTCATGGGAACTGATTGAGGAACTAATTGAGCTTCAACTCAATGAGTTAAACGCATTACGACAAGGAGGTCATATGGTGCCCGAGTACGAGGCACGTTTTATGGAGCTTCTCCAGTATGCTCCACACCTTAACATAGAGAAGATTAAGGTCAATCGGTTTGTATTCGACCTTAACGGAAGCCTGCGTGCAAAGGTTACGATTTTGATGCCTCAAACCTTGCATGATGCCATCCAGAAGGCCCTCATAGCAGAGGAGGAGATTATTAGTAGGGGTCAGACCAGGACTCCAGCGAGACCTACAGGGAAGGGTTCATCTGGAACCCCGTAGCATCAGACCCCAGCGAGACTTACGTTGGGATATCGTGGCTTCTAGAGGGGATCCACCTTCACTACATCCCAACGATTTCCACCTCAGTAGAGAAAACCTTATTGGGGACCACAATATCAATAGCACCATCACCCACAACAACAACAGTTTAGGCCTGTTCAGCAGAACAGACTAGGGTTCCAGGCTGGAGGGTCGTCATCTTCTACTTCGGGTACCAAGACTTCTGGAACGAAGAAGGGGTGTTGGATGTGTGGGAGCCACACTACCAGCATGACTGTCCTGTGGAGAGGACCAGAGTGTTTGGATCAGCCGGACCCACTACAGTGGGAGATATGGGCAAGGCCCATCGGATTCATGCAGCGGTGAATAATTGCAAGGAAGAGCACTAGTCGACTGTGCTCGAGACGATAGGTACCATTGCTGACTAGACCCTTAGTGTTTTGATAGATCTCGGTGCTACTGAGAGTTTTATTTTTTGTGCAGTGCTAAAAAGGATTAAGGTAAAGGAAGTCAAACAGGATGAGTTGAGCTTTGTAGAGATGGCTTTGGGAGGCAAACAGAGGGTTGTAGGAAAGGTTACGGGATGTGCCCTTAACCTGGGAGAGTTTGTCATGAGGACCAACCTGTACGTTACGATCTTAGGATCATATGATGTTGTAATTGGTATGGGTTGGTTGGAATCACATGAGGTGATACTCAACTATAAGACAAAACAATTGAGCTCGGTCAATGACGAGGGACAAAGACATGTAATTGTAGGACAGAACCAAGGTGTTTCCCTGAGATTCGTGTCTTCCTTGCAGCTATGGAAGAGTATGTGAAAGGGGTGCAATCTTTATGCGATCCTTGCGATAAATGAGAAGGGAGTAGTTGAAGGTCTAGAACAGCTTCTGGTGGTGAGAGAGTTTGTGGATGTGTTTCCAGAGGAGTTACCTAGGATGTCGTTGGAGAGGGAGTAGTAGTTTACCATAGACCTAAAACTAGAGACTAAACCGATAGCGATAACGCCTTATCGGATGTCGACCCCAGAGTTAGAAGAGTTGAAAATGCAACTGAAGGAGTTGTTGGATCTAGGACTGATATTTCCTAGTGTGTGAACGTGGGGTGCACTGGTTATTTTTATATGGAAGAAGGATGGATCGTGGAGGCTTTGCATCGAATACCGTCAACTAAACAAGGCCACAATCAAGAATCAATATCCCTTGCCGATAATTGATGATCTATTCAATCAAATGAAGGGTGCGACGATGTTCTCCAAGATTGATTTGCGATCGTGGTATCAATAGTTGCGGATCAAGGAAGATGACATCCCTATGACCGCCTTTAAGAAGAGATTCAGACATTATGAGTTTACTGTTTTTCCATTTGGACTGACAAATGCTCCAGGAGTATTTATGAGTTTGGTGAACCGGGTGTTCCACGAGTACTTGGACAAGTTCATTCAAGTATACATTGATGATATTTTGATCTACTCTTGGACGATGGAGGAGCATGATGAGCACTTGCACTTGGTATTACAGTGTCTGTGAGAGCACCAATTGTATGTGAAGTTGTCCAAATGCTCTTTTTTATCAATCGAGGATTCACTACTTAGGGCATGTCATCTCCGGTGAAGGCATCACCGTGGATCTAGCCAAGGTTGAGGCTATTATGGAATGTCCTGCACCGATGACTGTCACAGAAGTGCATAGTTTTATGGGTTTAGCAGAATACTACCGACATTTTTTCAAGGTATTTTCGAAGATAGCAAATCTGATCACGGAATTCTAGAAGAAAAACAAGAAGTTTGTTTGGAACAGAAAATGTGAAGAATCATTTCGGAGGCTTAAAAAGTTGTTGATGAAAACGACAATACTAAAGGTCCTTGACATGGACGCACACTTCTTGGTATACACTAATGCATCCAAGGAAGGCTTAGGTAGAGTCTTGATGCAAGACGGACGAGTAATCGCTTACATTTCGAGGAAACTGAGAAGGCATGAGGAGAACTACGTGAAGCATGATTTGGAGTTATTAGCCGTCGTATATGCCTTGAAGGTGTGGAGAGACTACCTTGTTGGATGAAAATTTGAACTATTGACTTATCATTGTGGAATACAACACATTTTTACGCAAAGGGACCTGAAAACGTGACAAAGACATTGGTCGTAATTGCTTAGCGAGTACGACTTTGAGATTACTTACATAAAGGGAACGATGAACTGAGTGGCAGATGCTTTGAGTCGGAGGCCATGCATCTTTTTGGTGTTGCCTTTTTAGACGAATCTACGTGAAAGGATTCTAACCTTACAACATGACGACAACTAGTACAAGGAGGTTGAGGGATTTATTGGACTAAGCACAATGATGGTTCCACGATATGATGGATTTTCTTTTGATAGCAATGGGTTATTGAGGTTTAAAAGTTGGATTTATGTACCGCCAAATGACGAGTTGAGGATGTTGATCATGAGTGAGGCTCATAAAGAATATTACATGGCTCACCTGGGAGTCACGAAGATGAGGGCATACCTTAAGCCCTTATTCTATTGGAAGGAAATGAAGGCCAACATAGTCAACTATGTGGCCAGATGTCTAGATTGTCAGCAGGTAAAGGCCAAACATAGACATCCAGTAGGATTACTACAACCACATTCCATTCCGGAATCGAAATGGGAGGTCATTTCGATAGATTTTATTGTTGGATTTCCACTGACGACAAGGATACATGACTCGATTTTCGTAGTAGTAGACCCTCTAACCAAGAATGCTCACTTTATTCCTATGCATACAACATATCAGGCACCTGACATAGCTAGATTTTTCATCAGTGAGATTGTGAGGCTGCATGGCGTGCCTAAGAGGGTTATATCTAATCGAGTATCGATGTTTACCGGATGATTTTGGACGAGTTTACAAGAGGCCTTGGGAGCTCAACTTAACTTTAGTACTATGTATCACCCAGAGACTAACAGACAAATAGAACAAATGAACCAAACCTTGGAATACATGTTGCACATGTACATGATGGACAAACAAAAGCGTTAGGAATAATTCTTGCCTCTAGTAGAGTTCACTTACAACAACAGTTACCATAGCACCATTAAGATGGTGCCTTTCAAGTTTCTTTATGGGTGACTGTGTCGGATGCCCTTGACTTGGAATCGGATTAAGAATAGGGTCCTGATGGGACCAAAAGAAATCCAATAAATGGAAGACCAAATGAAAACCATAAGACAAAGGATTAAAGAAGCGCAGGACCAACAAAAGAGTTATGCCGATGCCCACCGAGTCGACCATAGCTACAAGGTCAGCGATCGAGTCTTCTTGTGGGTTAAACCACATAAGAGTTCAATCAAGTTTGGAAAGGGAGCTAAACTCTCTCCTAGGTTCGTGGGACCTTTCAAGATTGTGGAGAAAAAGGGGCCCATGGCCTATCGACCAGACTTGCTTGATTCTTTGAGGTATATGCACGATGTATTTCATGTATATGTTTTGAGAAATTATATTAGTGATCCTACACATGTGATTAACATGAGTTCCTTGTAGGTATCATATAAGGTATTTCTCACAGTTGAGCCAGTCCACATCTAAGATCACCGCGTTTGAAAGTTATGACGTCGAACGGTAGATCAGGTTAAGGTCCTGTGGAACAACTATAGTCTTCACTCGACAACCTGGGAGGACGCATATGATATGCGCCAACAATTTCCATTTTTGTTTGATTGATAGACTTATGATACTGTGATACATTTATTTCAACATTTATACCATGAAAATTGGGGACGAAGTTTAGACCAAGAGGGGGTGTATGTAACATCCTGCTCTGGCGCACTGAGAAACCTTATTTTTGTGGACACTTGCTCACAAGTGATATAGACTATTATGATATTAAAACATTTGTCCTTGATTATGATGTGTTATGTTAGATGACATGATGTCTTATTGATTTAACATAGACAGGTGCTATTGGCTTAGTTTTACTGAGTGTGCAAGGTTTCTGACCTTGAGGATGCAAAGGCATCGACGACACCCCTTGGACTCCGGATTGAGTCAGGGAGTGTGTTATTTTGGTTGACTTATTTATTGTGATATTACATTAATTTGATGATATGATGTGGACATGTTCTGATACATTTTTTGATGGTGTAGGTTGACGATATCTTGGTGACCAGACTCACATATGGAGTAAAGGGGCCACACACGATTTCCAGAGAGGTTGAGGGAGAGGTGTGGATAGCAGCCCTTCCATAGCTTACTAGCACTCCCACCGTGGCTTGAACTATAGGTTAATGATTACCTATCTCGAGAGGATCCACGATGTCATGAGGGCAGACTGCGACAATCACTCACGATGACTCTAAGGGGCATGTAATAAGTGGGGGCCTTATTCCTTCGAAACCCTTAGTCTCTTACAAGTTCACCTAGTAGAGTGCTGACTTCAGGGGTTTTTTATGTCTACCAATCAGTCAAGTTGGCAAGTGGCACCCTCGGATCACATGGTGCATCTTGAAGGGAACGTTGCACAAAAGAAACACAAGTTGGCGAGTGGCACCCTTGAAGCACGTGGTGCATCCTTAAGGGCATGTCATGCAAAAGAAACACAAGTTGCCGAGTGGCACCCTTGGAGCACGCAGTGCATCCTGAAGGGCACGTCGTGCAAAATAAACAAATGAGGAGAGTGGCACCCTTGGAGCACATGGTCTGTCCTGAAGGGCACATCGCATTGATGTTGATGAAGGAACAAACCTAGATGGCCCTAATACAATTAACACATTAAGAAATTCTTAACCAACTTCCCTAATTAAATGTCACCCAGTTTAGACTCTAAGTCCTAAGTCTAAAACTTCTCTAGGGTAAAATTTTTGTCTAACCTTAAGAAAAGACCCCATAAAACTAAAAATAAAAATTTAAACTAAAATCCACATATGTAATAATTTAAGTTTTCATAAAAAAAAATTGGGTAAAATGAAGAGAGTGAAGAAATTAATTAAATTAGTGGATTTCAAAATTATAAAGAAGAAATAAATTCTTTAACTTGTGAAAGTGTAAAAAGATATCAATTTAATAATAAAAGGGAAAAGAGTAATTAGTGCAACTGCCATTTAGGCTCTAATAAAAGGGGAAATAAGGGAATAATAAAAATTAGGAAACTAAGGAATAGGGGGAAACATAATAAGGGAAAGAGAGGAACTTATGGTAAAAAGTGAGTTGAACATAGTAAGGAATCTACAATTAATAACCTTCTAAAATGAACTAAATTAGCAACTTCATTTTAAGGAAATTATTTAAACCTGAACGGGAATCTAGGAACACCTAAGAGTAAATTTAGGAGCAACTCTAGGTGGGTGAGGGAATTGAGGCAATTAATAAATTAAAGAAAATAGTTATTGGAGAAAAGAGGGGGATGGATGACACTTGTGTGAGGGAAAATATTTAGAATATTTTTATTAAAGATTAATTTAAATGTGATTTAGGGAAAGTTGGAGGGTCTAAAAACTCTATAAAATAAAGGGAAGATGAGGAAGAAAGGGGATTGGGTGTTAGCGTAACTTTACGCTGCCGGAATTGTTACTTGACTGATTACTTGTGGGGAGTTGAGATTTCCCATCTCAGATAGGAGTGGTAGCTCAGCCTTGCAAGGCGAGCTGGGATCTAGACGTACCATCTGGATAGTGTGTGGCCCCTTTGCAGCTCGGGGGGCTAAGGGGGAAGCAGAGTACCACTATCGATTGGCTGGGAGGTAGCGATGAGGTCTTGACGGTTAGCGAGAAGGAGCGACACAGAGCCCTCGGACGTCATTTGAGGCAGGCAATAAGGAAAAGGTACACTCGTTTATTTGGTAGAGTAGAATACATTAAGAATTATGAAGTAGATCTGCCTATGTATTGGATAGATATACTGATTGATGGAATATGTCCTTCGGTACAGCCTTGGCTTTTGGCTTATCTTGCTCCTTGTTGTTTATTTTTTGTGCCTCGTTAGATGTAACCCTTGTGATCATCCAAATGGGATAACCTTAAGGCCCTATCCTTCTCTTCTGTTGTCATCATGTTATATGGTGTTTTGAGATGAAGTTATTTAATTTCGATCGGTGTTGAACCTGGTTGGCTGGAATGATTTTTTTATTTATTTACCTCAAAGTTCTTTTATTGGGTAACTATTGGAAAAACGTTATAACTGTTGTTAAATTTAGTACTGTATGAGAAATAAATATCTTATCATTTCCTTTATGTGTTGGTGGAATAAATTTAACACTATGTTGAGAGAGAAAATATAAAAAAATAAAAATAAAAATGGCTACCCTAGCCTGGCCTCTATATATCTAATGACTGAGTTTCCCTGGCATAATTTAGATTGTTGGTTGAACCCCACCACGTTGCATTACTTCCTTCGCATCTTAACTCTGTGATTGTTTCTCTGCATTGTCGTTGTATATCTCTACGTTTTTTTTGTTAAACACTCTCTGCAATTGTTGTATACCTCTGGGTTTTTACTACGAGAAATTCCCTGCGTTGTTTGGTTATCACTGCATTTTTATTATTAAAATTTCTCTGCATTTTGTTGGATATCTCTTCGATTAATGTTTTAAATTCTCTTCAATTTTATTGATAATCTTTGTGCATGGTTTTATGGATTCTCTGCATTCAGCAGAGGCTACCCCATTCATTTTATGACCACTAAATCTCTGCAGGAAGGTGTCATAATTCCATTCGAATTGGGGAAAGATACCCATGCATTTTAACCACTCGAAACCCTGCAAATCTGGTGAATACATATCGCTGCCACTGGATTAGAAAAATAACTTAAAACTTCATTTCCCTGCCACGGTGTGGAACCAACTTGTTGCCTCTGCCTCAGTGATTTTAAACCGGCTACCCTTCGCCTCTGCAACCTAACTTCTGACGTGATCATTTTACCCAAAGTTATAATGGACTGAAAGGAATAAATTCCATCCCCTTTTTCCTGGGCATTCCCTTCAATGGTAATGTCCCCATTTCATGAATTTTTTCCCCTACGTGTTGTCTTGATTTTTGTCACTGCACCCTGTTTATGGTACTCATGTCTTCACCTACAGTTTTCCTCTGTAAACCTTTAAAATTTTTAATTCCTTCCGCAATTTTTGCTAGTGTGATATTTTTATATCACCTTTCTTTAATTCACCTTCATAGGACAAGACTTCTCTGCTACGACCTAGGTTTTTAGATTTCTTGGTGGTATGATCGTTGACGAATGCTTCGTTTAACATTCAGACCCCATCCACCTTGTACACTTCGTCGGACGACCATTAAACCTTATTACTCTTGCCTCTACAACTTGCATAAGGCCACGTTCGGTGATCGCAGACACGTTCTCTCTCTGTGCACTGCATGAATAGATTCATGTGCCTTCGGGAGGGAGTTGGAGAATGTTTTAGAAACTACAGACGCCATTTGAGGAACTGTCTTTGATTCTACCCCTGACCACTGCCATTGATGGATGCCAACCAGATGCATGAATTATGGCATGCATGCATTGGTTGCCAAAATGGGCTCTGACAAGACTCACAGCCGCTAGCCTCATTGTCTTGATACCTAACACTTTGATAGAAAGGGTGTAACTTTTGCAACTATATTATATTTTTGGTTATGTAAATGTAATTGTTTTGACTGTAAATGTATTGTTGGTTAAGGATAAAACGTAAGGACAATCATCGTTATCATTTAAAAGTAAGGTCAATGCTATTTTATTGCATGGTCATTGTAATATCAATAATAAGAATATGGTTATTTATGGAAGAGTCATTCAATTTATTGTTAATTGTGACCAATGAAATGTAGGGCCCTTGTTATTTTAATTGCAATACTATTCGATATAAAAGTAACGATATGGCTACTTTCTCGTCTTACCATTGTAGTTCCAATTGTTAATAATAACAATATAATGTAAAATCCTTGTTATCTAATTGAATATTATAGTAATGTAAAAGTGATGATATGGTTAGGTTATGGAAATGCTACCATAGTGCCATTGTTATTCATAATAACTCAAATGTAAAATCTTGGTTATTTAATTGAAATGTTATTGTAAGATAGATTGTGATGATATGGTTATGATTAGGGAATGTTCTGGTAATTCCTTGTGATTGATATCATATAAAATGTAAGTTTCTTGCAAGAGGAAGATTGCTATGCTAGCATTGATGACTTATGAATGTGAGCTCCTCATTGTTTATTCGCAATGTTTTTATCATGTAAGGTCATTGAAATTTTATGGTTGAAACATATACAATTTATGTAATTGTAATTTATCGCAAGGATTTAGTAATAAAAAAGGGTAACATGGTTATCATGAATAGTAAAGGATATTGCAGCTTTATGGTTATTAGATAATAAGTAAAAGGTTGGTAATTGTAATTTATTTGCAAGATTTTCGTAACAATAAAATGTAAAGTGGTTATCAAGTATGGTAAGGGTTATTGTAGTTTTGTGGTTATTAGATAACTTTGTTGACTGCGATTGATGGTGGTGTCTTTATCATTGGCTTAGTAGGCTTGGTATTATTGTGGCCGGAGGGATGTAGACACCTCCATGTTCCTTAGAACAGTCGCCAGCCCTCAGAACATAAATGGTTAAAATTGATGGGAACCTGGGCTTGAGCGTTGCTTATTTGTCTTGGTGGTCCTAACCATTGCAGTGTAGGATGCATGGGTATTCAGTATTACTTATTGTTGATTGATCATCGTTAATTTCATGCAGTCACTTGTTGTGTGTCTTATGTCATCTTGTTTTGTTCATCGTGGTTTCATCTTATTCATCGTCAGGTGGCGACGTAGAGTCGAATGTGTTTAGTTTTCTTGTACATGCGCGCACACACATGTAACAAAAAAAAAATTGCACTTGTTTTAAGAGGATTGTCAGTGTAGCGAGGAGGTTCATTACATATGGTATTAGAGCCGGTTCGACCCACAACATGGGATTTGATATTCCTTTCATGACATGATTTGATTTGATTATAGTGTTGTTGGTCAAGTTGATTGTGTGCGTGAAGGTAATAATGGTTAGAGGACGTCGCAGAGGTAGACGACAGGGTGCTAGGGGAGGAGGTGTGATGCCTCCAGTAGCATCCACACCTGAGGGGTCTAATCCCCATGAAGGCGAGTAGGTTCTCGGTCAAGAGCATATAGCAGTTGGCGATGTGGTCGGGATGATGAGATCTTTTCAGTGCATGTCCAATGCACTGATCAGCTGCTTGGACGGAGATGAGACCAGGGCATCGACACCCATTGAAGTTCTACCGTACACACCGACCGTTACTGGAAGCATTCACCATGAACTCGAGAAGGTTATATTTCTTGAGTTCTTTGGTGTCCCGGATGGCGCCACCGCCTAGGCATGGTTGGAGAATATGGCGATGTGCTTCGCACTTCCTGATTATAACTCCAACATTAAGGTCTGCATGGCGGTCTTTAAAATGAAGGGGACCACTCTTCTATGGTGGAAGATGCTCCTACCACAACTTAACATGGCCGTCGAAGACGTGCCATCAGAACTGTTCGAGGAACGGTTCTGAGAGAGGTACTTTTCTGAGGAATTCATTGAGTGTCATCTCAATGAGTTTAATGCATTATGACAGGGAGTTCGTATGGTGCCCGAGTACGAGGCATGTTTTATGGAGCTGCTCTAGTATGCTCCACACCTTAACACAAAGAAGCTTAAGATCAACCAGTTCATGTTTAGCCTTAACGGAAGCATGTGTGAAAAGGTTGGGATTTTGATGCCTCAAACCTTGCACGATGTCGTCGATAAGGCCCTCATAGTAGAGGAGGAATTTATTAGTGTGGGTCAGACCAGGATTCCAGCGAGACCTGCAGGGCAGGGTTCATCTAGAAACCCACAACATTAGACCCCAGTGAGACTTACGCCGGGATATCATGGCTTCTAGAGGGGATCCACCTTCACTACACCCTGGTGACCACTGCCTCAGAGGTAGAAACCTTGTTGGGGACCACAATATCAGTAGCAACGTCACCTGCAATAGCAATTGTTTAGGCCTGTTCAGCAGAATAGACCAAGGTTCTAGGTTGGTGGGCCATCATCTTCTACTTCGAGTACTAGGACTTCTGGGATGAAGAAGGGGTGTTGGATGTGTGGGGAGCCACACTACTAGTGCGACTGTCCTGTGGAGAAGACCAGAGTGTCCAGATCAACAGGACCCACTACAGTGGGATATATAGGCAAGGCCCATCAGATTTATGCAGCGGTGAATAACTGCCAGGCAGATCACCAGTCGACTGTGATCGAGACGATAGGGACCATCACTGACTAGACTAGTTTTTTTATAGATCCTGCTACTACTGAGAGTTTCATTTATGGTGCAGTGCTAAAAAGGATTAAGGTAAAGGCAGTGAAACAAGACGAGTTTAGCTTCATAGAGATGGCTTCGGGAGCCAAACATAAGGTTGGGGGAAAGGTTATGGGATGTACCCTTAACCTGGGAGAGTTTGTCACGAGGAACAACCTGTATGTTATGATATTAGGATCTTACGATGTCATAATTGTTATGGATTGGTTGGAATCGCATGAGGCGATACTCAACTGTAACATGAAACTGTTGATCTTGGTCGATGAAAAGGAACAAAGACGTGTAATTGTAGGATGGAACCACTGTGTTTCCCTGAGATTCGTCTCTTCCTTACAAAAACAAAGGATTATGCACAAGGGGTGCAAGGTTTATGCGATCCTTGTGCTAAACAAGAAGGGAGTAGTGGAAGGTCTAGAACACCTTCCTATGGTGAGAGATTTTGCAGACGTGTTTCCAGAGAAGTTACCTAGGATGCCACTAGAGAGGGAGTTGGAGTTTACCATAGACCTAAAACTGGGGACTGAACCAATAGCGAGAACGCCTTATCGTATGTTGACCCCAGAGTTACACGAGTTGAAAATGAAACTGAATGAGTTGCTAGATCTAGGACTGATATGTCCTAGTGTGTCACCGTGGGGTGCACCGGTTATTTTCATACGGAAGAAGGACGGATTGTGAATGCTTTGCATCGACTACCGTCAACTGAACAAGGCCACGATAAATAATCAATATCCCTTGTCGTGAATTGATGATCTATTTGATCAAATGAAGGGTGCGATGGTGTTCTCCAAGATCGATTTGTGATCGGGGTATAACAAGTTGTAGATCAAGGAATATGACATCCCTAAGACTACCTTTAATATGAGATTTAGACATTACGAGTTTATTGTTTTTCCGTTTGGACAAACAAATTCCCCAGGAGTATTTATGAGTTTGATGAATGGGGTGTTCCACGAGTACTTGGAAAAGTTCGTTCAAGTATTCATTGACGATATTTTGATCTACTCTCCGATGACAGAGGAGCATGACGAGCACTTCCTCTTTGTATTACAGTGTCTGCGAGAGCACCAATTGTATGGGAAGTTGTGCAAATTCTCTTTTTATCAATCGAGGATTCACTACTTAGGGCATGTCATCTATGGCAAAGGCATCACCATAGATCCAACAAAGGTTGAGGATATTATGGAATGACCTACGCCAAAAAATGTCATAGAAGTATGTAGATTTATGGGTTTAGCAGGATACTACCGATGGTTTGTCGAGGGATTTTCAAAGATAGAAAATCTGATCACAGAATTGCAGAAGAAAAACAAGAAGTTTGTTTGGACCGAGAAATGTGTAGAAGCATTTCGGAGGCTTAAATATTTGTTGAAAACAACGCTGATACTAAAGGTCCCTGACATGGATGTGGAATTCTTGGTATGCACCGATGCATCCAAGGAAGGCTTAGGTGGAGGCTTGATGCAAGACGGACAAGTAATCACTTGCATTTCAAGGAAACTGAGAAGGCATGAGGAGAAATACATGATGCATGATTTGGAGTTATTAGCCATCGTATATGCCTTGAAGGTGTGGAGACACTACCTTGTTGGATGAAAATTTGAACCAAAGACTAATCATTGTGGACTACAACACATTTTTACCCAAAGCGACATGAACGTGCAACAACGACATTGGTCGGAATTTCTTAGTGAGTACGACTTTGAGATTACTTACATAAAAGGAACCATGAGCCGAGTGGAATATACTTTGAGTCGGAGGACACGCATCTTTTCGGTGTTGCCTCTTTAGATGAATCTACATGGAAGGATTCTAACCTTACAGCATGACGATGACTAGTACAAGGAGGTCGAGGGCTTTATTGGACAAAGCACAATGATGGTACCACGATATGAGGGATTTTCTTTTGATAGAAATGGGTTATTGAGGTTTAAAAGTCGGATTTATGTACCGCCAAACGACGAGTTGAGGATGTTGATCTTGAGCGAGGCTCATAGAGTAGTTTACATGGCTCACCTAGGAGTCACGAAGATGAGGGCAGACCTTAAGCCCTTATTCTTTTGGAAGGGAATGAAGGCCGACATAGTCAACTATGTGGCCAGATGTCTAGAGTGTCAGCAGGTAAAGACCGAACATAGACATCCAGCAGGATTACTACAACCATATTCCATTCCAAAATCAAAATGGGAGGTCATTTTGATGGATTTTATTGTTGAATTGCCACTGATGGCGAGACATGACTCAATTTTCATAGTAGTAGACACTCTGACAAAGAGTGCTCACTTTATTCTTGTGCATATGATGTATCAGGCAGCTGACATAGCTAGAGTTTTCATCAATGATATTGTGAGGCTGCATGGCATTCCTAAGAGGGTTATATCCGATCAAGGATTGATGTTTATTGGATGATTTTGGTCGAGTTTCCAAGAGGCCTTGGGAACTCAACTTAACTTTAGTACTGCATATCACCCAGAGATTGATGGCTAGATAGAACGAATGAACCAAACCTTGGAAGACATGTTGTGCATGTACGTGATGGACCAACAAAAGTGTTGGGAAAAATTATTGCCTCTAATAGAGTTCACTTACAACAACAGTTACCATAGCACCATTAAGATTGCACCTTTCAAGTTTGTTTAGAAGCGACTGTGTCAAACGCCCTTGAGTTGGGATCGGCTTGAGAATAGGGTCCTGGTGGGACCAGAAGCGATCCAAGAAATGAAATACCAAATGAAAACTATAAGACAAAGGATTAAAGAAGCGCAATGTCTATAGAAGAGTTATGCCGATGCACACCGAGTTGACCGTAGCTACGAGGTGGGAGATCGAGTCTTCTTGCAGGTTAAACTGCATAAGAGTTCGATCAAGTTTGGAAAGGAAGCTAAACTCTCTCCTAGGTTCATGGGGCCTTTCAATATTGTGGAGAAAAAGGTGCCTGTGGGCTATCGACTATCCTTGCCTGATTCTTTGAGGTGTATGCACGATGTATTTCATGTATCTTCTTTGAGACATTATAATAGTGATGCTACACGTGATTAACATGAGTTCCTTGCAGGTGTCGGATGAGGGAGTGCTCACGGCTGAGCAAGTCCACGTCTTAGATCACCATGTTTGACAGCTACGACGTCGAATGGTAGATCAAGTCAAGGTCCAGTGGGACAACTATAGTCTGCACTCGATGACCTAGGAGGATGCATATGATATGCACCAGTAGTTTCCATTTTTGTTTGATAGATAGACTTATGATACTATAATACATTTATTTCATCATTTATACCATGAAACTTTGGAACGAAGTTTAGACCAAGAGGGGGTGTATGTAACATCCCACTCTGGCACATTGAGAAAAATTATTTTTGTGGACACTTGCTCGCAAGTGATCTGGACTATTATGATATTAAATATTTGTGCTTGATTATGATGCGTTATGTTAGATGACATGATGTCTTACTTCTTTGACATAAACAGGTGCTATTGACTTAGTTTTACTGAGTATGCAGGGTTTCTGACCTTGAGGATGCAGAGGCATCGACGAAACCCCTTGGACTCCAGATTGAGTCAGGGAGTGTGATATTTGGGTTGATTTATTTACTGTGATATTACATTAATTTGATGATATGATGTGGACATGTTCTGACACGTTTGTTGATGATGTAGGCTGACGATAGTTTGGCGACCAGATTCACATATGGAGTAAAGGGGCCACAGATGATTTCTAGAGAGGTTGAGGGAGAGGTGTGGACAACAGCCCTACCAAAGCCTACTAGCACTCCCACCATGGCTCGAATTGTAAGTTAACGATTACCTAGCTCGAGAGAATCCAGTATGCCATGAGGGAAGACTATGATAGTCACTCACGATTACTCTAAGGGGTGCACAATAATTCAGGGGCATTGTTCCTTAGAAACCCTTAGTCTCCAACAAGTTCACTTGGCGAAGTGTTGACTCCAGGGGTTATTGATGTCTACCAATTAGTCAAGTTTGTGAGTGGCACCCTTAGAGCACTTGGTCCATCCTAAAGCCCACATCGCACAAAAGAAACACAAGTTGGCAAGTGGCACCCTTGGAGCACGTGGTGCATCCTGAAGGGCACATCGCGCAAAAGAAACACAAGTTGGTGAGTGGCACCCTTGAAGCACGTTGTGCATCATGAAGGTCACATCAGGCAAAAGAAATCAATGAGGTGAGTGGCACCCTTGGAGCACGTGGTGCGTCCTGAAGGACACGTCGCATTGATGTTGATGAAGGAACATACCTAGATGGCCCTAAGACATTTAACACATTAAGAAATTCTTAACCAACTTCCCTAATTAAATATCTCCCAGTTCAAACTCTAAGTCCTAAGTCTAAAACTTCTCTAGGGTAAATTTTTTTTCTAACCTTAAGAAAAGACCCTATAAAAATAAAAATAAGAATTTAAACTAAAACCCACTTAAGCAATAATTTAAGTTTTCATAAAAGAAAATTGGGTAAAATGCAAAGAGTGAAAAGATTAATTAAATCAATGGATTTAAAAATTGTAAAGAAGAAATAAATTCTTTAACTTGTGAAAGTGTAAAGAGATATCAATTTAATAATAAAAAGGAAAATAGTAATTAGTGAAACTACCATTTTGGCTCTAATAAAAGGGGAAAGAAGGGAATAATAAAAATTAGGAAACTAAGGAATAGGGGGAAACATAATAACGGAAAGAGGGGAACTTATGGTAAAAAGAGAGGTCAACATAGTAAGGAATCTGCAATTAAGAACCTTCTAAAATGAACTAAATTAGCAACTTAATTTTAGGAAAAGTATTTAAACCTAAAAGGGAATCTAGCAACACCTAGGAGTAAATTTAGGAGCAACTCTAGGTGGGTGAGGGAATTGAGACAATTAATAAATTAAAGAAAACAATTATTGGAGAAAAGAGGGGGATGGACGACACTTGTGCGAAGGAGAATATTTAGAATATTTTTATTGAAACTTAATTTAAATGTGATTTAGGGAAAGTTGGAGGGTCTAAAAACTCTATAAAAGAAAGGGAAGATGAGGAGGAAAGGGAATCGACTATTAGCGTAACGTTACATTGCGGGAATTGTGACTTGAGTGATTACTTGTCAGGAGTTTGGATTTCCCAGCTTGGATAGGAGTGGTAACTTGGCCTTGCGAGGTGAGTTGGCAGCTAGACATACCATCTAGATAGTGTGTGGCCCTTTTGCGGCTCGGGGGGATGAGAGGGAAGCAGAGTACCCCTAGCGATTGGCTGGGAGGTACCAGTGAGGTCTCAATAGTCGGCGAGCTGGAGCGGCACGGAGCGCGCGAACGTCATTCGAGGAAGGCGATAAGGGAAAAGTATGCTCATTGATTTGGTAGAGTAGAATGCACTAAGAATTATCAAGTAGATATGCCCGTGTATTGGATAGGTATACTGATTGTTGGAATACATCCTTCGGTACGACCTTGGCTTTTGGTTTATCTTGCTCCATGTTGTTTATTTTTTGTGCCTCGTCAGATGTAATGCTTGTGATCCTCGCAATGAGATGACCTTAGGGCCCTAGCCTTCTCTTCTGTTGTCAGCATTTTATATGGTGTTTTGAGATGAAGTTATTTAATTTCGATCGGTGTTGAACCTAGTTGGCTTGAATGATTGTTTTATTTATTTACCTCAGAGAACTTTTATTGAGTAACTGCTATAAAAAGGTTATCTCTATTGTTAAATTTAGTACTGTATGAGAAATAAATATCTTATCATTTCCTTTATGTATTGGAAGAAGAAATTTAACCCTGTGTTAAAAAATATATATATAAATAAATAAATGGCCACTCTAGCCTGGCCTCTATATCCCTAATGACTGAGTTTCCCTGGCATAATTTAGATTGTTGGTTGAACCCCACCACATTGCATTACTTCCTTCGCATCTTAACTCTGTGATTGTTTCTCTGCATTGTCGTTGTATATCTCTGTGTTTTTTCTGTTAAAAAATCTTTGTGATTGTTGTATACCTCTCTGTTTTTACTGCGAGAAATTCCCTGCCTTGTTTGGTTATCATTGCGCTTTTATTGTTAAAATTTCTTTGTGTTTCATTGGATATCTCTGCGATTACTGTTGTAAATGATATGCAATTTTATTGATAATCTCTGCACATGGTGTTATGGATTCTCTGCATTTGGCAGAGGCTACCCCATTCATTTTACGGCCACTAAATCTCTACACATAGGTGTCATAATTCCGTGTGAATTGGTGAAATATACCCACGTGTTTTAACCACTCCAAACCATACAAATCTGGTGAATACATATCACTGCGAATGGATTGGAAAAATAACTTAAAACTTCATTTCCCTACCACGGTGTGGAACAAACTTGCTGCCTCTACCATAGTGATTTTAAACCGACTACCCTTCGCCTCTCCAACGTAACTTATGACGTGGTCATTTAACCCAGTGTTCTAATGGTCTGAAAGGAATAAATTCCATCCCCTTTTTCTTGGGCGTTCCCTTCAACGGTAATGTCAGCATTTCATGAATTTTTTCCCCTGCATGTTTTCTTGATTTTTGTCACTGTGCCCTCGTTATGGTACTCATGTCTTCACCTACGGTTGTCCTCTGTGAACCATTAAAAATTTTAATTCCTTCTGCAATTTTCGTTGGTGCTGTTATAATATAAAGGATTGTGTGCTCATTTTACCATGACAATATCCTTGTCTCCCAACCATAGGATGAAGCCTCCCTCTGAGCACCTTAACCTTGACCCGAGAATTCCTTCAGAAGCAAACCCTAGGCTATATAGCCAAACAAAGAGCAACACATCTCTCCCTGAGGATAGCGCATCACAAAAAGCTGATCAGATAGTCCAAACCCTAGCCAAGAGATATCCAAGCCAAATATTGAACCTTGCTGCCATTGCAGCTGGACTTGCAACCCTCCTCCAAACCTGCGCACCAGCTACACGTGCAGTGCGCACCAACTGAAAAAAAATTAGTCTTGAGATGTGACAAATGAGAAACTGGTGCCCTGTATTTATAGTAATCCTATCAGTTTACTGGGGCCGACTTCTCCTTCTGGGTAGGTGTCTGTTCAGTATATTATTATTAATTATGGCTGCATTCTTCTCTTGGAGGCTAATAGCCTAATATAAATTATATTCTTGAGCCGACAAGGCTTCTAGGTTTATTAACCAATTCATTAGGGTTTCTCTTGCTTCCCGGAGCCTTCTATTCTCGTCATGTTCACATGTAGAGGTAAATACCTCCCATAGCTACCATAATATTAACACTCCCTCCTAGCTAGAGAGGTATTTCCAGGTAATGGACTTGATCAAAAAACATACCATTTACCAGGTAGCATCAATATAGTCATCTAGACTATTTCATGACTAGATCATGAGCATCACCATTACTATCAGTTGCATCATCTTTCGTAACCATACTTCATCTGAGTAATATGATGTTGAATAAGTCACTCTCGCCATAGAGTGATACAAGTGGAGTAAAATCTCTGAACTGTATTCCGTCTAGAAAAACTCTGTTCATGATTCATCTGAATGATCATCATCTCTGGTAAACTGCTGATAGTCTTCAAGGAAATTAGAACAACAATGGTCTTGATCATAACAGACCATTCAACTGGTAGCACCACGAGCACCTGTCATTATTATGTGACTGGATAATCTCCTATGACAACTCGTACAATATCAATTTATAGAACACACCTGTGTCTATTATCGTAGTACACAACTACAATCCAGTGGTTAACTACCACATCAAGTAACACACAAGTACTTGATTAGCAATAGTGAAACATATTCACCACATTAGTTCTCATATACTATCATATAGTCTTCATAACAACATTTGAAAGAATGTCTACCACCACAGTAGTCTTCATCTGCATAGAAAAAATGTTATGATAAAAACTGAAACATCTGGGCCAATCTTTCACTCATGTGTGTGAGATATGAAAGAGTGTTTTCCCTCAGTATATAATATCAACAACAATCATCTGGGCCAATCTTTCACTCACATCTGTGAGATCTGAAGGAATGTTTGCCCTCAATATATAATATCAATAATAATCATCTGGGCCAATCTTTCACTCACATCTGTGAGATCTGAAAGAATGTCTGCCCTCAACATAGAACATCAATAATAGGCTATCTACCCCATTCTTCTCAACCAAGGAAGAAGGATTGTTTCTGATTTTTGATCCTAGACCATTTCCCACCCTAGGACATTCTTCCAACACTAAACAAAGTGTAACCTGGAGATAATGAGTCTGCCCTCGAGAAATTCTTGGACCATTCCTTACCCTAGGCCATTCCTTCGACACTAAACAAAGTGTAACGTGGAGAGAATGAGTCTTCCCTAAGGAATGACTGTCCTGGACTATTCCCCACCCTGGGCCATTCCTCCGACACCAAACAAGGTGTATCCTGGAGAGAATGAGTCTACCCTTGAGGAATAATTGTCCCTAATTGCTAAGCTTGGACTACTCCCCACCCTGGGCCATTCCTCTGACACCAAACAAGGTGTAGCCTGGAGCGAATGAGTCTTCCCTCAAGGAATAACTGTTGGGACCATTCCCCACCCTGGGTCATTCCTCCGACACTAAACAAAGTGTATCCTAGAAAGAATGAGTCTGCCCTCGAGGAATGTTTGTCCTGCATCAACCTCCAAATAGATGATTCTTCGAAACTGCTCACAACTGTTAACTTCGAAAGAATGACTGCCCGGCGAGGAGGACCATTCTACTTGACCACTACTCAGAGTGACTGCCAAGAAGAATGACTATCCTAGACCACTCCCGATAAATGGGAAGTCATTGTCTATGATACATCAGCAATCAGTCTGCCTCCCATGTTAACTACAATGGGAATCCACTGTCCATCAAAAATCTCAATCCACTTTCCGAACAGGAAAGCATCTGTCCAATATGGACTACTACAAAGATAAATGCTCCCTCCTAACTAGAGAGTTATTTCAATAACAAAAAATAAATGTTTGCATACCTTCTTCTGGATTGGAGAGTCTTCCATTCTAGTTAATAGAGTTATTTCCATGAGTTCTAGCTTGAGTATGCATGTCCTTTCATCTTGGATAGAGGTTTTACCAAAATGTATGCTTATCTGGTCATCTGTGGAGATATGTATTTGAGAAAACATTTTCTTCTTTCTAGACTTCATCAAGGATAGTGTAATTCTTGTACTATAGCCTAGAACACTATGAAGGCTTCTGTAGGTGTGAACAATAGAGTATATCATAGTTGGAGAACTGGAACATATCCATGTGGTACTTCTTCTGTCATCATGAGATCTGATCTTCTAAGTAGTCATCTTAATATTATAGGAAATCTTCACCACACTTCTACTATGCACTGGAGGTTGTACGTCAAGCTGTCTTCTTCGTGTTTTCATACAGGAGTATCTTTCTGGTATGATTCAAGGTCTTGAGACTGCTCTGCATGCACTCTTTACTCAATTTATTCTGGAGAACATTCTTTGTATTCATCTGATGTAGAACTCTGGATCATGGATGTTTACGGATGATATAATGACTTATAGAGATAAGTCTTGGTGTACTAGAACAATTAGTCATCATAGTCTTCTCCCTCCATCTGAGAGAACTTCTGGTTCTGGATGTTGCAATACTTTCGATTATAAGTCTTCCATACACTGTCCTTCATCACGATTCTTCTACTTGATTT
>JZKD02S0041611.1:68200-85808 GCA_000966675.3 Picea glauca
TGACAGTTAAGATCTACTACTGCTTCCTACTAATAAAAAGTAATGAAGGCCCATAATAATTATGATAATGATCACATATTTGGTTACTTATTTTCAGGGGCATTTCTGTAATTCCTTCGGATGGGTTTAATTGTAGGCAGGTTTGTGATACGCATCGGTTTAGCGCAATGTGTGATTTATAAAAGGATATTGTGATACAATTACCATGTTACTACGTATGTTTGATTATTCAAAACACACATCATTGCATTGGAAACTCGCTTTTCGTAGTTCTAGTTCTGAGACATGGTGTTAAGAGCGCCCAACTTTTAATCCCCTTGATTAAACACACAATAATTTTTACCTATCTCGATCGAATTTGTGATTTCCATTATAAACATAATGGTTGTAATCGGTTTCTTGTAATAGTTATAGATTTTTCAAAACCTTGCATTAATTTCGCAATAGGAGATTCAGGATTTAGTTATATACCTCCGACAAATGGATGGCATAACCATTCAATTTCTATAATATAGAATAATGGAAAGCGTAGCCATTCTTCCATGTAATTTTTTTTTACCTACGGTACCTATACACAAAAATATGAAGAAAACCAAATAAGAAACATATTGAGGGAGAAACTATTTGGAGGATCTCATTTACTCCTTTAAGGTAGTAATTATCCTATGCCGTCAATCCTGGTATAACTTCTTCACATTGGTAACTTTCTTCACGGTTTTGAAATATCCTTCAACGATATCAAGATTACTTCATGGTACAACGTTCAAATTATGATCTCATTTGTTAAATAATATCCTCTTGAATTAAGACTGTAACTAACGATAATAATCAATTATTTTGACAAGAGATTCTCAATCTTCAAGTATTGACACGTTTTAAAAATAATCTTCTGCACTATTACCGCAACTAGATTATTCTCTACAACTGTCTTAAGGGAGATCACTAAACATGTACATAATTCCAAAAAACATATCTTATGAGTACAAGGTACATAATGTCTTTCTTTTCCTTTCAAACTTTCTCTTGATGAAACTTCAGGATATAAGTTTTAATGATCTTGATCTATAATACTAGGGAAAAGAAACACCAACAACCTTAAGAATCATTTTTAATGATCATGCGCACCATGCTAACCAACTGAGAAGTCAAAACACTCCAACAAAGAAATTATGTATGTGGAAGAAAATGTGATGACACACTAGGCTCTTATAAGACGACAACAACATCCCTTAATCCTAATCATTAAGTTATATGTACGCATGGAATTTAGTAATGAGAGTGTCGTGATAGTATTAGATCACCAAAACATTAATTAATGTAGAAAAATAAAAACAATTGATATAAAGAGACACACAAAGCCAAATAAAGAAGGAATATCATATAATTCTTATAATGGTCAAGTTATGAATGATATCATGTGTTACTATGCATATGACGATTATGGTTTATTTTCATGGAAATTATAATTTACAAAATTTATAAATTTATAAAACAGTGGAAGATTTACGGAATAATACAAAAAATTCAGGCAAAATAGATCTGAGTTTTGACAGAAATGGTCTACTATGATTTTAAAAAAATATATAAATACCAAATTCAGTTGAATTAAAGTTAATGGTTTTGGACAAGATACACAAGAAACCATATTCTAGTCATCTCGGATACCAGAAAATCGTAACAACACTAAGGAAGATATTTTGTTGGCTTAATATGAAGGGAGGAACAACAAAATACTTAGCTAAGTGTCAATATTGTCAACACGTGAAAGCCGAACACCAACTTCCAACTGGCTTGTTGCATCCCTTACCTGTGTCGGAATGGAAATTGGAGACTATATCACTAGATTCTATTACAAGTTTTCCTAGAACTCGGAAACAAAATGATTCAATTATGTTGGTAATCGATAAGCTTTGTAAGTTTGCACACTTTATTCCTTTGAAGTCTACTTTTAAATCTATTAACATTGCTGAAATATTCATGAAAGAAATTTTTAGACTACATGGTATTCCTAAAACGATGATTTCAGATAGAGACGTAAAATTTACATCTATTTTTTGGAAATAATTATTTGGAGGGTTATATACTAACCTGAATTTCATCACCGATTATGATCCACAAATAGATGGTCATACCAAATGAGCAAACCAAATCCAAGAAGATATGCTACGCATGTACACAATGACAAAATCAATCAAGTGGGAAGACTACCTACACTTGGTAAAATTTACGTACAACAATGGTTAGCAAACTTTGGCTAAGATGAGCCCCTTCAAAATACTGTACGACAGAAAGTGTACAAATCTGATTAGATGGGATAACCGAGTTGACAGATTCATGGTGGGATTATAAAGTCTCAAGGAAGAATAGGCACAACAAAATTTATAAGAGGCACATGAAAGACATAAAGGTTAAGCGGACCTGAAAATAAGACACCTAGAATTTCAATTGGGAGACCACATCTATTTAAAATTCAAGGCCAGAATAAGTTCAGTAAAGGTAGGGAATTGTGCCAAGTTGGCACGCATGTTTTGTGGTCCTTTCGAGATCTTATCTTGAATTGGACCCATGGCGTATCAACTTGCACTTCCTGCCAATCTAAAAAATCATAATGCATTTCATGTTTCTTTGTTAAAGAAGTATGTTCATGACCCTAATCATATGATCGATTGGAACTTGGTGCAGGTGGAACCAGAAGGAGAGTTCCAAGCGGAACCTCTATAGATTCATGAAAGGAGAGAAATATCATTACAGAATAGAGCCATCGCCCAGGTAGAAGTGCAATGGAAGCACTTTAGTCCTAAGGAGGCCACTTCGAAGTTGGAAGGAGAGTTTCATAAATATCATCCGATCGTATACTAAGGAAGGGATGAACACTAAGGAAAATGTTTTATTGAAAGGAGAAAGTATGTAACATCCCCCAAAATAAAATATTTTTAAGTTTGAAAATACTTAGGAATTTAGTTCCATTTTTGGTAAATTCGAAATTGGAAAATTATTGCAATTTATGGAAATTTTGAATTTTGAATTTGGTTAATTTTAATTTATGAGTATGAATGTTGGGAAAAGATTTTATTTGATTCAACTAACTCTTTGACTATGAAAATTGTAAAAAAAAAATATTTTGTATATTTATTGTTGATGGACAAATGGAACAACCAGGTTGAAATCATATGACCATGACTCCATGAGTGGGGAACATGTTCGAACTGCCTCAGAGTTGAATGCTACAAGTGGAAAATCAAGAATTTGGCAATTTTCACCCCCTAAAAATGATGGATTTTGAAAGCTATGAAAATTCCCAAGTGGAAAAGACCTAGGCACAATTGATTTTGGATATATATATATATATATCATATGGGAGGAGGCAGGACGTTGCCTAGTATGCTGGGGAAAATAATTATCTTTTGCTATTATGAAAAACATTTTCTGAATGTGAGGAAAGGATAATTTTTTTGAAATAGAAGGACCATAGCTGAGGAGTTCTAGAGTTCACCCTCATGGATTGATAGTCAGGCTAGGTGGTGAATGGTGAAAGTAGATTTGGTTGTTCCTCTCTAAGTTTGGGAGGAACTTGGTTGTTCCATTTGTTGTATGATAATTGCTCACATATGTCCATATACTCCTTCTCTCATTGAACGCTATTTTTTTGATGACTGATATAATGCATCTCTTTAATTATGGATGAATGGATTTATTGACTCAAATGTTGTTGAAATGAAATAAAATGTAGTATAACTCTCACAGTTTTATTCTATCCTTTGAGTAAGATATTATCTGTATATTAACTGTAAATGTGATTGTGTTGTATAAGTATACGGAAGATGTAATTAAACTTATTACATATCCCAAAATCAGGCCAGAAAACAAAGGTGTATTCAACCCTACATAATTATTGCATTTATAATCTTCCAACAATGAAACATCATTACAACAACTGAATATATTTGTTAACAAGTCACCATAGGAGTTGGGATTGAACCCTCCACAATAATGATATTCTAGGTCAGACAGTTAGTTCTCTTATTATAAAATGGATTGATAAACTCTGAGAGTCTAAAGGAACCCGAGTACCTTTTGTGTAATGAAATTTCCAAAATTGGAGGATTTCGTGCACACGAATCCTGTAAAAAGGCCAAGAGAATTTCAATTAATATTTAGTAGGAAGCAATTGAAATTCTTATGATGAATGTAAAATTAAATTACCAAGGAAAATAATTATAAAAGAGACAACACAGGAAAGTTTTGGACTGTACTTAACTTGGGGTCTAAAGTAAAAGTTGTCTTCCTCCTCAACATCCTTGACAACGTCATCCACAAACCAAAGGGCGGTTAGGAGGCAAGGACTACCTGATGGGTACCCTTGTAGTCAAAAGGGGCCCATCATTATATTTTAGAAACCAAACATTTAGAAATATTTCCAGAAAGAGAATAATCATACATCATCCAAACAAAAGTAATGAAAAATGTACACTGTCAATCCTGGATCCTCAAGATTTGCCAGACTGGCCATATAATGAGGTTACAAAATTATTCTTGTTTTAATCAAAATCCTCTTGAAATAAACATCACAAATATAATTTTAAATAAACTTGAGTTTTCTTTCATGGATGCGATTTGATAAAAGAAGTTAAGACATTTAAACCTTTAGGACAACAAACAAGGTAATTCTTTGTCCAGGTCCCAAAGGCCCGAAATAAGCTAAAATGACGAGAGACAAAAATGGTATTCATACTAGTACAAAAGTGTCATAGATTAAGGGAAAGAATTGTAGATTAAAAGGAATGTCATTTAAATTTTTGGATAACACGAATTAAATTGAACATGCCAAGAAATAAGTTCTCACATAATTAATTGTATTGCAAAGATTTATCTCTTGAGTTCTTTAACATTTTACCACACTTTTTTTTTCTGGAATACGTCAAATGTAGTAAAGTTCGAGCTTTACTGGCATACTCAAGAACTTAGGCATACTCAAGAATTTAGGCATACTCAAGAAAACAATATAGCACACAGTCAAAACCACAAATCGATTTTGAAGCTTTACCGAAGTAACATATTTTCCAAAGGGCTCAAGTACGAACTATTGTTTTACCTTGAGCCCGTAAGGTTTGAGGAACTTAGACAAATAAACATTTAAAATACAGTAAGTCGTCATCACGCATGGTACGAGAAAACAATATGAAGGATAGATATAAAACCAAAGTAAACCCCAAAACACTACTCAGTGAAATTCCATTACCAAAATTCTACACCAAACCCTCTTAAGAGTTTCTGAAAGAACTGATACATACAAAAAAACATTTCTTAAAATTGAGATTCAGATATATAACAACCAGAGAATCCTTACCTAGTTTATGGTAGCATTTTATAGATGTGGTCCGTCATGCTCTTCTCTAGCAGAGCGATCCCAAGTCCACCAAAGCGATGGTTATGCTACCATGAAAGCCTGAAAGAGGGTTATCACAGTAAACAAAGGGAAAGCTACATAGAGCCGAGAGGATGGGTGAAACAATAGACATGGGAGAATCCATGTAGGTTAAGCTTAATGGAATTAATATAGATTTTTACCCAGCCCATGTGATTATATCAATGTGGAAGCAATTTGATGGACACAGTAAACAAGTGATGGTCCCAAGGAGATGAGTTATAGACCTCCATAAATGTCATTGGCAGGGCTCATTTACACTATGATAGTCGTATACTATCACACTAGGACAAGTGTAATGACATATTAGTTCTAGGTTATAGTTTAGTTAGAGTTCTATACTTCATTCCAAATCCATTATTCCTTGTTCTAGTGTTAGTTAGAGGTTTAGTCCTAATGAGTGGAGTAAACAACTAAGAATAAGCAACATACACCCAACCATTTGATTCAATTGTTCTAGACCTTAATGCTATCACATGTCGAATGTCATGTGGATAAAATGTGTTCTATCACACAAGTCTGAGGGGTTATTTCATTAATTCAAAGGCAGTATAGAAATACGCATTTATTAATTTCCATAGTATGTATATAACTTGCACTTATTGAATGTTTACGCGATGGTGAATATATGTAAATTCCTAAATACGAAGCGAGTGTGCCAAAATGTGCATTTGTTGTTTTCCATAATATGTATATAAATAGCTTGCGCAAATTGAATGCATACTCTATGGTGAGTAACTATATATGTATATAGTTACATTCGCTTAGGTATCAAACTAACTTCCTTAAGAATAGGAATAAGTTAGAGTTTTTTAGTTCCAATTGTCAAGGATATGGTAAATGTAAAGAATGAAAATAAAAAGTAGTGTTAAATCACATCACAGTATCATTAAGAAATGTTAGAGAATAAATGAAAGTATTTCATAATAACCCTAGAAAAACAAATTATGGGTCAATGTCGGGTTCATTACATGATTAGTATGGATTGGTTGGAATTGCATGAGGTGATACTCAACTGTAAGACAAAATCTTTGATCTTGGTCAATGATGAGTGATAGAGATGCATGATTGTGGGTTGAAACTAGGGAGTTTCTCTAGGGTTCATCTCTTCCTTGAAACTACAAAATATAATGGGTAAGGGATGGTAGCTATATGCCATCCTTGTGTTAAATGGAAAAGGCATGGTAGAAGCACTGGAAAGACCTTCTCTTATTATGAGAGTTTGTGGAGGTCTTCCCAGAGAAGTTACCAAGGTTTCCACCTAAGAGGGAATTGGAATTTATGATAGATCTAAAACCATGAACTGAATCGATAGCAAGAACGCCTTATCAGATGTCGACCCCTGAGTTACAGGAGTTGAAAATGCAATTGAAGGAGTTGCTAGACATGGGACTTATATGACCGAGTGTGTCACCGTGGGGTGTGCCTTTTATTTTTATACAGAAGAAGGATGGGTTGTGGAGACTGTTCATTGACTACCATCAATTAACAACGCAACGATCAAGAACCAATATCTGTTGCCAAGGATTAACGATATATTTGATCAAATGAGAGGCACAATGGTGTTTTCAAAGATGGAATTGAGAACAAGGTATCACTATTTACACATCAGGGAGGATGACATCCCTAAGACCACCTTTAATAAGAGATTTGGACATTACAAGTTTTCAGTTTTACTGTTTGGACTGATGAATGCCCTAGGGATATGTATGATCTTGATATTGGGTGTTCCACGAATACTTGGACAAGTTCATCCAATTATTCATTGAATATTAATTTTTATATATTCTCGGAGGATGGAGGAGCATGATGAACACTTGCGCTTGGTACTATAGTGTCTATGAGAGAATAAATTGTATGGGAAACTATCTAAATGATCCTTTTAATAATCAAAGATTCACTACTTAGGGTATGTAATCTCCGGTGAAGGTGTCATTGTCGATACAACAAACATCGAGGTTACTGTGGAATGGCCTACATTGAAGATGTCCCAGAAGTGCGTAGATTCATGGGTTTAGTGGGATACTATCTAGGGTTCATCGAGGGTTTTTTGAATATTGCAAATATAATTAAGAAATTGCACAAGAAGAACAAGATGTTTGTTTGGAACAAGAAATGCATAGAAGCATTTCGGAGGCTCAAGGAGATTTTGACGACAACACCGATACTAAGGCTCCCTAACATGGAGGAGGATTTATGGGTATGCATTGATGCATCCAAGGAAGGCTTAGGTGTAATATTGATGCAAGATGGTTGAGTCAGCTCTTACATCTCGAGAAAGTTGAGAAATTTTATGCCTTGAGTGTATGGAGACACTACCTTATTGTACAAAAACTTTAACAAAAAATGGACCACTGTCGTTTACATCACATCTTTATGCAAAGAGACTTGAACACATGACAACAACGTTGTTCATAATTTCTTAGATAGAATGATTTTGAGATTTCCTACTTAAAAGAAACAATGAATAGAGTGGCCAACACATTGAGTTGAAGACGACACGTATTTTCAATGATACCTCTTCAAACGAATCTACGTGAAGAGATTCTAACTACAACATGATGTTGACTGGTATAAAGAGGGTATGGATTTTTTCGGGAAAGACACCATGATGGTACCAAATGGGGGAAATAATATGGACAATGACAAATATTTGAGATATAATAACTGGATTTACTTCAACCCAATGATGAATTGAGAAGTTTTGATCTTATTCTAATCTCATTGAGCAGTGAACATGGCTCATCCAAGAGTCATGAAGATGAGGACCGACCTTAATCTCTTGTTCATCTGGAAGTGATAAAGGAGGGCATCGTTAACTACATGGAGAGATGTTTAGAAGGTCGATAGGTGAAGGATGAATGTAGACATCCAGAAGGATTACTACAACCACATGATTTTATGGAATATAAATGGGAATTCATCTGAGGGACTTTATTGTTGGGATTGTCATTAATGGTAGGGAGGAATGAATTGATTGTCATGACAATTGACACTCTAACGAAGAGTTTACATTTTGTACCTATGAGTACAACGCATCAAGTGATAGGTATAGCTACATTTTATATCATAAATATTTGAGACTATCAGACATATGAAAGGAATCGTATGCAATAAGGGATTTAGTGTTTTCAAGACTGTTTTGGACAAGTTTCCAAAGATGCCTTGGGAACACCACTAAACTTTAGTAAAACATTTCGTTGAGATAGACATGACGGCCAAAGGAACAAACTACTTTGGAAAGGTTATGTTGTGTATGTGTGTGTTTGACCAACAAAAACGTTGGGATTTGTCATGGCCACTGGCCAAGTTTGCGTACAAAAACAACTACCAAATCACCACTGAGATGGTGCCATTTGAGTTTCTTAATGGGTGACTGTGTCACACACCTTTGAGTTGGTATTGAAAGAAGCAAAGGATCTGTAGAAAGGGGACAAAAGAAGAAGATGATCGATAGAAAGGTTGTTGATGCACATTTCATCGACCATAATTATGAAGCGACTAATGACTAGACATGCCACATTCATGGGGTGTTGCATAATGTCTATATTGTATCTCTGTGTGACTTTAGGTCAATGATTCTACACATGTGATTGAATTGAGTTCTTGGCAGATTTTAGGTGAGGGTGCACTCACGGAGGAGCCAATCTACATTTTGGACCATCGCATTCAATAGCTATGGCATCGAACAATCGATCAGGTGAAGGTCCAATGCGACAACTAGTTTGCACTCGACAATCTGGGAGGATGCATATGATATGCGTCATCAATTTCCATTTTTGTTTGATAGCTTGACATATTGATATTTTTAGACACCTTATTTCGACATTTATATATTTCCAAACTTTGGGAAAAAGTTTAAAACAAGAGGGGGTGTATGTAACATCCCGCTCTTGTGCACACTAAGAAAAATTATCCTTTGAGGACACTTCTGTGCAGGTGATCTAGGTCATTATAGTATTGGTTGTTTTCATTATGATTATGATATATTTTTGAGTTGAGTATATGTTTATTTTGTTGTATTTACATCGACATGTTCTGTTGACTAGGTTCTCCTAAGTGTGCAAGACTCTGGACGTTAGAGGATACCAGGGCATCGATGGAACTCTTTGGACTCCAGATCAAGTAAGGGAGTGGATTGATAGGGTTTGAATGTTGTTTATGTGACATATGTATATATGATTAGATATTATTATGTTGATTGTTATCGATGACATGTTTCTTTTATGGATGTAGGCTGACAATAGCTTACCGACAAGACCCACATTTGGATTAAAGGGGTCACACATGAAAACTAAAGACATTGAGGGAGATGTGTGGTAGAAATCCTACCACAACGTACTAGCACTCCTTCCATGGCTCGAACTATAGGTTAAAGACTACCTAGTTATAGAATAACCATGATTCCATGAGCGAAAACTATAACCGTTGCTCACGATGATTCTAAGTAGCATGCAATAAGGAAGAGTCCTTATTCCTTTGAGGCCCTTAGTCTCCCACAAGATCAAACGGTGAAGTATTGAATCGAGGGGTTTGATGTGTAATAAAATCATTCAAGAGGCAAGTGGCACCTTTGGAGCACGTAGTGTGTCTTGAAGGGAATGTTGCGCAAATAAAATAAAATCATGCGAGTGGCACCCTTGTAGCATGTAGTGCGTCATGAAGGGAACACCGTGATTTTAACTATGGTAAGTTAATAAACCTTGTGACTAGAAAACTATACCTCATTAGGACCTCATTGGCCTTAAAAGCAATGATGTGATGAGTAAAGCTTAATAATAATTTTTCCCTTAAGAACTGTTGCCAATCCTAGTGAATATAAAACCCAGGTCTAAGTAGAACCTCTGAAAAAAAAAAACTAATTAGCCATAACAAGAAGGGGGTAAAGGAAATTCAATCTTTATTAATTAAAGTAAAATTCTAAATGAAGGTTTAATTATTAAAAAGAGAGTATATGGTTGTTTGTCTAAACTTGCTAATTCTGAACTTAGTTAAAAAAAGGGGAAACTTGAAGAAAAAGGGGAACTTAAAGAGAAGGTGAAACTTAAAAAAAAGGGGGAATGTCTAACTTATTAAGGAATCTAGCCTTTGTAACTTTTTATTTAAGAACTCAGCTAGGATTTAAGTAAGGCATAAATCATTTACGAATTGTAAGGGAATAGTGGGACACCGAGGAGCATTTTTAGGAATGCTTTTAGGTCGGTGAGGCATTTAGGAAAGTTTAATTAATTAATAAGTTGATTTTCTCATGCAACTAGGGGATCGGGCGACATGTGTACGGGGGAGGTTTTTCCTAATTAAATAAATGAAAAAAGAATCTAATGAGGGTTTGGGAAACTAATCACTTGAAAACTATATTAAAAGGATGGTAGACGAGGAGTATGGATTACGTCTAGTTTGCCTAAGGTTATGCTATCGGGATTTCATCTTCATTAGATTTTCTCTTGTGGGAGTTGGAACACTGAGCTCGGGTAACGAGTGGTATCTCGACCTTGCGAGACAATATGAGAGATAACGTTCTCTATTGATTGCATGGACCCTTTGCAGCTCGGGGGGATTAGGGGAAGAAGAGTACCCCTAGCATTGGCTAGGAGGTACCGGTGAGGTCCCATCAGTCAGGTAGGATCATGATGGATTTGGTATGCATATTTGAATTTTGTTATATTTTAGTTAAAATTTTCCTGTGTATGAGATTATAATGATGATGTAGCAACTGATGCATTTGCAGTTGGCATTATTCTATCAGTTCATAGTAAGGCTTTAAATGTAAGTTTTTAATCAATTTCAATTTGTATTGGGGTTTTAGGTTGTTGGTTTGTTGTCAAGTTGGGCTCTTAAAACTCATTTTTCTTGTAGCCCCTCCCTTTAGTAGAGATTATAGTGAATTTATTGAGCGATATTGTTGAGAAATTATAGTGGATTTTGTTGAGCGATTACAGTGATTTTTTGAGCGACATTGTTGGGAGATTTAGAGTGATTTTTGCTGCATGATTTATATTTATTTTCTTGAGGGATTAAAGTGATTTTGTTGAATGATTTTGTTGCTTCTACAATGAATTTTTGGCATAAATTTATTGTTCCTTCACAAACAATTTGGTTTTCTTAACTCTCTCTACATTTTTTTATATCTGTTAGCGTTTGTATTTTTCTGTGCTCTTTGATTTCATCTTATCCCTTCATGATGTTTTCAAAAAAAAGTAAGTGCGTATGTAGCCATCACATCACGTATCCCTGTGTCCTTGGAGAGAGTCTTGATGACCCACATGTCCAAATTAAATTTATGTGTTGCCTACCTATTCTTGTAAAAACAAAAGTGCGGAGAGATACTTTTGAAGACAAAACAGTGAGAATTTTAGAAACTCGTTCTCGCCCTTACTCAGGGGAATCAATACTAGCAACTAGTTTCAATTGTTTTTAGTCATTCAAGTTCATCCTGAAACCTATAGTTAATTATAAAATAAATAGGATGTCATGGGAGTAACCACCTAGGATTTGTTCTTAAAGGTTTCGACTCTCTAGTTGAGGTTTTTTTTTAAAAGGAATACAATTTCAAGGGAGGTAAAACCTTTGTAAGATACTTGTTGCCTTCTCAATTTCAATATGGGTATGTCGAGGAATATGGGGGAGTATCCTTGAGCTGTAGCTACCCCCATTTATTTTACTCGGGCATTCGTTAGCGACCAGTCAACAACAAATGAAAAAAAAAAATGAAAAAAGAATCTAATCAGAGTTTGGGAAACTAATCACTTGAAAACTATATTAAAAGAATGGGAGAGGAGGAGTATGGATTACGTCTAGTTTGCCTAAGATTATGCTGTCGGGATTTCATCTTCACTAGATTTTCTCTTGTGGGAGTTGGAACACCCAACTCGGGTAACCAGTGGTATCTCGACCTTGCGAGGCGAGATGAGAGATAACGTTCTCTATTGATTGCATGGACCCTTTGCAGCTCGAGGGGCTCAGGGGAAGAAGAGTACCCCTAGAATTGGCTTGGAGGTACAGGTGAGGTCCCATCAGTTAGGCAGGATCATGATGGATTCGGTATGTGTATTTGAATTTTGTTATATTTTAGTTAAAATTTTCCTGTGTATGAGATTATAATGATGATGAAGCAACTGATGCATTTGCAGTTGACATTATTCTATAAGGCTTTAAATCTACATTTTTAATCAGTTTCAATTCATATTGGGGTTTTAGGTTGCTGATTTGTAGTCAAGTTGGGTTCTTAAAACTCGTTTTTCTTGTAGCCCCTCTCTTAACTCTCTCTGCATTTTTTTTATATCTGTTAGCGTTTATATTTTTCTATGCTCTTTGATTTCATTTTATCCCTTCATGGTGTTTTCAAAAAAAAGTAAGTGCTTATGCAACCATCACATCGCGTATCCCTGTGTCCTTGGAGAGAGTCTTGACGACCCACATGTAAAAATTAAATTTATGTGTTGCCTACCTATTCTTGTTAAAACAAAAGTGCAGAGTGATACTTTAGAAGACAAAAAACTGAGAATTTTAGAAACTCGTTCTGGCCCTTACTCAAGGGAATCAATACTAGCAACCGGTTTCAATTGTTTTTAGTTAGTCAACTTCACCCCGAAACCTGCAGTTAATTATTAAATAAATAGGATGTCATGGGAGTAACCACCTAGGATTTATTCTTAAAGGTTTCAGCTCTTTAGTTGAGGTTTTTTTTTAAAAGGAAAACAATTTTAGGGGAGGTAAAACATTTGTAAGAGACCTGTTGCCTTCTCAATTTCAATATAGGTATGCCGAGGAATATGGGGGAGTATCCTTGAGCTGTAGCAAACCCCGTTTATTTTACTCGGGCATTCGTTAGCCACTAGTCAACAATAAGTGGGTAAG
Source organism: Picea glauca (assembly GCA_000966675.3). Taxonomy (NCBI): domain Eukaryota; kingdom Viridiplantae; phylum Streptophyta; class Pinopsida; order Pinales; family Pinaceae; genus Picea; species Picea glauca. The sequence continues at coordinate 81,483 of JZKD02S0041611.1, forward strand.
TGCAATCATGAACCTAAATGCATGAATCAGAATGCTTGAAGGCTCGATGTCTTCAATTGGTAACACAAGAGCCTTTTACCCTCTCCCTTAATCTCTTTATCTTTACCCATTCTACTTCTAGATGGAACCACACCCCGGAAGACCAGAACCATTTGGAGAAACCTCCCACTCTCGCACGAAGCGTTGGCTCCCACGTGGGCATCCTTATGGCCACGTCCTAGGTGGATTGACACACATTGTTGGGTGAATTCTCTGCTTCTCCAGAGGAGTATTGTCAGGTCCATCCCTCACAAAGTCTGTAGTTCCTTTTAACTGCTTCGACATGCAAGAAACTAGCGAACTCATGGGGAATCCAATGCTTCCTACCTCAATGACCATCTATGTGCTTCAATGAACTGGAATGCTTCCTTATAATACCTCTTCCATCCTTTTTTTCGTTTTGGGTGGCTGCATTTGTGAGGTGGGTTACCGAATATGTCTCTAAGATGGTATTCTTATCCGCTAGTGTCATCCTTGTTCCTAACAACGCAATTTCCTTGCCAGACTGCAAGTTTTTATTCTTTTCAAAAAAACATTAATCACACTATAATATTCGTGTGAGCCTGTGCTTTTTTAGTCCAATTTGAAATCTTTGTGGAAGCTTTTTCATGATAGGCCAGAAGGCCTGAGTATAGATATCCTATCCGTCAAACTCTGTTTGACCATCGAATTAATGCATGAATAAAAAAAATTCTAGTCTGTTTTAGTTAATGTGTATTGCACGAAATGGTCACTAAGGACAAGTTGTCACACTTAGAATTTTTCTTAGATTAAAATTATAGTATTAAATTTTAGTGGCTCCTTTTACATTTAAATAAGAAAAACAAATAAAATTTTAATATTTAAATTTAATGACTTGTCAATCGAAAACTAACTTTGTATTCAATCCTTTATAGCTTTTTTGTTTTTTTAAGGAGATTGTATAAAACAATTTTGAATGAAAAATTTATTGTTTATGTGAATTTATTCATTTACAACAAAAGTGTAAATTCATTTATTCTATTGTAAATTCATATATTAGTAGAGGAACGATAATCAAAAAATCATATTCATATTATTGAAACGTCTTTTATTTAGTAAATTAATGAACATATTTTTTCTTGCCTTAATTGTAAACTTAGTTAAATGTCATAAGGGTCTAAGTATCCATAAGGTTATCAAACTCTCATTTCTCCAATGATTTATTAGCACATTGTTTCCCTGGCTACCTTCTTTCATTATGATTAAATAATCATTAATCTTTGGTGGAGTCTAATTAACATGTTCATAGAGGTTGAATGCTCACACACCTGAAAGTTAAGAAAAATGTTTGATGCGCCTAAAAATTTGATTATGTAGAAGATTGCACCATAACTTATGTCGTTGTTAGATGGATTGAGTATTTAAGTTTGCATATTTAATTGTGTCAGGGAATCATGTTGATGTGTAATGTCTTAATATGTGCATTATTGAACTAGAATAATGTTAAGGTATTGAATAATGGTTTTAGATATTGATTATTGCATGCATTAAAATTTAAGGTCGGGAATGGTGGATTAAGATATTAGATTTCATGCACCTATGATTATTGTGATTAGTAGTTAGATTTTTGGCATGCATTAACTATTGATGATGCATCTATAACTAAGTGATTAAGATTGAACATGTGCGTTGAATGATGTATAGGGTAATGCTTAGATTTTACTTTTCTCGTGCATAATGAAAATTTAAGGTAATGCTTGATTGATGGGCTCTTTATTGTGGTGCTCAATGACGGGTCAATGTATTGAATGATTGTTGGTTATTTACTTTTTGCACCAATTACTTTATTGTAATGAATGATTGCGTCATTGTGTGTTCGTCATTCACGATGATGATGTGTCGGATTAGCTTTGTGATCGTTGTAAATGTGTTATTGTTGTTTCACTTAGATAATGCACTATTGTCAATGATGTCGTTATTAATGGTGAGGTATTTTTTTTCCTAACACAACTTTAAGAGAAAAAAAAAAATAACATGTTGTGCATCATTTTTGTCGTGGTAACGACTGGGTCGTTACATAAATGGACTAAGGGATATAGGAGTTATGAATCATAGGTGTTATGAAATATATAGATTCAGGTTGTAAACAGTAAGAGTTATGGATTTTAGGGATTATAGGGATTCAGGGTTATAGGGATAATAGGATTGCAGGGATGGTAATGCTTAGAACTTGAGGGATTAGAATCTTTACTGCTTATATTAGAGGTCATAGTTGTTTGGATTCATAAATTTAAATGGATTATAGATGAGGGTTTAAGTGTAAGGGGTTGTAGTAGTTATGAGATATGGTGTTATGAAATAAGGTAATATAGAAGTTTAGGGTCAAATGCTAAACATCTGAAGGCTATATGTGTATTAGGTGTTAGGGGTTATAAGTGTCTATGGTAAAGGGATAACATCAAAAGTTATTATTACTAGGGATTATGGATTCATGGTCATAAGTTTTAAAGATTATATAGATATCATGTTATATTAAGTGTTAATATGAGTTAGTAGTAAGGGGTTATAAGTACTAGGGGTTAAGTGACTTAAGTGTTAGTTTTCATGGAAAGAATTATGAGAGATAGTGGTTATCGTGTTAAGAGAGTTAGGTGCTTGGAGTAATAAAATTTATGGGTTATAGTGATATATTTATATGTGCTGGGGATGATATCTTATATGTATTAAGAATGATTTGTTAAAGGAGTAAAACAATTATATTTTTTATTACTCTAAAAATATAAATATATGGTTAGGAACAATGGGTTATTCCAGTTAGGTTATAGATGAGATTTTAGTAGTTAAACCTTCAAAGATTTATATGTTCTAAAAGTTAGTGATTATATTAGATGTTATAGGTGATTATAGAGCACTCCAATACTCTTGGCCATAATTATACGTTGAAGAAACTGTTTTAAGTTGTTTTCTTTGGGCCACCATTACACGTTGAAGAATTTCAAATCGTGTTCTCTTATCCATCCTTACATGAAAACATTTGAAATAATTTTAGAGTGGTTGCATGGAGTCTTTGCAAATTAGGGTACATTTCAAACGTGGAATTTGGAGGCCCACCACAAATTTCGTTTAGGATACATTTCAAGTCGTTAGTTACCAGAAAACTGCATTTGAGCGTTTGATGCACTAGTTGACGAAAAACTGCATTTGAACGGTCGATACACTAGTTGCTTTAAACGCAGCGACAAATGGGGATAGTTTATAGATGTCTAATTTAGAGAGGCAGAATAGTTTCCATGTCTAATTCAGAGAGGCATTTTTGGCTCGAATTATAAGTAATTGAGGTCAACTATTTTTGGGTTTTAAGTCAACGGGAACTTAATTTTCGCGTCCGTGTTCTCAGTTGGAGCATCTCAAAAGTGAGGGAAGTTAATGACGGAATTTTGTCTTTTATTTTAGGTGAAGTAATTTTAATCATTTAAAGATTTTTTTTTACAATCGTTGGAGCAGAGGTGCAACGAACTCGGTTCAACGTCTCTAAAAATAAACAAATGAAGAGGAGCAAAATTGTGGTTGAGTGTTCGGTGTTTTAATTTAAATTATATCAGACGTCAAATTTAAATTGAGTGAAAGGATAGAGTTTACTAATCGTTCGATCTTCCTTCTGGACTTTACCAAGATTGGCAAATCGAGTGCTTTGCGGTATTTACAAATATAGTAGCCTGAGATCTAAAATAAGATTACGATTTTTCATCTAGTGTATATTTCCTAGATTATTGGATTATTGTAGGGCTTCGTTTATATAGAGTGATTGTGTGTAGAGGTGCTCTATAATCTAGTATGGAAAAAAGTTGTCATTTGATGTTAGATTACAAAGATTTAAAATAAAAAATCTTTAATTAAAAAAGTTAGTTCAATTAATAAAAACAAAAATTAGGAGGTAAGTATATCCTACTAGTGGTCAGAATTTGAGGAAAGGCTAAATGATTGCACCTCTAAAATCTTTAAATCCCAGATTAAAATGAATCTATGGAGGTTATTTTAGAGCTACACAAAAATATGCATATGGATAACACAACCTATCCCTAACTATAAATATAAAATATCTATGTATGGTTATTCAATTGATGCAATATGTTTATGTTAATAACTTATATTAAAATTTAGATATTCAAAAAAAATGAAGTGAATTGAGTGTAGTAAATTTCATATAAAACATTAATTTAAAAATAATAAATGTTAAAAACTGCAATACTAGTTATGTTAATTAAGAAAAGTAAAATGTTGATAATATTAAAAATGTTTATTGTTATTAATAGGTAAGGGTTTCCT
>JZKD02S0041611.1:88331-170470 GCA_000966675.3 Picea glauca
ATTTTATGAGCAAAATTGTTTTATTATAGGGTTTTTTCTTGCCAAATTTCTACACTAGTGCTACATACACATTACCTCATTTTGAGACTATTTAAAATTGAATATAAAAAGAACCAAATACTTTGTCATCCACAATAAATAAGTATCTACATCTAACTATATTTTAGATTATTCATGATCATTATTAGAATGTGGATTATTTAGATATATTTATTATAACATTTAAAAAATGTTTTATTACAAATGAATGAAAAGTAAGAATATTACAAATTTGATTGCTATCACATAATTGATATACAAAAACAATAGATAGAAAAAGATCACATAAATTAAGAAAGATTTAAGAAAAATATTTTGACATGTGTAAAGGAAAGCTCATCGAGGAAAGACAATATAATGGGATACCTTTTTTTAAAATTGAGCTCAATGATAAGGATATAAAGAAACTTAAATCAATGTATATAAGGATTTAAAGAAAATTAAAGCAAAGTATATATGAACATGTGTGTAATACTAGAGTAAATGTAATCCTAGAACATAGAAAAATATTAATATTAGTTGGATGGTGTGAAATAAGATGATGATGTGGTTTAGTTGGATGAGGAGTGAGAAATATTAGTTGGATAATGTGAAATAAGATGATGGTGGTTTAGTTGGATGATGAGTGAGTTGATTATTTTATAAGTTAGATTATATGATTTAGAAAAAGATATTAATTACAAGGATTTGCGCACAAGAAAAGGGCTCATTTGACATCAATTTGGTTCTGGTCATATGCAGGATAACATGGCAATGACGACACTGGATGGTAAATCGACACTAATACAACTAAATGCAACTCCATATAGGACACACTTGCATTCGATGTGGATTAATTTTGAGGATACACAGTTTCACATATTAGTAAAGAACATTTTACTCTTAACTAAGTAAAGAACATTACCCAGTTATCTAAATTTCATTAATAAGATATCCCTTACCTTTGAAGCTTTACCTTTAAAAGTTCCATGTGAAAGTTTACTTGTTTGACCTATGTTATAATCTTCATGACACAATTTGAATCTATGTTATACTTCATGTGGTAGGGATATCACCTTATGCTACAATTCCCATGTTATGATTTATGCATTACAAACTTCATTGGTCACTTCAAAAGGAACCCTTCTCGGAACCTTTCTTTGTTAACCAAAGTTGGTGGAATAATTAATTTAATTTTTATGTCTCATAAGGTCATTGCACATTACTAGTGGTTTGTCTTGATTGTTAAAGTGTGAAAATAGTTAAAGGATTAAACCGATAATCATATCATAGTTATGATTTATTTTGGAAACATTAATCATATTTTTTCTTGTAGTACATGAATGGTTGGAATTTATTAATGTGAGGCTTGATGTAACCTGTGTTCTTAATTTTCACACGCCTCTCCAACCTCATCTGGAAACCCTTATGTTTTCCAGGTGTGACTTCTTGCAACAAGAGTGGGGAAGGTAAGTCATGACCGCTTCGCATAGTTTTCAAACATTATTTTCTTTGGAAATTTTCTAGTGGAGATTGAGGGTACCTTCTGGTTCGAGTTTAGAAGTTTGTGGAGTTCCATTTCATGTCTTTGAACTTTTGGGTTTTTGTGCCGCATACATATACTTAACCTTGCATATATTATGTCTACGTTCAAAGATATGGATTTTCCAATTCATTCAGGAGCCTGCGAGAAAAATTGCTTAGTGGTTTCACCCTTAATTGATAAACAATTTTGTAATTTATGTTGTTGGGTTCCAATTCTACAGTTGGCGAAGATGTTTATTTGATAAATTATGGTTGAAGGTCCTATGTGAATTTTCATTATTCTCTGCAATACTCCAATTATTGTTGCTCTCCTAACCTTGATTGTTGTTACATTTAGCTTCTTCTGTATTTCTTCCTTTTTATTGAAGGTATATTTTTGTATACTTCATCTAATGATGGGCCCTTTGTTATGTTTGAGGGTACCCATAAGAAAGGAATGTTGAATCTAGTTGGTCGATACATTCTTCTATAGGGAAATCCATCTCGGGTTTGAGTTTTTCCTCGTAAGAATTTCATACCCTAACTCTTTTTCATCCTCTTATGAAAGTTTTTGTTTCTTTAAGTAATGGTTAAGCATCAATGCAAGTATGCTCAGCCAAACTAGCAGGTTTTAACCTATATCAACCATCTAAATACCTTTTAAGTTTAACCTTAAGTGTTTTCCTTGTGTAACTATGAAATTTACCATACCTCGGTGCAACTTTAGGTTTTTTTTTTGTTTAAAACTTTTTGGCAGGTAATGACTATGATTTCTTAGATCGGGTGTTCAACCTTGATAGGTACCTTGTTTTGTAAATAAACCTTATATCTGGATGAGTGTATGTTACTATATTCTCTATTCGAACTAGTGGGATGGTTACTTGTCCTAGATCTGTCAACTATTTTTCTCTAATTTCAACAATAAGTAGAATATTTTCTTTGCATGTTGTTTGCAAGGATTCCCTAGATGTATGGCTGTGTATAAGGGATTATGTTACTATTGTTCCATTTTTAACTAAAATCAGGCTAAACCCTTGTGCATGTAAAAACGACTTTCACTCGTGTTAATTTACAAAGTCAAGTAAAAAATGATGTAGCTCTGTTAACTATTTATCAATGGAAATTTTTATTTGTTTCTCAGTTTGTGGTTTCTAGTGGTTCTAGCCTTTACTTTCCTTGCTCGTATAATTTTCTTAGTTCCCTTATCATTTAAAGAGGGTTACAAAACTACCCGATTGTTTCTAGTTATTGTTATGTCCTTTAGCTGTTAATAATTGACAGTCTTAACCTTATTTTTACATTCAAGATTTTATTCATGGCAACAACATTCTCGTTTAAAATTTAGCATGTTGGTTGTATCTCCATTTAAATAGTTTCGTTTTTGTATATATTCTAGAACATCTTCACGAAATTAGCATTATAATTTGCATCTAACATGTTGGTTGTATATTCCATTTATATAGTTTCCTCTATGTCTCACAATTTTGCTTATACTTTTTGTATTGGTTATGGATATAATCATTTCTCTCTGATATTTATCGTGACAATTGTTATAATGGAATGGTACACAGTAAAATCCTCTAATATTTAATTAGATTAAAAACAATTATAACTTATCTATAAACTTCAAATTGCATGGAAACAAAATTCTAACAGAATATTCAAAACTTACATTTAAAATTGAATTTAATCAAAATATATTATGCACGAATTACTAAAGAAATAATAACTTAATTGAGAAGAGAATGGAAGAAAACATGTAACTGGGATTTATTTAGGAGAAAACAAAAGTCAAGTGGACCGTTCCTCCCAACCTTATATCAGAGCTGCCACATATGCCCACTCCGTAACCCCTGCCACATATGCCCACTCCGTAACCCCTGAGCTAAGTATCGATCCGAAACTAACCAAGTGACTTGTTGCAGTGCATATGGTTATAAACATTACATGAACATCTTTGTGTCATGTAAGTATTTCAGAGATTTCATATCTTATTTAGAATGGTGTCCCATTCTCTTTGTTATCTTTTATTTTTTAAGATTTGCCTAGGTATTTGACACTTGTATGAGCCTCCTTTTCATTGACCATCTGTCAAATTGAGTTTTCTTCATTGACCACGTGTCAATCTTATTTTTACACGTGTTCCTAAGAACCTAAGATCTTTTTTCACTTTTGTTGAGTTAACTCAACACATATTCACCACTTTGTCCCCCTTTTGATGTCACTTGGTGCTTCTCTTTGTATCAATGTATTTTCTCTTTTAACGGTCCACTTCACGTGTGCTTCCTCTTTTATTATGAATAAAATAATAAGTAAAACAATAATTTTTTGATTTAGATCACTAAGATCAATAATGTGTTGATAAAAAAAGAATAAAAATAGTAATAAGTTTTGAATTTGAAATTTCGGGGTATCACACACACTCTAGGAACTATGAAATTCAAATGTAAGGAATGTCCTTTTGCCTCAACACAAGTTAATTGTCAAGAAATTAGAACACAATATTACTCTGCTCACATAGGTGGATCGTTCTCAGTGAGAGGTTGGTATTCAATTAACCATTGATGATTAGAGTGGATAGCACATATATGTTAGGATATCTTCCTATTAGCACATATGTGATTGGGCCACCAAAGAGGGTGCCCACCTTCCTTCGCCAACCAACATGATGACATGTAGTAGTTTGTCAACAACTTCTATTGTAAGCTTTCCTCACTAGTCTAGTTCAAGAGAGAGTTTCTTAAATAAATATTTAACATGTCAATTACATATGTTAGTTATTTAATAAACCACATTTCCGAGTGAAGTGGAATATGGTTCTCGATAATTTCCATTAGAATGTTAGTATGTAATTTAGTAACATTGTAAATAGTGCTCGTCAATCCCACTTTGTAGAGCGCTCCATAAATAAATCAACACGTTCATTTTTTTTGTCGAAAGCAAAGTCACACAACCTAATAAAGGGTGCCTTCTTTTATTGTATAAAGTTGATGGTATTTTGTTGTTACTCCTAGCATTTTTTCTATGGATCTATACATTTTTTCTACTCTGTAGCAATATGAGTTTTTTGTCTCCCAATCATTTTTCATTGTTGTATTTTAGTTTGTAGGTTGAATTGCGCATCAATTGGTATGATATCTTATGACATCCTCAAGAATCAATTTTTTTTATTTTAATGTTATTTATTGGAAAAATAAATTTCCATTTATGGAAATTCATAATGGATATTATTAAAGTATGTAATGACTATATTTGTGATTTTTGAGCAAGAGTTTCACTTGTCAATTGTCCTCTTTGATGGAGAGATGTATGACAAATCCAATTTCAATACATTTAATGCTGAAAACAAGTGGAATATTGTAATGTACCTCAAATTTAGCAATTAAAAAAAAAATCTTAAGAACATAAATCTCCAATTCATTTAATAGACTCATAATTAGGGAAAGGTGACAATTATCTCCATTATTAAACTCTGATAAGTTTTATTATATTATGATTATCAACGTTGACATTTCTATCCAGTGGATATACAAGGAAGAGAGTTCCTAAGTGAATAAAATTCCATCACTCCAACATCCCATTCATTCCTAAAATTATCCTTACATTAGTATATATATCTATATATTATATTGGACTTAGACTATAGAGAAACTTAGGATTTACGATCTTAAATTCTTCCCCAAGCAAAATGAATCTATACGTGTGCGCAATTGTGAATCTCCATTGGTCTTTCGAAAACAAGCGTATATTAAGCACAACGCAATGGGGTCAGGAGTACATGCCTTGGTGAGAAGTTTTTGGCTTAACATAAACTATTTGGTATTTTCTTTGCATGGCCAAAGTCATCAAATGAAATACCTTGTGATTTTTGGGATGTCTCTCGATTTCTCCAAACGTTTTATTTCTCTGTGATTGGTTTATTTCTTGTAGTGAATTTTATGCTGCGAATGAATTAGTTCTTGCTGGGAATGATTTATTTCTGGCTACGATTTTCTTGCTGCATTTCATTTTTCTTCATGGAGGTTGTCTCCATTTTTCTCATGTGGCTAGAATGAGCCCTAGACTCAAACCTTGCTTGCATTTTTTTTTTAAACTGCTATATGTGTTTCCTTTATCCCTTGTATGCGATATCTTTGTCAGAAATGAATAGAAAACATCTGGATTTTAAATGTCATCAACCTCTCAATAGTAATTTCCCTTTCTCTAAATTGCTTACTCCTTATGATAGATACGATCTACTAGTGCTTCCTACTAATAAAAAGTAATCAAGGCCCGTAATAACTGTGATAATGATCACATATTTGGTTACTTATTTTCAGGGGCATTTCTGTAATTCCTTGTGATGAGTTTAATTGTAGGCAGGTCTTGGATACTCGTTGGTTTAGCACGATGTGTGATTTATAAAAGGATATTGCGATACAATTACCATGCTACTACATATGTTTGATTATTCAAAACACACATCTTTGCATTGGAAAATCCCTTTTCATAGTTCTAGTTCCGAGACATAAGGTTAAGAGCACCCAACTTTTAATCGCCTTCATTAAACACACAATAATTTTTAAAAAATGGGCAGAGATAATTTTTACCTATCCCCACCGAATTTACGTTTTCCATTATAAACATAATGGTTGTAATCGGTTTCTTATAATAGTTATAGAGTTTTCAAAACCTTGCATTAATTTCGCAATAGGAGATTCAGGCTTTAGTTATATACCTCCGACAAATGGATGGCATAACCGTTCAATTTATATAATATAGAATAATGGAAGGCATATCCATTCTTCCATGTATTTTGTATATAGAATAATGGAAGGCATATCCATTCTTCCATGTATTTTGTTTTTTACGTGCGGGACCCATACACAAAAATATGAAGAAAACCAAATAAGAAACATATTGAGGGAGAAACTAATTGGAGGATCTCATTTACTCCATTAAGGTAGTAATTATCCTATGCCGTCAATCCTAGTATAACTTCTTCACATTGGTAACTTTCTTCACAGTTTTGAGATATCCTTCAACGATCTCAAGATTGCTTCATGGAACAATGCTCAAATTATGATCTCATTTGTTGAATAATAGCCTCTCGAATTAAGAGTATAACTAACGATAATAATCAATTATTTTGACAAGGGATTCTCAATCTTCAAGTATTGACACGTTTTAAAAATAATTTTATGCACTATTACCGCAACCTGATTATTCTCTACAACTGTCTTAAGGGAGACCACGAAACATGTACATAATTCAAAAAAACATATCTTATGAGTACAAGGTATGGAATGTATTTCTTTTCCTTTCAAAATTTCTCTTGATGAAACCCTAGGATATAAGTTTTAATGATCGTGATTTATAATAAAAGGGAAAAGAAACACCAACAACCTTAAGAAAGATTTGTAATGATCATGCGCACCATGCTAACCAAGTGAGAAGTCAAAACACTCCAACAAAGAAATCATGTATGTGGAAGAAAATGCGATGACACACCAGGCTCTTATAACACAACAAGAACATCCCTTAATCCTAATCATTAGGTTATATGTACGCATGGAATTCAGTAATGAGAGTGTCTTGATAGTACTAGATCACCAAAACATTAAATAATGTAGAAAAATAAAAACAATTGATACAAAGAGATACACAAAGCCAAATAATAAAGGAATATCATATAATTCTTATAATGGTTAAGTTATGAATGATATCATGTGTTTCTATGCATATGACAATTATGGGTTATTTTCACGAAGATTATAATTTACAAAATTTATAAATTTATAAAACAGTGGAAGATTACCGAATAATACAAAAATTTCAGACAAAACAGATCTGAGTTTGGACAAAAATGGTCTACTATGTTTTAAAAACAAAGTATACATACCAAATTCAGTTGAATTAAATTTAATGGTTTTGGACGAGGTACACAAGAAACCATATTCTAGTCATCTCGGATACCAAAAAAATGGTAACAACACTAAGGAAGATATTTTATTGGCTTAATATGAAGGGAGGAACAACAAAATACTTAGCTATGTGTCAATATTGTCAACACCTGAAAGATGAACACCAACTTCCAGTTGGCCTATTGCATGGGAGACTATATCACTAGAATCTATTACAAGTTTTCCTAGAACTCAAAAACAAAATGATTCAATTATGTTGGTAATCAATAAGCTTAGTAAGTCTGCACACTTTATTCCTCTGAAGTCTACTTTTAAATATATTAACATTTCTTAAATATTCATGAAAGAAATTTTTAGACTACATGGTATTCCTAAAACTGTAATTTCAGATAAAGACGTAAAATTTACATCTACTTTTTGGAAATAATTCTTTGGAGGGTTATATACTAACCTGAATTTCATCACTGATTATGATCCACAAATAAATGGTCACACCAAATAAGCAAACCAAATCAAATAATATATGCTATGCATGTACGCAATGACAAAATCAATCCAGTGGGAAGACTACCTACACTTGGTGAAATTTACGTACAACAATGGTTAGCAAACTTCGGCTAAGATGAGCCCCTTCAAAATAGTGTACAACAGAAAGTGTACAAATCTGATCAGATGGGATAACCGAGTTGACAGATTCAAGGTGGGATTATAAATTCTCCAGGAAGAATACACACAACAAAATTTAAAAGAGGCACATGAAAGACATAAAAGTTAAGCAACCCTGAAAATAAGACACCTATAATTTCAAGTGGGAGACCACATCTATTTAAAATTCAAGGCCAAAATAAGTTCACTAAAGGTAGGGAATTGTGCCGAGTTGGCACACATGTATTTACAATGGCATATCAACTTGCACTTCCTGCCAATCTAAAATATCATAATGTATTTCATGTTTCTTTGTTAAAGAATTATGTTCATGACCCTAATCATACTATCGATTGGAACTTGGTGAAGGTGGAACCAGAAGGTGAGTTCCAAGTGGAACCTCTACACATTCATGAAAGGAGAGAAATAGCATTTCAAAACAGAGCCATCGCCACTTGGGAGTTGGAAGGAGAGTTGCATAAATATCATCCGATTATATTCTAAGGAAGGGATGAACACTAAGGACAATGTTCTATTGAAGGGGGAAAGGATGTAACATCCCCCAAAATAAAATATTTTTAAGTTTGAAAATACTTAGGAATTTATTTCCGTTTGGTAAATTATTGCAATTTATGGAAATTTTGAATTTTGAATTTAGTTAATTTTAATTTATGAGTATGAATGTTGGGAAAAGATTTTATTTGATTCAACTAACTCTTTGACTATGACACTTGTAAGAAACAATTATTTTTTATATTTATTGTTGATGGACAAATGGAACAACTAGGTTGAAATCATATGACCATGACTCCATGAGTGGGGAACATGTTCGAACTTCCTCAGAGTTGAATGTTACAAGTGGAAAATCAAGAATTTGGCCTTTGTCACCCCCTAAAAATGATGGATTTTGAAAGCTACGGAAATTCTGAAGGAGAAAAAACCTAGGCACAATTTCTTTTGGATATATATATATCATATGGGAGGAGGCAGGACGCTGCCTAGTATGTTGCGGAAAAGAATTATCTCTTGCTATTATGAAAACTATTTTCTGAGTGTGAGGCAAGGAGAATTTTTTTGAAATAGAAGGACTATAGCTAAGGGAGAGTTCTAGAGTTTTCCTTCATGGATTCATGGTCAGGCTAGGTGGTGAGAGGTGCAAGAAAGTTTGGTTGTTCCCTTCTAAGTTTGGGAGGAACTTGGTTGTTCCATTTGTTGTATGATAATTTCTCACATATGTCCATATAATCCTTCTCTGATTGAACGTTATTTGTTTGATGACTGATATAATGCATCTCTTTAATTATGGATGAATGGATTTATTGACTCAAATGTTGTTGAAATGAAATAAAATGTAGTATAACTCTCACAGTTCTATTATATCCCTTGAGTAAGATATTTTCTATGTTAACTATAAATGGGACTGTGTTACATAATTATATGGAATATGTAATTAAACTTATTACATATCCCAAAATCAGGCCAGAAAACAAAGGTGTATTCAACCCTACATAATTACTGCATTTATAATCTTCCAACAATGAAACATCATTACAACAACTGAATATTTTTGTTAACCAGTCACTATAGGAGCCTGGATTAAACCCTCCACAATAACGATATTCTACGTTAGACAGTTAGTTCTCTTATTAGAACATGGATTGACAAACTCTGAGAGTACTGTAAAGGAACCCAAATACCTTTTGCGTAAAGAAATTTCTAAAATTCGAGGATTTTGTGCACACAAATCCTGTAAAAAGACCAAGAGAATTTCAATTAATATTTAGTAGGAAGCAGTTGAAATTCTTATGATGAATGTAAAATTAAATTACCAAGGAAAATAATTATAAAATAGATAACACAGGAAAGTTTTGGACTGTACTTAACTTGGGGTCTAAAGTAAAAGTTGTCTTCCTCCTCGACATCCTTGACAACGTCATCCACAAACCAAATGGGGGTTGGAGGAGGCAAGGACTTCCTAATGGGTACCCTTGTAGTCAAAAGGGGCCCATCCTTAGATTTTAGAAACCAAACATTTAGAAATATTTCCAGAAAGAGAATAATCATACATCATCCAAAAAAATATAACGAAGAATGTACACTGTCAATTCGAGATCCTCAAGATTTGCCCAACTAGCCATATAATGAGGTTACAAAATTATTCTTGTTTTAATCAAAATCCTCTTGAAATAAACATCATGAATAGAATTTTAAATAAACTTGAGTTTTCTTTCGTGGATGCGATTTCATAAAAGTAGTTAAGACATTCAAACTTTTAGGACAACAAACAAGGTAATTCTTCAGCCAGGTCCCAAAGGCCCAGAGTAAGCTAAAATGGCGAGAGACAAAAATGGTATTCATACTGGTACAAAAGTGTCATAGACTAAGGGAAAGAACTGTAGATTAAAAGGAATGTCATTTAAATTTTTGGATAACACGAATTAAATTGAACATGCCAAGAAATAAGTTCTCATGGAATTAATTCTATTGCAAAGATTTATCTCATGAGTTCTTTAACATTTTACCCCACTTTTTTTTCTGGAATACGTGAAATGTAGTAAAGGCCAAACGTTACTGGAATACTCAAGAATTTATACATTTCGTAAGTCGTCATCACGCATGGTTCGATAAAACAATATGAAGGATAGGTATAAAACCAAAGTAAACCCCAACACACTACTCAGTGAAATGCCATTACAAAAATTCTACATGCGACCGTCTTAAGAGTTTCTGAAAGAACTGATTCATACAGAAAAACATTTCTTAAAATTGAGATTCGGATATATAACAACCAGAGAATCCTTACCTAGTTTATGGTAGCATTTGATAGATGTGGTCCGCCATGCTCTTCTCTAGCAAAGCGAGCCCAAATCCACCAAAGCGATGGTTATGCTACCATGAAAGACTGAAAGAGGGTTACCACAGTAAACAATGGGAAAGCTACATAGAGCTGAGAGGATGGGTGAAACAATAGGCTTGGGAGAATCCCCGTAGGTTAATAACCTAGCCCATGTGATTATATCAATGTGGAATCAATTTGATGGACACGGTAAACAAGTGATGGTCCCAAGGAGACGAGTTATAGACCTCCATAAATATCATTGGCAGGGCTTATTTACACCATGATAGTCATATACTATCAAACTAGAACAAGTGTAACAACATATTATTTCTAGGTTATAGTTTAGTTAGAGTTCTATACTTCATTCCAAATCCATTATTCCTTTTTCTAGAGTTAGTTAGAGATTTATTTCTTATGAGTGGAGTAAACAACTAAGAATAAGCAATAGACACCCAACCATTTGATTCAATTGTTCTAGGCCTTAATGCTATCACGTGTCGAATGTCATGTGGATAGAATGTGTTCTGTCACACAAGTCTGAGGGGTTAATTTCATTAATTCAAAGCAAGTATAGAAATACACATTTATTAATTTCCATAGTATGTATATAACTTGCACTTATTGAATGTTTACTCGATGGTGAAAATATATAAATTCCTTAATACGATGCGAGTGTTGAAATGTGTATTTGTTGATTTCCATAATATGTATATAAATAGCTTGCACAAATTGAATGCATACTCTATGGTGAGTAACTATATATGTATATAGTTACATTCGCTTATGTATCAAACTACCTTCCTTAAGAATAGGAATAAGTTAGAGTTCTTTAGTTCCAATTGTCAAGGATATGGTAAACGTAAAGAATGAAAATAAAAAGTACTATTAAATCACATCATAGTATCATTAAGAAATGTTAGAGAATAAATGAAAGTATTTCATAATAACACTAGAAAAACAAATTATGGGTAAATGTGGGGTTCATTACATGATCAACATGGACTGGTTGGAATCGCATGAGGCAATACTCAACTCTAAGATGAAATGTTTGAGCTTGGTCAATGATGAGTGATAGAGATGCATGATTGTGGGTCGAAGCTATGGAGTTTCTTTGGGGTTCATCACTTCCTTGCAACTACAAAATATAATGGGCAAGGGATGGTAGCTATATGCCATCCTTGTGTTAAATGGAAAAGGCATGGTGGAAGCACTGGAAAAACCTTTTGTTATTATGAGAGTTTTTGGATGTCTTCCTAGAGAAGTTACCAAGGATTCCACCTAAAAGGGAATTGGAATTTATGATAGAGCTAAAACCATCAACTGAACTGATAGCGAGAACGCCTTATCGGATGTTGACCCCTGAGTTATAGGAATTGAAAATGCAATTGAAGGAGTTGCTAGACATGGGACTTATATGAACAAGTGTGTCACCTTGTGGTGTGCCTTTTATTTTTATACAAAAGAAGGATGGCTTTTGGAGACTCTGCATTGACTACCATCAATTAACAAGGCAACGATCAAGAACCAATATCTGTTTCCAAGGATTAACGATCTATTTGATCAAATGAAAGGCACAATGGTGTTTTCAAAGATGGAATTGAGAACAGGGTATCACTATTTACACATCAAGGAGGATGACATCCCTAAGACCACCTTTAAGAAGAGATTTGGACATTACAAGTTTATGGTTTTACTGTTTGGACTCACGAATGCCCTAGGGATATTTATGAGCTTGATGAACTCGGTGTTCCACGAATACTTAGACAAGTTCATCCAATTATTCATTGAATATTAATTTTGATATATTCTCGGACGATGGAGGAGCACGATGAACACTTGCGCCTGGTAATATAGTGTCTATGAGAGAACGAATTGTATGGGAAACTATCTAAATGATCCTTTTATTAATCGAAGATTCACTACTTAGGGAATGTAATCTCCGTTGAAGGCATCATTGTCTATCCAAAAAAGATCGAGGTTATTGTGGAATGGCTTGCATCGAAGATGTCCCACAAGTGCGTAGATTCATGGGTTTAGTGGGATACTATCGAGGGTTCATCGAGGGTTTTTTAAATATTGCAAATCCAATTACAAAATTGCAGAAGAAGAACAAGATGTTTGTTTGGAACAAGAAATGCGCGGAAGCATTTCGGAGGCTCAAGTTGATTTTGAAGACAACACCGATACTAAGGATCCCTAACATGGATGAGGATTTATTGGTATGCACTGATGCATCCAAGGAAGGCTTAGGTTGACTCTTTATGCAAGACGGTTGAGTGAGCTCTTACATATCGAGAAAGTTGAGAAGGCATGAGGAGAACTATGAGATGCACGATTTGGAGTTGTTAGCCATTGTTTATGCCTTGAGTATATGGAGACACTACCTTATTGTACAAAAAATTTAACTAAAAATAGACCACTGTGGTTTACATCACATCTTTATGCAAAGAGACTTGAACACATGACAACGGCGTGGTTCATAATTTCTTAGAGAGTATGATTTTGAGATTTCCTACTTAGAAGGAATAATGAATAGAGTGGTTGACGCATTGAGTCGAAGATGACACGTATTTTCAATGATACCTCTTCAAACGAATCTATGTGAAGAGATTCTAACTACAACATGATGCTCACTGGTATAAAGAGGGTATGGAATTTTTTGGGCAAGACACCATGATGGTACCAAATGGGGGAAATACTATGGACAATGACAGATATTTGAGATATAATAACAGGATTTACTTCAACCCAATGACGAATTGAGAAGTTTTGATCTTATTCTAAGCTCAATGAGCATTGAACATGTCTCATCCAGGAGTAATGAAGATGACGACTGACCTTAAGCCCTTGTTCATCTGGAAGTGATAAAGGAGGACATCATTAACTACATGGTGAGATGTCTAGAAGGTCGGTAGGTGAAGGATGAATGTAGACATCCAGAAGGATTACTACAACCACATGATTTTATGGAATAGAAATGGGAAGTCATCTGAGGGACTTTATTGTTGGGATTGTCATTAATGGTAGGGAGGAATGACTTGATTGTCATGACAATTGACACTCTAACAAAGAGTTTACATTTTTTACCTATGAGTACAATGCATCAAGTGCTAGGTATAGCTACATTTTATATCAGAAATATTTGAGACTATGAGACATATGAAAGGAATCGTATGCAATCAGAGATTCAGGGATTTAGTACAACATGTCATTAAGATAGACATGATGACCAAAGGAACAAACTAGTTTGTTAAGGTTGTGTTGCGTATGTGTGTGTTTGACCAACAAAAATGTTGGGATTTGTCATGGCCACTAGTCAAGTTTGCGTACAAAAACAACTACCAAATCACCATTGAGATGGCGCCATTTGAGTTTCTTAATGGGCGACTTTGTTAGACGCCTTTGATTTGGTATTGAAAGAAGTGAAGGATATGTAGAAAGGTGACGAAAGAAGTGCATGATCGATAGAAATGTTTGTTGATGCACATTTCATTGACCATAATTATGAAGCGACTAATGGCTAGACATTCCTCATTCATGGGGTGTTGCACAATGTTTATATTGTATGTCTGTGCGACTTTAGGTCAATGATACTACGCGTGTTATTGAATTGAGTTCTTGGTAGATTCTAGGCGAGGGTACAATCATGGACGAGCCAATCCACATTTTGGACCATCGCATTCAATAGCTATGGCATCGAACAATCAATCAAGTGAAGGTCCAATGAAACAACTAGTTTGCACTCGACAATCTGGGAGGACGCATATGATATGTGTCATCAATTTCCATTTTTGTTTGATAGCTTGACATATTGATATTTTTAGACACCTTATTTAGACATTTATATATTCCCAAACTTTGGGACAAAGTTTAAAACAAGAGGGGTTGTTTTCATTATGATTATGATATATTTTGGATTTGAGTATATGTTATTTTTGTTGTATTTACATCGACATGTGCTATTGACTATGTTCTCCTAAGTGTGTAGGACTCTGGACGTTAGAGGATACCAGGGCATCGATGAAACTCCTTGGACTCTGGATCGAGTAAGGGAGTGGATTGTTAGGATTTGAATATTGTTTATGTGACATATGTACATATGATTAGATATTATGATGTTGATTGTTATCAATGACATGTTTCTTTGATGGATGCACGCTAACAATAGCTTATCGAAAAGACCCACATTTGGAGTAAAGGGGTCACACATGACAACTAAAGACATTGAGGGAGATCTGTGGCAGAAACCCTACCACAACCTACTAACACTCCTTCCATGGCTCGAACTATACGTTAACGACTACCTAGTTATAGAATAACAATGATGCCATGAGACAAAACTGTAACAGTTGTTCACGGTGATTCTAAGGGGCATGCAATAAGGAAGAGTCCTTATTCCTTTGAGGCCCTTAGTCTCCCACAAGATCAACCGGTGAAGTATTGACTCGAGGGGTTTGATGTGTACTAAACTCATTCAAGAGGCAAGTGGCACCCTTGGAGCACGTAGTGTGTCTTGAAGGGAACTTTGTGCAAATAAAACAAAATCATGCGAGTGGCACGCTTGTAGCATGTAGTGTGTCATGAAGGGAACACTGGGATTTTAACTATGGTAAGTTAATAAACTTAGTGACTAGAAAACTATACCTCCTTAAGACCTCATCGGCCTTAAAATGAATAATGTGATGAGTAAAGTTTAATAATAATTTTTCCCTTAAGAACTGTTGCCAAGCCTAGTGAATTTAAAACCCAGGTCTAAGTAGAACCTCTGAAAAAAAAAAAAACTAATTAGACATAACAAGAAGAGGGTAAAGAAAATTCAATCTTTATTAGGTAAAGTAAAATTTTTAATGAAGGTTTAATTATTAAAAAGGGAGTAAATGGTTGTTTGTCTAAACTTGCCAATTCTAAACTTAGTTAAAAAAAGGGGAAACTTGAAGAAAAAAGCTAACTTAAAGAAAAGGGGAAACTTAAAGAAAAAGGGGAATGTCTAACTTAGTAAGGAATCTAGCCTTTGTAGCTTTCTATTTAAGAACTCAGCTAGGATTTAAGTAAGGCAGAAATCATTTAAGAATTGCAAGGGAATAGTGGGACACTGAAGAGCATTTTTAGGAACGTTTTTCGGTGGGTGAGACATTTAGGAAAATTTAATTAATTAATAAATTGATTTTCTCGTACAACTAGGGGATCGGGTGACATGTGTACGGGGGAGGTTTTTCCTAATTAAATAAATGAAAAAAAAATCTAATGAGCGTTTGGGAAACTAATCAGTTGAAAACTATATTAAAAGTATGAGTATTGATTACATCTAGTTTTCCTAAGGTTATGCTATCGAGATATCATCTTCACTAGATTTTCTATTGTGGGAGTTGGAACACCCAGCTTGGGTAACGAGTGGTATCTCAACCTTGCGAGGCGAGATGAGAGCTAATGTTCTCTATTGTTTGCATGGACCCTTTGCAGCTCGGGGGGCTCAGGGGAAGAAGAGTACCCCTAGCATTGACTGGGAGGTATTGGTGAGGTCCCATCAGTCAGGTAGGATCATGATGGATTCAATATGTGTATTTGAATTTTGTTATATTTTAGTTAAAATTTTCCTGTGTATGAGATTATAGTGATGATGAAGCAACTCGTGCATTTGCAGTTGACATTATTCTATCAGCTCATAGTAAGGCTTTAAATCTAAGATTTTAATCAGTTTCAATTCGTATTGGAGTTTTAGGTTGTTGGTTTGTAGTCAAGTTGGTCTCTTAAAACTCATTTTTCTGGTAGCCCCTCCCTTCAGTAGTGATTACAGTGAACATTTTGAGGGATATTGTTGATAAATTATATTGGATTTTGTTGAGCGATTACAGTCATTTGTTGAGCGACTTTGTTGGGAGATTTAGAGTGATTTTTGTTGCTTGATTTATATTTATTTTCTTGAGGGATTAAAGTGATTTTGTTGAACGATTTTGTTGCTTCTACAACGAATTCTTGGCATAAATTTATTGTTGCTTCACCAACAATTTTCTTTTCTTAACTCTCTCTACATTTTTTTATATCTGTTAGCGTTTATATTTTTCTATGCTCTTTGATTTTATTTTATACCTTCATGGTGTTCTGAAAAAAAAAGTAAGTGCTTATGCTGCCATCACATCGCGTATCCCTGTGTCCTTGGAGAGAGTCTTGATGACCCACATGTACAAATTAAATTTATGTGTTGCCTACCTATTCTTGTAAAAACAAAAGTGCGGAGTGATACTTTTGAAAACAAAACACTCAGAATTTTAGAAACTCGTTCTGGCCCTTAATCAGGGGAATCAATACTAGCAACCGGTTTCAATTGTTTTTAGTCAGTCATGTTCAGCCTGAAACCTGCGGTTAATTATAAAATAAATAGGATGTCATGGGAGTAACCACCTAGGATTTATTCTTAAAGCTTTCGACCCTCTAGTTGAGGTTTTTTTTAAAAGGAATACAATTTAAGTGGAGATAAAACCTTTGTAAGAGACCTGTTGCCTTCTCAATTTCAATATGGGTATGCCGAGGAATATGGGGGAGTATCCTTGAGCTGTAGCAACCCCCGTTTATTTTACTCTGGCATTCGTTAGCGAGCAGTCAAGAACAAGTGGGTAAGCGCAATCGTGAACCTAAATGCATGAATTAGAATGCCTGAAGGCTCGCAGTCTTCAGTTGGTAACACAAGAGTCTTTTACCCTCTCCCTTAATCTCTTTATCTTTACCCATTCTACTTCTAGATAGAACCACACCCTGGAAGACCAGAACCATTGGGAGAAACCTCCCACTCTCGCATGGAGCATTGGCTCCCTCGTGGGCATCCTTATGGCCTGTCCCAGGTGGATTGGCACACACTGTTGGGTGACTTCTCTGCTTCTCCAGAGGATTATTGTCAATCCCATCACTCACAGAGTCTGTAGTTCCTTTTAGCTGCTTCGACATGCAAGAAACTAGCGAACTCGTGGGGAATCCAATGCTAACTACCTCAACGACCATCTATGTGCTTCAATTAACTGGAATGTGTTTCCTTATAATACCTCTTCCATCTTTTTTGTTTTTGTTTTGGGTGGCTGCATCTGTGAGGTGGGTTACCGAATATGTCCCTAAGATGGTATTCTTATCCGCTAGTGTCATCGTTGTTCCTAACAACGTAATTTCCTTGCCAGACTGTAAGTTTTTATTCTTTTCAAAAAAACATTAATTACACCATAATATTCGTGTCAGCCTGTACTTTTTTATTCCAGTTTGAAATCTTTGTGGAAGCTTTTTCCTGATAGGCCAGAAGGCCTGAGTATAGATATCATATTCGTTAAACTCTATTTGACCATCAAATTAATGCATGAATAAAAAAAATTATGTTCTCTTTTAGTTAATTTTGATTGCACGAAATGGTCACTAAGGACAAGTTGTCGCAGTTAGAAATTGTTGTAGATTAAAATTATAGTATTAAATTTTAGTGGCTACTTTTACATTTAAATAAGAAAAACAAATAAAATTTTAATATTAAAATTTAATGAATTGTTAATCGAAAACTAACTTTGCATTCAATCCTTTATAGCTTTCTAGAGTTTTTGTTTTTTAAGGAGATTGTATAAAACACTTTTGAATTAAAAAATTATTGTTTATGTGAATTTATTCATTTACAACAAAAGTGTAAATTCATTTATTCTGTTGTAAATTCATATATTCGCAGAGGGACAATAATCAACAAATCATATTCATATTATTGAGACGTCTTTTATTTAGTAAATTAATGAACACATTTTTTCTTTCCTTAATTGTAAACTTAGTTAAACGCCATAAGGTTCTAAGTATCCATAAGGTTATCAAACTCTCATTTCTCCAATGATTTATTAGCACAGTGTTTCCCTTGCTACCTTCTTTCATCATGATTAAATAATCATTAATCTTTGGTGGAGTCTAATTAACATGTTCGTAGAGGTTGAATGCTCACACACGTGGAAGTTAACAAAAATTTTTGATGCGCCTAAAAATTTGATTATGTAGAAGATTGCGCCATGACTTTTGTCGTTGTTAGATAGATTGAATATTTAAGTTTGAATATTTAATCGTGCTAGGGAATTCTGTTGATGTGTAATGTCTTAATATGTGGATTATTGCACTGGAATAATGTTAAGGTATTGAACGATGGTTTTAGATATTGATTATTGCACGTATTAAAATTTAAGGTCACAAATGATGGATTAAGATATTAGATTTCATGCGCCTGTGATTGTTGTGATTAGTAATTAGATTTTTGGCATGCATTAAGTATTGATGATGCATGTATAACTAAGTGATTAAGATTGAACATGTGGGTTGAATGATGTATGGTGTAATGCTTAGATTTTACTTTTCTCGTGCATAATGAAAATTTAAGGTAATGCTTGATTGATGGGCTCTTTATTGTGGCGCTCAATGAAGGGTTAATGTATTGAATGATTGTTGGTTATTTACTTCTTCCACCAATTACTTTATTGTAACGAATGATTGCATCATTGTGTGTTCGTCATTCACGGCGTTAATGTGTTGGATTAGCTTTGTGATTGTTGTAAATGCGTTATTATTGTTTCACTTAGATAATGCACTATTTTCAATCATGTCGTTATTAATGGTGAGGTATTTTTTTTCCTAACACAACTTTAAGAGAAAAAAAAAAGTTACATATTGTGCATCGTTTTTGTGGTGGTAACCACTGGGTCGTTACATAAATGGACTAAGGGATATAGGAGTTATGAATCATAGGTGTAACGAAATATATAGATTCAGGGTTGTAAACAGTAAGAGTTATGGATCTTAGGGATTATAGGGATTAAGTGTTATAGGGATCATATGATTGCATGGATGGTAATTCTTAGAACTTGAGGGATTATAATGTTTATTGCTTATATTAGAGGTCATAGTTGTTTGGATTCATAAATTTAAATGTATTATAGATCAGGGTTTAAGTGTAAGGGGTTGTAGTAGTTATGAGATATTGTGTTATAAAATAAGGGAATATAGAAGTTTAGGGTCAAATTCTAAACATCTTAAGGCTGTATGTGTATTAGGTGTTAGGGGTTATAAGTGTCTATGGTAAAGGGATAACATCAAAAGTTATTATTACTAGGGGTTATGGATTCATGGTCATAAGTTTTATAGATTATATAGATATCATATTATATTAAGTGTTAATATGAGTTAGTAGTAAGGGGTTATAAGTAATAGGGGTTAACTGACTTAAGTGTTAGTTTTCATGGAAAGAATTATGAGAGAGAATGGTTATCATGTTAAGAGAGTTAGGTGCTTGGAGTAATAAAATTTATGGGTTATAGTCATATATTTATATGTGCTAGGGATGATATCTTATATGTATTAAGAATGACTTGTTAAAGGAGTAAAACAGTTATATTATTTATTACTCGGAAGATATAAATATATGGTTAGGAACAATGGGTTATTCCAGTTAAATTATAGATGAGGTTTTAGTAGTTAAACCTTAAAAGGTTTATATATTCTAAAAGTTAGTAATTATATTAGATGTTATAGGTGATTATAGAGCACTCCAATACTCTTTGCCATAATTATACATTGAAGAAATTGTTTTAAGTTGTGTTATCTGGGCCACCATTACATGTTGAAGAATTTTAAATCGTGTTCTGTTATCCATCCTTACATGAAAACATTTGAAATACTTTTATAGTGGTTGCCTGTACATTTCAACTCGTTAGTTACCAGAAAACTACATTTGAACGGTTGATGCACTAGTTGATGGAAAACTGCATTTGAACAGTCGATACACTAGTTGCTTTAAACGCAGCGACAAATGGGGATAGTTTATAGACGTAGTGCGCATAATAGTTTCCACGTCTAATTGAGAGAGGCATTTTTGGCTCGAATTATAAGTAATTGAGGTCAACTGTTTTTGGGTTTTAAATCAACGGGAACTTAATTTTCGCGTCCACGTTCTCAGTTGGAGCATCTCAAAAGTGAGGAAAGTTAATGACAGAATTTTGTCTTTCATTTCAGGTGAAGTAATTTTAATATTTTTTTTTTTTTAGCAGAGGTTGCAAATTTCGATCCTCAGAACCCTAGCCCAACGAGCTCGGTTCAACATCTCTAAAAATAAATAAATGAAGAGGATCAAAATTGTGGTTGAGTGTTCGGTGTTTTAATTTAAATTATATCAGACGTCAAATTTAAATTGAGTGAAATGATAGACTTTACTGAAAAAACACCATTATACCCAGTAAACCATTTAATAAGCATGCGATCTTCTTTCTGGACTTTACCAAGATTCGAAAATCGAGTGCTTTGCGGGATTTACGGATATAGTCGTCTGAGATCTAAAATAAGCTTACGATTTTTCGTCTACGGTATATTTCTTGGATTATTGGATTATTGTAGGGCTTGGTTTATATAGAGTGTTTCTGTGTAGAGGTGCTCTATAATTTAGTATGGAAAAAAGTTGTCATTTGATGTTAGATTTCAAAGATTTAAAAAAAAAATCTTTAATTAAAAAAGTTAGTTCAATTAATAAAAACAAAAATTAGGAGGTAAGTATATCCTACTAGTGGTCAGAATTTGAGGAAAAGCTAAATGTTTGCATCTCTAAAGATTTGATCCCTCTAAAATCTTTAAATCCGAGATTAAAATAAATCTATGGAGGTTATTTTAGAGCTACATAAAAATATGCATATGGATGACACAAACTATCCCTAACTATAAATATAAAATATCTATGTATGGTTATTCAATTGATGCAATATGTTTATGTTAATAACTTATATTAAAATTTAGATATGCATAAAAATTGAAGTGAATTGAGTTTAGTAAATTTCATATAAAATATTAATTTAAAAATAATAAATGTTAAAAACTGCAATACTAGTTATGTTAATTAAGAAAAGTAAAATGTTGATAATATTAAAAATGTTTATTGTTATTAATAGGTAAGGGTTTCCTTATAATTATACTCTTACTTGAGCACTATATACATCTTTTCTATGTTATTATTAGAGGTTATGACACATGGCTTCTGATATGATTAGAAGGTATAGCACATGGATGAAACCTTCATAAAACCTTCAGTGGAATGAAAATTATAGGCAAGAAAACAAAAAAAAAATACATAATCTAAAACAAACATAAAGAAAAAACATCTATAAGTATAATTATTATTCCAAAAATTATTTTATAATATAATACTATATTTGCAAAAGACAAAATGAAAAAATCTAAAAAATTACTTTAAAAGCAAGGTGACAATTAAATGCYTATGYCATTTATTATTTTAATTTTTTATTTATAATATAATACTATATTTGCAAAAGATAGAATGAAAAAATCTAAAAAATTACTTTGAAAGGAAGGTGACAATTAAATGCTTATGTCATCCTCATCTTCTATTCTAAGATTGATTTTAGCAATACTTTATATTTGTAGTAGAAAAATCAATGTCATCCTCATTTTTTATTTGAACATTGAGCCTAGCCGTCCTTTGCATTTTGTTATAGAAAAATTAATCCCTACATTTAATAAAAATAAAGTATTTTAACTATAACTATAAAAAAAGTCAGATTTTTTAAGTTACACATTTATATATATATATATATATTATTAAAAAAAATATGTTTATGTAAAGCATGCTCTCTTGAGTTTGTTACCTTGAATAACTGTAAACGACTTCCGTCTCTGTGCCTGCATGCAGTCCTGAAAGAATGGTGGATCAACTAGAGGATGTAGCCATGAACCATTAGGGATAACAATTAAAATTTTCCGAACTGCCGCGGAAACACAACAATTTTAAAAAGATGGCTGTGTGGGGAACATGCTCAATGATGATTTATATAAAATAAAGACGAAGTCAATCAAGCCAATCAGAATAAGAATATATTAATAGAGTTTGAGTTTGAATAAGTCTCTTTTACTTTATGGGAAAGACTATGAATTGCGTGAGATTTTAATGGAGAATTATGAGAGAATTTAATCGAGAGGAATTGTTCATAAATACTAATAGAGCTTTATAGAGTAAAGTCAGATTTGAATAATCATAAAATAGATAATTTGTATTGGAGATCAGATTTAAAAATCAATATTAAAAATCAATATCAATATCATGGAGTAGAAGCATTTCATCATGCAAGCAAGAAAGTGAAAGAGCTCTCTACTCCCTCCGCGTCTGCCTTTCACAATCCTTGCTCCACCTACATTCCAATGAAAGAGCTCTCTACTCCCTCCGTGTCTGCCTTTCACAATCCTTCCTCCACCTACATTCCATTTATGGCGAATAAACAATACATAATATCATACAATAACACATCAACAACAAAAATTAAATGTAACCATACGTCCTCCATCTTGGCTTTGCCTTATACTGGAATCTACATCATCCATATCCATAGTGATAGGGTTTATCTGAACCCAAACTCGACTCAATATATAAACAGGAAAAATAAGAGTAGAGAAGAGATCATCAAAAGGGAAAATGCGAAAACAAACCAAGTGAACGAAGAAAGCATAAGATAACATGCTAAATCCAATAAAGAAATGATGCACTAGAAATATAAATGGACATCTAAACCCAATAAAAAAATGATGAAATAGAAATATAAATAGACATGTAAACCCAATTAAAAAAAATGATGCAATAGAAATATAAATAGGAGAATCTCGATCAGTAACAGGAAAAAAGAACGCTGGAATCTCAAGATGCGAAAAAACAAAGACGTTTGCACTGCCCCATACTCTCCTATGCAGTCAACCCTGCAATGTGAGTCTCGGTGCGATGTGTTGGTGGATTCTTTGTAGCTTTGGGGAAGGGGCTTAAAAAATGGATATTAATAGGAGAAGAGGCTCGTCATGGAAGTTCCATTACTCATCCTCCGCCATTACCTCTACAAATTCTTCCATCTCTCTCAGCCCAGTGCTCTTGCACATGGTTTCATAGCCAGCCCAGTGCTCCTGCACAAAATAAATGAACTGAATAGCCAGCCAAACAAAAAAACAGCAAAACAAATATCAATTAGGCATGATTGATAAACCAGGAGATACATACATTTTCAACTGTAACAGAAGAGAGACGTGGCGTCGGTTGAGATAAACACCGGATTTTTTTACTCCTTCCCAGCTTTCAATCTTAGTCCCTTGATGGAAGCCACTGCGAAAAAAACAGAGCAGAAAAAACTACTGAAGTTGAAACTCAATGAACCATTCAGATATTTTCTACCGCCTCTAATCTAGGGTTGAAACTCAATGAACCATTCAGATATTTTCTACCGCCTCTACTCTAGGGTTGAAACTCAATGAACCATTCAGATATTTTCTACCGCCTCTAATCTAGGGTTTTTAATAGTCCATCGTGTGCCTCGTCATTTCAACGGCTATCCTCTTTGGTGTCTTTTTAGCTTTTTCAATGTCTTTTAGCGTTTTCAATGGTAACTTTTCTAATTTTGTCATCTAACCGTTCAGGGCATCTTTTAAGTTTGAATTACAACATTTAAACATTAGGGTTTTTAATATTCCATCTTGTGCTTCATCATTTCAACGGTTATATTTGTGTCATCTAACAACTAAGAGCATTTTTTTAAGTTGAATTGCAACACTTAGATAAATGCGTAATGGGATCTACACTAGTTACGGAAAATATATTTGAAATCGAATTCAAAATTCAACTATACCACTGAATTGAATTTGAATTCTCAAACATGTTTTGTAAAGGTTTTTCAATTGGAAATTTTGAATCTTACCTTTTCACAAGGAGTATTGTACATCGTATCTCTTTTGGTTTATAAATAGTATCTCTTTAGGTTTGTAAATATTGTTTAATGGGAAATTTTGAATCCTTACATTTTTACATGGACTATTGTAAAGAGTATTTTTTATTTGATAATGTATATTAAAAATCTTAGACTTTTAGATGTTAACTATTAAATTGATATGATAATTACTTTTTCATTAAATCATGTTTTTATATTGGATTTTAAACTTGGTAAATTTTTAAAAATCATGTTTTTACATTGGATCTTAAACTTTGGTAAATTTTTAAATTAGAGACAATGAATATGTTTTTTAAATTAGAATTACAAAAATATAAACTTGTTAATTTTAATGGTATAATCATTAATATTTAACAATTTAATCATTAATATGAGCAAAACTCTTTTACAATAGACATTTTTTTTTTCAAATATAAATAATAACTATATTTTATGAACAAAATTGTTTTATTATAGGGTTTTTTCTTGCCAAATTTCTACACTAGTGCTACATACACATTATCTCATATTGAGACTATTTAAATTTGAATATAAAAAGAACCCAATACTTTGTCATCCACAATAAATAAGTATCTACATCTAACTATATTTTAGATTATTCATGCTAATTATTAGAATGTTGATTATTTAGATATATTTATTATAACATTTAAAAAATGTTTTATTACAAATGAATGAAAAGTAAGAATATTACAAATTTGATTACTATCACATAATTGATATACAAAAACAATAGATAGAAAAAGATCACATAAATTAAGAAAGATTTAGGAAAAATATTTTCACATGTGTAAAGGAAAGCTCATCGAGGAAAAACAATATAATGGGATACCTTTTTTTTAAATTGAGTTGAATGATAAGGATTTAAAGAAACTTAAATCAAAGTATATAAGGATTTAAAGAAACTTAAAGCAAAGTATATATGAACATGTGTGTAATACTAGAGTAAATGTAATCCTATAACATAGAAAAATATTAATATTAGTTGGATGGTGTGAAATAAGATGATGATGTGGTTTAGTTGGATGAGGAGTGAGAAATATTAGTTGGATGGTGTGAAATAAGACGATGGTGGTTTAGTTGGATGATGAGTGGGTTGATTATTTTATAAGTTAGATTATATGATTTGGAAAAAGATATTAATTACATGGAAATGTATTAATGAAGAAAAATATATCAAAATCAATGCAATTTGATTTAATGAATTACAAATAATTGATTTCAATATTGATAGACAATGATTTTAGAGAATTCCCCTAATTCGGGTGCCCACCAAAGCCTTGATGCAATGCCCATGGACACAAGATACCACATGTCTGGTCAACATGTGCTTCCATGACCCACCTAGATCCTTCTTTGTGCTCCATCATGAAAACAATTAAGACAATTAAACGGGAAATTAAAGTGTCGGGACTAGAATTTAACCTCACACATATGGTTAGCAAGGACAAGAAAAGGGCTCATTTGACATCAATTTGGTTCTAGTCATATGCAGGATAACATGGTGATGACGACTCTCGATGGTAAATCGACACTAATACAACTAAATGCAACTCCATATAAGACACACTTGCATTCGATGTGGCTTAATTTTGAGGATACACAGTTTCACATTCCCATAAAAAAAAATTATACCACAATATTTTAGTCTTAACTAAGTAAAGAACATTACTCAATTATCTAAATTTCATTAATGAGATATCCATTACCTTTGAAGCTTTACCTTAAAAGTTCCATGCGAAAGTTTACTTTCTTGACCTATGTTATAATTTTCATGACACAATTTGAATCTATGTTATACTTCATGTGGTAGGGATATCACCTTATGTTACAATTCCCATGTTATGATTTATGCATTACAACCTTCATTGGTTACTCCAAAAGGAACCCTTGTCAAAACCTTTCTTTGTTAACCAAAGTTGGTGGAATAATTAATTTAATTTTTATGTCTCGTAAAGTCATTGCACATTAATAGTGGTTTGTCCTGATTGTTAAAGTGTGAAAATAGTTAAAGGATTAAACCGATAATCATATCATAGTTAATATTTATTTTGGAAACATTAATCATTTTTTTTCTTGTAGTACATGAGTGGTTGGAAGTTATTAATGTGAGGCTTGATGCATCCTGTGTTCTTAATTTTCACATGCCTCTCCAACCTCATCTGGAAACCCTTATGTTTTCCAGGTGTGACTTCTTGAAAGAAGAGTGGGGAAGATAAGTCATGACCACCTCGGATAGTTTTCAAACATTATTTTCTTTGTAAATTTTCTAGCGGAGATTGAGCGTACCTTCTGGTTCGAGTTTACAAGTTTGTGGAGTTCCATTTCTTGTCTTTCAACTTTTGGGTTTTTGTGCCGCATACATATACTTAAAATTGCATATATTATGTCTATGTTCAAAGATATGGATTTTCCAGTTCATTCAGGAGCTTGGGAGAAAAATTGCTTAGTGGTTTCACCCTTAATTGATAAACAATTTTGTAATTTATGTTGTTGGGTTCCAATTCTACAATTAACGAAGGTGTTTATTTGATAAATTATGGTTGAAGGTCCTATGTGAATTTTCTTTATTCTCTGCAATACTCCAATTATTGTTGCTTTCCTGACCTTGATTTCGGGTTTGGAAACCTTGCAGGTTTCTCTCAGAGATGAATGTCTTGGTTACATTTAGCTTCTTCTGTAGTTCTTCCTTTTTATTGAAGGTATATTTTTGTATACTTCATCCAATGATGGGCCCTTTGTTATGTTTGAGGGTACCCATAAGAAAGGAATGTTGAATCTAGTTGGTCGAGAAATTCTTCTATAGGAAATCCATCTCCGATTATAGTTTTTCCTCGTAAGAATTTCATACCCTAACTCTTTGTCATCGTCTTATGAAAGTTTTTGTTTCTTTATGTAATGGTTATGCGTCAATGCAAGTATGCTCGGCCAAAATAGTAGCATTTAACTTGTATCAACCATCTTCATACCTCTTAAGTTTAACTTTAAGTGTTTTCCTTATGTAACTGTGAAATTTACCATACCCGGGTGCCACTTTAAGTTTTTTTTTTTTGTTCAAAACCTTGTGGCAGGTAATGACCAATATTTCTTAGCTAGGGTGTTCAACCTTGATAGGTAACTCGGTTTGTAAATAAACCTTATATCTGGAATAGCGTATGTTACCATATTCTCTATTCGAACTACTGGGATGGTTACTTGTCCTAGATCTATCGACTATTTTGCTCTAATTTCAACAATAAGTAGAATATTTTCCTTGCATGTCGTTTGCAAGGGTTCCTTGGATGTATGGTTGTGTATAAGCGATTATGTTACTATTGTTCCATTTTTAACTAAAATCAGGCTAAACCCTTGTGCATGTAAAGAGACTTTCACTCGTGTTAATTTACAAAGTCAAGTAAAAAATGATGTACCTCTGTTAACTATTTATCAATGGAAATTTTTATCTGTTTCTCAGTTTCTAGTTGCTAGTGGTTCTGGCCTTTAATTTCCTTGCTCGTATAATTTTCTTAGTTCCCTTATCATTTAAAGAGGGTTACAAAACTACTTGATTGTTTCTAGTTATTGTTATGTCCTTTAGCTATTAATAATTGACAGTCTTAACCTTATTTTTACATTCAAGATTTTATTCATGGCAACAACATTATCGTTTAACATTTAGCATGTTGGTTATATCTTGATTTATATAGTTTTGTTTTTGTATATATTCTAGAACATCTTCACGAAATTAGCATTATAATTTTCATCTAACCTCCTGGTTGTATATTCCATTTATATAGTTTCCTCTATGTTTGAAAATTTTTCTTATACTTTTTGTATTGGTTATGGATATAATCATTTGTCTCTGATATTTATCGTGGAAATTATATAATGGAATGATATATAGTAAAATCCTCTAATATTTAATTAGATTAAAAATAATTATAACTTATCTATAAAATTCAAATTGCATGGAAACAAAATTCTAACAGAATATTCAAAACTTACATTTAAAATTGAATTTAATCAAAATATATTATGCACAAATTACTAAAGAAATAATAACTTAATTGAGAAGAGAATGGAAGAAAACATGTAAACACTATTTATTTAGGGGAAAACAAAAGTCAAGTGGACCATTCCTTCCAACCTTATATGAGAGCTTCCACATATGCCCACTCCGTCACCCCTGAGCTAAATATTGATCTGAAACAAACCAAGTGACTTGTTGTAGTGCATATGGTTATAAGCATTATGTGAAGATCTTTGTGTCATGTAAGTATTTCTAAGATTTCATATCTTATTTAGAATGGTGTCCCATTCTCTTTGACACTTGTATGAGCCTCCTGCTCATTGACCATCTATCAAATTGAGTTTTCTTCATTGACCACATGTCAATCTTATTTTTACACATGTTCCTAAAAACCTAAGATCTTTTTTTCACTTTTGTTTAGTTAACTCAACACATATTCACCACTTTGTCCCCCTTTTGATGTCACTTGGTGCTTCTCTTTGTATCTATGCATTTTCTCTTTTAACAGTCCACTTCACGTGTGCTTCCTCTTTTATTATTAATAAAATAATAACTAAAACAATAAATTTTTGAGTTAGATCACTAAGATCAATAATGTGTTGATAACAAAATAATAATAATAATAATAAGTTTTGAATTTGAAATTTCGGGGTATCACACACACTCTAGGAACTATGAAATTCAAATGGAAGGAATGTCCTTTTGCCTCAACACAAGTTAATTGTCTAGAAATCATAACACAATACTACACTCACACAAGTGGATCGTTCTCAGTGAGAGGTTGGTATTCAATTAACGATTGATGATTAGAGTGGCTGGCACATATATGCTAGGATATCTTCTTATTGGCACATATGTGATTGGGCGACCAAAGAGGGTGCCCACCTTCCTTCGCCAACCAACATGAGGACATGTAGTTGTTTGTCAACAACTTCTATTGTAAACTTTCCTCACTAGTCTAGTTCAATAGAGAGTTTCTTAAATAAATTATTAACATGTCAATTACATATGTTAGTTATTTAATAAACCACATTTCTCAGTGTAGTGGAATATGGTTCTTGATAATTTCCATTAGAATGTTAGTTATGTTATTCAATAACGTTGTAAATAGTGCTCGCCAATCCCACTTTGTAGAGCGGTCCATAACTAAATGAACAGGTTCCTTTTTGTTGTCAAAGCCAAAGTCACACAACCTAATAAAGTGTGCCTTATTTTGTTGTATAAAGTAGATGGTATTTTGTTGTTACTCCTAGCGTCTTCTCCATGGATCCATACAATTTTTCTACTTTGTAGCAATATGAGTTTTTTGTCTCCCAATCATTTTCGTTGTTGTATTTTAGTTTGTAGGTTGAATTGCATATCAATTGGTACGATATCTTATGACTTCCTCAAGAATCAAATTTTTTTATTTTAATGTTATTTATTGGAAAAATAAATTTCCATCTATGGAAATTCATAATGGATATTATTAAAGTATGTAATGACTATATTTGTGATTTTTGAGCAAGAGTTTGACTTTCCAATTGTCCTCTTTGATGGAGAGATGTATGAGAAATGTAATTTTAATATATTTAATGCTAAAAACAAGTGGAATATTGTAATATACCTCAAATTTACCAATAAAAAAAAAATCTAAAGAACATAAAGCTCCAATTCATTTAATAGACTCATAATTAGGGAAAGGTGACAATTATCTCCATTACTAAACTCTGATAAGTTTTGCTATATTATGATTATCAACGTTGACATTTCTATCCAATCTATACATAAGGAAGAGAGTTCCTGAGTGAATAAAATTCCATCACTCCAACATCCCATTCATTCCTAAAATTATCCTTACATTCGTATATATATCTATATATTATATTGGACTTAGACTATAGAGAAACTCAGGATTTACGATCTTAAATTCTTCCCCAAGCAAAATGACTCTATACTTGTGCGCAAGGGTGAATTGTAACATCCCTCTCTCGCACACTGAGAAAACTTATTCTTTGAGGACACTTGCTCACAAGTGATTTGGACTTTATGATATTAAAACATTTATCCTTGATTATGATGCATTATGATAGATGATATGATGTTTTACTTCTTTGACATAGACAAGTGCTATTGACTGAGTTTTATTGAGTGTGCAGGGTTTTGGACCTTGAGGGTGCAGAGGCATCGCTGGAACCCCTTGGACTCCAGTTTGAGTCAGGGAGTGTGCTATTTGGGTGGATTTATTTACTGTGATATTCATTGATTTGATTATTTATGCGGACATATTCTGACATGATTGTTGATGATGCAGGTTGACAATAGCTTGCCGACTAGACTCACATATCGAATAAAGGGGCCACACACGATTTCCATAGAGGTTGAGGGACAGGTGTGGAGAGAAGCCCTGACACAGCCTACCAGCACTCCCACCGTGGCTCGAACTATAGGTTAACGATTACCTATTTTGAGAGGATCCATGATGCCATGAGGGAAGACTGCAACAGTCCCTCACGATGACTCTAAGGGGCACGCAATAAGGTGGGGGCCTTATTATTTAGAGCCCTTAGTCTCCCACAAGTTCACGTGGTGGAGTGTTCACTGTAGGGGTTATAGATGTCTACCAATCAGTCAAGTTGGTGAGTGGAACCCTTGGAGCACGTGGTGCATCCTGAAGGGCACGTCACACGAAAGAAACATAAGTTAGCGAGTGACACCCTTGGAGCATGTGGTGCATCCTGAAGGGCACTTCACGCAAAAGAAACAACCGAGGTGAGTGGCATCCTTGGAGCACGTGGTGCGTCCTGAAGGGCACGTCACGTCACCTTAATAAATTCTTAAAATGACTTCCCTAAATAGTTGTCACCCAGTTCAGAATCTAAACCTAAGTCTAAAACTTCTCTAGGGTAAAATTTTGTTTAGCCTTAAGAAAAAGACCCTATAAAAATAAAAATAAAGATATAAACTAAAACCCACTTAAGTAATAGTTTTAGTCTTCTTAAATTTAGAGGGTAAAATGAAGAGAGGAATAATTTAATTAAAATCCATGGTTTTAAATTGTAAAGAGAAAATAAATTATTTAACTTGTGGAAGTATAATTTTTTTTTAATATAATAATAAAGGGAAAAGAGTAATTAGCACAACTACCAATTTGTCTCTAATAAAAAGGGGAAAGAAGGGAATAATAAAAATTAGGAAACTTAGGAATGGGGGAAACATAATAAAGGAAAGATTTGAACTTATGGTAAAAAGCGATGTCAGCATAGTAAGGAATCTGAAATTAAGAACCTTCTAATAATGAACTAATTTAGCAACTTCATTTTAGGGAAAGTATTTAAAACATGTAAGGGGATCTATGAAGACCTAGGAGGAAATGTAGGAGCAACTCTAGGTGGGTGGGGGAATTGAATTAATTAATAATTTAAAGAAAATAATTATTGGAGGAAAGAGGGGGATGGACAACACTTGTGGACAGGAGAATATTTAGATTTTTTTATTAAAACTAAATTAAAAGTGATTTAGGGAAAGTATGAGGTTTGGACAACTCTATAAAAGAAAGGGAAGATGAAGAAGACAGGGATCGACTGTTAGCGTAATTTTACGCTGCCAAAATTGTGACTTGACTGATTACTTGTGGGGAGTTGGGATTTTCCATCTCGAATAGGAGTGGTAGCTCAGCCTTACGAGGCAAGTTGGGAAGCTCGACATACCATCTGGATGTTGTGTGGCCCCATTGCAGCTCGGGGGGCTAAGGGGGAAGCAAAGTACCCCTAGCGATTGGTTGGGAGGTACCAGTGAGGTCTCGACGGTTGGAGAGCAGGAACGACACAGAGCGCATGGAGCACACTCGTTGCAAGCGATAAGGCAAAGGTATGATTTTTAAATTTGGTAGGATAAGATGCATTATGACTCATGCTGGGATCGGTATATCAATGTATTTGGTTGAGTAGCTAATTTTATACATTTTCTTTGCATTTTACATATTGTTGGATAAATTAACCTCGCATTTTTATGCATAAATGGATAAACTTGCTCTACATTTTCCTTTTCATTGTAGAACATTTTTGCGTTGGGTCGATCTCTCCGCCAGTAAGGGTGTTTATCCTTACCTTTCCCTAGCATCATATTGGACTGAGGCAGGGGCTTATACCTTGCATTTTGGAACCCTTCCTTGATAGTTTATCCACGCGCATCCTGAGCGTCCCCTCTGCATTTATGGGCTTGGTTCCCATCATCATCTCTTACCCTGTTGTTTATTATTCTGTCTTTAGCATGCCTCTTCTTGGGGTGTATTTGGGGACCTCTGCCACCATTTTATTTTAGGCACACCAATCATAGCCACCTCCTCCAGCTTGGGTTGTACATTCTCGGAGTTTTTTTTTCTTTTTCTTTTGAATTTTGGATTGAAGTTAACAGTCTGGGCATGCGCTGTTAGTGGATGCGTTGTTTTATTTTAATCGAGGGTGTTTTGGGGGAGAATTTTTCTGCATCAGAGATCTGTACTTTACCTATGCAAATCTTAGAAAATTTTTGAACTCATCCCGTTGGGTTTTCTTTCTGGCATTTCGCTCAGGCATTCTTTTTATTTTTATGACCAGTCAATCTGGAAATTTTCATTCTGGCAATAGGCATTTGGCATTTTCGTTTTGAAATTGGTATATGAGATTTAGTTCTGGAAAAAAGCATTTGGATTTTTCGTTTTTGAAAATTGGATAGGATATTTCGTTCTCGCAACAGGGGTTTAGCATTTTCATTTGGCATCATTGGCTCTAAGACTTCGATTCGTTTGGTGTAGTGATAACACTATTGTTTATTCCATGGAAGTAAAGTAATGAATTTATTACTGCGTCTTCTTGTATTTTTTCTCCGCATTTTGCGTTTAATTACTATTTTTTTATGATAGCGTCTGGTGTTTGGACTGTCACCCTTGTGTCAGAGAAGATTCGATTTAATGTTGGGTGTTTTCATTTAATATTTTTATGATATATATGGTAATATTTTTCTTACCTCTATGTGATGTATTGCTAGCACTTTAATTTTCTGGCGAGTTGGCCCTTGAATGCAGCTCCTTGTTCTTTGTTGGTGGCTTCTTACCTAGCTCCTTGCTTGATATCCAGTTGTTGGATCCTAACACCTTGTTTCTTCGCCCATACCAGCCCTGGACAGTGCTGAGCCTATCAAGAGGACAACGTCATTTTAGCTCTGATACCTCTAGTTGCAGGGTGACATGTTTTCATTGACGCACTGTCCTCATTAATTACTCATTGCCCTTAGGTTATCGAGGCTTACTCCATTCATGGCGTGATATCCTGGTAAATTTATACTACTTGCCTTAAACAATTCTAGAGTAATTCTTAATTGGTGTATTTAGTTTTTAAATGCTTATTTATTTTAGAAGGACTCTGGATTTTGGATTTTCCATTTTAGATGCATATTGCTTATTAGACGGAATTTAGATTTTTAGATTTTAAACAGTGATTATTGCATGCTTGACGATTTTAGAATATGTCTTAAATAGTAGAATATTGCTTAAATGTTGGTTTTAACTATTCATCATCCTTTAATTGATTTCATTGATTTTAATGAATTTAGAATGTTGTGAAAGTGTGGCATTCTAGTTATAGATTAAAGTCAAATTCTTCCCTTAATTAATAAATCATAACTAATCCCTTTTAATCAATGAATGAGTTAATAGACTAGGATATGGCGTTAATTATAAGTTAATGTTAATTTTTCCTTAATTGATGGTCTTCAACCATTCATTATTCTAGATTAAATTTGATTTAGTTGATGATTTTAGAATGTTGTGTCATTTATCATGCATGTACAATTGGATAAGACTTAATGTAGATATGGACCTAAATCCTTATGGATAAATGTATTAGAATGTATTGTGATGTAAGACAATGAAAGGTATGTTAGTGTTAGAAAAAAAAAGATGTAATTTTAGGGTTATTTCAATTGCATTGTCAATACAATATACATTTAAGGGTATGGTTATCTGACAGTACTGTCACTGAATTTGTTGTAATTAATGTCACAAAATGGTTTAGCAATATGTAATTGAATGTTATGGTAATGATTTATTTTTATTATTAATTCCTTGGAAAGGTTATGGTAATATAAATGTAATGTTGATTTACTTTATGGTAAATTTATTGTAACTTCGTTGCATTGGTAGCATACAAGGAGTAATGTGATTGGTGATTGATGTTTTAGTTGCAAAATTATTATAACATAAGATGTGAGGTTGTTAAGATAATGTTATTGTAATTTTATGGTATTTGTAACATATAGGATGTATTGATATTTTTAATTAATTTCAGGGTTAGTACTATAATTGGCATTGTGCAAACTCACAGTTGTATGATATTAGACTCTTCGATCTGATAAAGCTAGTCGGTCTATATACAAGTCTCTATGTGTGATTATTTTCTATGTAAAGAATCCAGTGTTGTATCAGGAGTCTCGGCCCTTTAAAGGCAGGGTTTCCACTCTTGCGACACACCTCTAAGGTCATATCAGTAGTCTCGGGATCATTAAAGAGAAAGTTCCCACCACTGCGACCTCTTGACAGAGATTACTAGTTTATGCCTGAGCAGTCGACCAGGAGCCTATCTGACATTCTCTCTTTCCAGAGCAGAGAACTAAGATTAAACACCCTTCTTTCCTGTGCAGGAATAGTAAAATCTACTACTATGGAATCTTCCATCTGTGTTCATATTGTACATAACACATTATGTCGTTTAATGCTTTCAGTTACTTGTTGTGTGCCTTATGTCTTTTGGTTATGACCATCATGGTTGTGTATTGTTAGTCGTCGAGTGACGACATAGAGTCAAGTGTGTTTGTTTCCTTTTTACACGTGCGCACACACCTTAAAAAAAATAAATAATAATTTTTCACATGTTATCAAAGTTGTTGTCATAACGAGGAGGCTGTTACACATGGCATCAGAGCTGGTTCAACCTGCGACTTGGGATTTGCTATGTCTTTCGTGACATGATTTGATTTGATTATAATATTGTTGATCGAGTTGATTGTGTGTTTGTAGGTAATCATGGTTAGAGGACGTCGCAGAGGTAGACGACGGGGTGCTAGGGTAGGAGGCGTGATGCCTCCAGTAGGATCCATGTCTAACAGGTCTAACCCCCAGGGAGGAAAGCAAGTTCTCGTACAGGAGCACATCGTAGTTAGGGATGTTGTCGGGATAGAGATGAGGCCAGGGCACCAACACCAACTGAGGTTCCGTCGTGTGCAATGGCCGTTACAGGTAGAATTCACCGTGAACTCGAGAAGGTTAAATTTCCTGAGTTCTTTGGTGCCCCAGATGTCGTCGTTGCCGAGGTATGGTTGGAGAATATGGCGATGTGCCTCGCACTCCATGATTATACCTCCAACATGAAGGTCCACATGAAGGTCTTTCAACTGAAGGGGAGCGCTCTTATATGGTGGAAGATGCTCCTATTGCAGCTGAACATGGCCGTCGAAGACGTGTCATGGGAACTATTTGAGGAATGGTTTTGAGAGAGGTACCTTTCAGAGGAATTCATTGAGCGTCAACTCAATGAGTTCAATGCATTACGACAAGGAGGTCGTACGGTGCCCGAGTATGAGGCATGTTTTATGGAGCTGCTCCAGTATGCTCCGCACCTTAACATAGAGAAACTTAAGGTCAACCGGTTCGTGTTTGGCCTTAACGACAACCTGCGTGAAAAGGTTAGGATTTTGGTGCCTCAAACCTTGCATGATGTCGTCTAGAAGGCCCTCATAGAAGAGGAGGAGCTTATTAGTGGGGGTAAGACAAGGACTCGAGCGAGACCAGCAAGGCAGGGTTCCTCTAGCGCCATACAGCACCAGACACCAATGAGACACACGTCGGGATATCGTGGCTTCCAGAGGGGATCCACTTACACTACAACCCGACGACTGTCGCCTCAGTAGAAGACACCTTATAGGGGACCCCAACAACAACAATAGTTTCGACCCTTTCAGTAGAACAGACCTAGGTTCCGGGTCGGTCTTCTACTTCGAGTACCAGGACTACTAGGCCGAAGAAGGGGTGTTGGACGTGTGGGGATTCACACTACTAGCGCGACTGTCCTATGGAGAGGACCAGAGCGTCTAGATCAGCCGGACCCACTACAGTGGGAGATATGGTCAAGGCGCATCATATTCATGCAGTGGTGAATAACTGCCAGGTAGAGCACCAGTCGTTTGTGCTCGAGACGACAGGTATTGTCGCTGACTAGACCCTTAGTATTTTGATAGACCCATGTGCTATTGAGAGTTCCATTTCTGGTGCAGTACTAAAACGGATTAAGGTAAAGTCAGTTGAACAAGATGAGTTTAGCTTCATAGAGATGGCTTCAGTAGCCAAACAAAAGGTTGGAGGAAAATCTACGCGCTGTGCCCTCAACCTGGGAAAGTTTGTCACGAGGGACAACTTGTACGTCATGATCTGAGGATCTTATGACGTCGTGATTGGTATGGATTGGTTGGAATTGCATAATGCGATACTCAAATGTAAGATGAAATGGTTGAGCTTGGTTGATGATGAAGGATAGAGATGTGTGATTGTAGGAAGAAACGAGGGAGTTTCCCTGAGGTTTGACTTTTCCTTACAGCTATGGAAGAGTATGTACAAGGGGTGAAAGCTTTATGCGATCCTTGCGCTAAACGAGAAGGGCGTAGGAGAAGGTATAGAACACCTTCTGGTGGTGAAGGAGTTTGCATACGTATTTCTACAGGAGTTACCTAGGATGCCACCGAAAAGGGAATTAGAGTTTAACATAGACCTGAAACCGGGGACTGAACCGATAACAAGAACGCCTTACCGGATGTCGACCCCGGAGTTGCAAGAGTTGAAAATGCAATTGAAGGAGTTATTGGACTTAGGAATGATACACCCTAGTGTGTCACCGTGGGGTGCACCAGTTATCTTCATTCAGAAGAAGGACGGATCGTGGAGGGTTTGCATTGACTACCATCAACCGAACAAGGCTACGATCAAGAATCAATATCCCTTGCTGATAATTAATTATCTATTCGATCAAATGAAGGGTGCGACGATGTTCTCCAAGATCGATTTGCGATCAGGGTATCACCAATTATGGATCAAGGAGGATGACATCCCTAAGACAACCTTTAAGATGAGATTTAGACATTACGAGTTTAGTGTTTTACCATTTGGACTGACAAACGCCCCAGGGGTATTTATGAGTTTGATGAATGGGGTGTTCCACGAGTACTTGGAAAAGTTCGCCCTAGTATTCATTGACAATATTTTGATCTACTCTCGGACGACGAAGGAGCATGACGAGCACTTGCGCTTGGTACTATAGTGTCTACGAGAGCACAAATTGTTTGGGAAGTTGTCCAAATGCTCTTTTTATCAATTGAGGATTCACTACTTAGGGCATGTCATCTCCGAAGAAGGTATCATCGTTGATCCAGCCAAGGTTGAGGCTATTATGGAATGGCCTGCACCGACCAATGTCACAGAAGTGCCTAGTTTTATGGGTTTAGCAGGATACTATCGACGGTTTGTCGAGGGATTTTCGAAGATAGCAAATCCGATCATGGAATTGAAGAAGAAAAATAAGAAGTATGTTTGGTCCGAGAAATGCACAGAAGAATTTCGGAGGCTTAAGGAGTTGTTGACCATAGCGCTGATACTGAAGTTTCCCTGACATGCGTAAAGACTTCTTGGTATGCACAGATGCATCCAAGGAAGGTTTGGACGGAGTCTTAATTCAAGACAGATGAGTGATTGCTTACATTTCGAGGAAATTGAGAAGGCATGAGGAGAACTACGTGACGCATGATTTTGAGTTATTAGCCATCGTATATGCCTTGAAGGTTTGGAAACACTACCTTGTTGGACGAAAATTTGAATTAAAGACTGATCATTGTGGGCTACAACACATTTTCATTTAAAGCGACCTGAACGCGCGACAACAACGTTGGTCGGAATTGCTTAGTGAGTACGACTTTGAGATCACTTACATAAAGGGAACAGTGAACCGAGTGGCGAATGCTTTGAGTTGGAGGCTACACATATTTTCGGTGTTTCCTCTTCAGATGAATCTACGTGAGAAGATTCTCACTTTATAGTGTGATGATTATTGGTACAAAGAGGTTGAAGGGTTTATCGGAAAAAACACCATGATGGTACCACGATATGAGGGATTTTCATTTGATAGCAATGGGTTATTGAGG
This sequence comes from Picea glauca, assembly GCA_000966675.3. Taxonomy (NCBI): domain Eukaryota; kingdom Viridiplantae; phylum Streptophyta; class Pinopsida; order Pinales; family Pinaceae; genus Picea; species Picea glauca. The sequence continues at coordinate 127,224 of JZKD02S0041611.1, forward strand.
TTTAGAAGTCAGATTTATGTATTGCCAAACAAGGAGTTAAGGATGTTGATCATGAGCGAGGCTCATAGATAAGTTTACATGGCTCACCCAAGAGTCATGAAGATGAGGGAAGATATTAAACCCTTATTATTATGGAAGGGAATGAAGGCCGAAATAGTCAACATTTGGAGCTAGATGTATAGAGTGTGAGCGGGTAAAGGCTGAACATAGACACCTCACAGGATTACTTCAACCTCATGCCATTCCAGAATTGAAATGGAAATTTATTTCGATGGATTTTATTGTTGGATTTCCACTGACGGCAAGGAGACATGACTCGATTTTTGTAGTAGCAGACACTCTGACAAAGAGTGATCACTTTATTTCTATGCGTATGATGTATTAGGCACGTGACATAGCTAGAGTTTTTATCAGTGAGATTGTGAGGCTGCATGGCATGCCTAAGAGGATTATATCTGATCGAGGATCGGTGTTTACTGGACAATTTTGGACGAGTTTCCAAGAGTCCTTGGGAATTCAACTTAACTTTATTATTGCGTATCACCCAAAGACTGACGGACAGACATAATGAACAAAACAAACCGTGGAAGACATGTCTCTTATGTACATGATGGACCAACAAAAGCATTGGGAGGAATTCTTGCCTCTAGTAGAGTTTGCTTACAACAACAGTTACCAGAGCACCATTGAGATGGCTCCTTTTTAGTTTCTTTAGGGGCGACCGTGTCAGATGCCCTTGATTTGGGATAATATTGAGCATAGCTTCCTGGTGGGACAAGAAGTGATCAAAGAAATGGAAGAGAAAATGAAAACCATAAGACAAAGGATTAAAGAAGTGCAGGATCGATAGAAGAGTTATGTCGATGCGCACCGAGTCGATTGTAGTTACGAGGTCGGTGATCGAGTCTTCTTGCAGGTTAAACTGCATAAGAGTTCAATCAAGTTTGGAAAGGGAGATAAACTCTCTCCTAGGTCCATGGGACCTTTCGATATTGTGGAGAGAAAGGGGCCCATGGCCTATCGACTAGCCTTTCTTGATTCTTTGAGGCGTATGCACGATATTTTTCATGTATCTGTTTTGAGACATTATATTACTAATCCTACACATGTTACTGACATGAGTTCCTTAAAGGTATCAGACGAGGGAACGCTCATGGCTGAGCCAGTCTGCATTTTAGATCATCGCGTACGATAGTTACGATGTCGAATGGTAGATCATGTCAAGGTCCAGTGGGATAGTTATAGTCTGCACTCGGCGACCTGGGAGGACGCATATGATATGAGCCAGCAGTTTCCATTTTTGTTTGATGGATAGACTTATGATACTGGGATACATTTCTTTCGGCATTTATACTAGAAACTTTGGGACAAAGTTTTGACCAAGAGGGAGTTTATGTAACATCCCGCTCTCGCGCACTGAGAAAACTTATTCTTTGAGGACACTTGATCGCAAGTGATCTAGAATTTATGATATTAAAACATTTATCCTTGATTATGATGCGTTATGACAGATGACATGATGTTTTAATTATTTGACATAGACAAGTGCTATTGACTCAATTTTATTGAGTGTGCAGGGTTTTGGACCTTGAGGATGCAGAGGCATCGATGGAACCCCTTGGACTCTGGATTGAGTCAGGGAGTGTGCTATTTGGGTTGATTTATTTACTGTGATATTCATTGATTTGATGACTGATGTGGACATGTTATAGCATGATTGTTGATGATGCAGGTTGACGATAACTTACCGACCAGACTCACATATGGAGTAAAGGGGCCACACACAATTTTCAGAGAGGTTGAGGGAGAGGTGTGGACAACAGCCCTACCATAGCTTATTAGCACTCCCACCGTGGCTCAAACTGTAGGTTAACGATTACTTAGTTTGAGAGGATCCATGATGTCATGAGGGCAGACTCCGACAGTCGCTCACGATGATTCTAAGGGGCACGCAATAAGGCAAGGGCCTTATTCCTTAGATCCCTTAGTCTTCAACAAGTTCACCTGGCGAAGTGCGAACTCCAGGGGTTATAGATTTATACCAATCAGTCAAGTTGGCGAGTGACACTCTTGGAGCATGTGGTGCATCCTGAAGGGTATGTCGCGCGAAAGAAGCACAAGTTAGTGAGTGGCACCCTTGGAGCATGTGGTGCATCCTGAAGAGAATGTCATGCAAAAGAAACAATCGAGGCGAGTGGCACCCTTGGAGTACGTGGTGCTTCCTGAAGGGCATGTCGCATTGATGTTGAGGAAGGAACAAATCTAGATGGCCCTAAGACATTTAACACCTTAATAAATTCTTAAAACGACTTCCCTAAATAATTGTCACCTAGTTCAGAATCTAAACCTAAGTCTAAAACTTCTCTAGGGTAAAATTTTGTTTAGCCTTAAGAAAAAGACCCTATAAAAATAAAAATAAAGATATAAACTAAAACCCACTTAAGTAATAGTTTTATTCTTCTTAAATTTAGAGGGTAAAATGAAGAGAGAAATAATTTAATTAAAATCCATGGTTTTAAATTGTAAAGAGGAAATACATTATTTAACTTGTGGAAGTATGAAAAGATTTTAAATTAATAATAAATGGAAAAGAGTAATTAGCACAACTACCAATTTGGCTCTAATAAAAAGGGGAAAGAAGGGGATAAAAAAAATTAAAAAACTTAGGAATGGAGGAAACATAATAAAGGAAAGAGTTGAACTTATGGTAAAAAGCAAGGTCAACATAGTAAACAATCTGAAATTAAGAACCTTCTAATAATGAACTAATTTAGCAACTTCATTTTAGGGAAAGTATTTAAAACATGTAAGGGGATCTATGAACACGTAGGAGGAAATGTAGGAGCAATTCTAGGTGGGTGGGGGAATTGAGTTAATTAATAATTTAAAGAAAATAATTATTGGAGGAAAGAGGTGGATGGACAACACTTGTGCGAATGAGAATATTTAGATTTTTTTATTAAAACTAAATTAAAAGTGATTTAGGGAAAGTATGAGGTTTGGACAACTCTATAAAAGAAAGGGAAGATGAGTAAGAAAGGGATCAGCTGTGACATGACTGATTACTTGTGGGGAGTTGGGATTTTTCAGCTCGGATAGGAGTGGTAGCTCAGCCTTGCGAGGAAAGATGGGAAGCTAGACATATAGTCTGGATGTTGTGTGGCCCCTTTGTGGCTCGGGGGGCTAAGGGGAAAGCAGAGTACCCCTAGCGATTGGCTGGGAGGTACCGGTGAGGTCTCGATGGTCGGTGAGCTGGAGAAGCACGGAGCGTGCGGACGACACACGGAGCAAGCGATAAGGAAAATGTATGATTTTTAAATTTGTTAGGATAAGATGCATTATGACTCATGTTGGGATCGATATATCAATGTATTTGTTTGAGTGGCTAATTTAATACATTTTCTCTGCATTTTACATATTGTTGGATAAATTAACCTCGCATTTTTATGCGTAAATGGATAAACTTGCTCTGCGTTTTCCTTTGCGTTGTAGAACATTTTTCCGTTGGGTCGATCTCTCCGCCAGTAAGGGTGTTTACCCTTACCTTTCCCTAGCATCATATTGGACTTAGGAAGGTGCTTACACCCTGCATTTTGGAACCCTTCCTTGACAGTTTATTGACGCGCGTCCTCAGCGTCGCCTCTGCATTTCTGGGCTTGCTTCCCGTCGATCATCTCTTACCCTGTTTTTTATTTTTCTGTCTTCAGCATGCCTCTTCTTGGGGTGTATTTGGGGACGTCTACCACCGTTTTATTTTAGGCACACCAATCATAGCCACCTCCTCCAGCTTGGGTTCTACATTCCCGGAGTTTTTTTTTCTTTGTCTTTAGAATTTTGGATTGAAGTTATCGGTCTGGGAACGTGTTGTTAGTTGATGCGTTGTTTGATTTTAATCGAGGGCATTTTGGGGGTGAATTATTCTGCATTAGAGATCTGTACTTTACCTCTGCAAATCTTAGCAAAATTTTGAGCACGTCCTGTTGGGTTTTCTTTCTGGCATTTCGCTCAGGTATTCTTTTTATTTTTATGAGCAGTTGATCTGGCAATTTTCATTCTGGCAACAGGCGATTGGCATTTTCGTTTTTGAAAATTGGATAGGAGATTTCATTATGTAAACATGAGTTTAGCATTTTTGTTTGACAGCATTGGATCTGAGACTTTGATTCGTCTGGTGTACTGATAACACTGTTGTTTATTCCATGGAAGTAAAGAAATGATTTTATGACTATGTATTCTTGTATTTTTTCTCCGCGTTTTGCATTTAATTACAATTTTTTTATGATAGCTTCTAGTGTTCGGACTGTCACCCTTGTGTCCCAGAAGATGCGATTTAATCCTGGGTGTTTTCGTTTAATATTTTTATGATATCTCTGGCAATATTTTTCTTACCTATGCGTGATGTATTGTTGGCGCTTTAATTTTCTCGCGCGTTGGCCCTTGAATGTGGCTCCCTCTTTTTGACTGGTGGCTTCTTACCTAGCTCCTTGCTTGATATCCGGTTACTGGATCCTAACGCCTTCTTTCTTTACCCATACCAACCCTGGACAGTGCTGAGCCTGTCAGGAGGACAACATCATTTTAGCTCTGATACCTCTGGCTGCGGGGTGACATGTTTGCATTGCCACATTGTTCTCATTAATTACTCATCGCCCTTAGGTTATTTAGGCTTACTCCATTCATGGCGTGATATCCTGGTACATTTCTACTGCTTTCCTTAAATGATTCTAGAGTAATGCTTAATTGGTGGATTTAGTTTTTAAACACTCATTTCTTTTAGAAGAATTTTGGATTTTCGATTTTCGATTTTAAATGCATATTGCTTATTAGATGGAATTTAGATTTTCAGATTTTAAACAATGATTATTGCATTCTTGATGATTTTAGAATATGGCTTAAATAGTAGAATATTGCTTAAATGTTGGTTTTAACTATTCATCATCCTTGAATTGATTTGATTGAGTTTAATGAATTTAGAATGTTGCGAAAGTTTGGCATTCTAGTTATAGATTAAAGTCAAATTCTTTCCTTAATTAATAAATCATAACTAATCCCTTTTAATCAATGAATGAGTTAATAGATTGGGATATGGCATTTATTATAAATTAATGTTAATTTTTCCTTAATTGATAGTCTTCAACCATTCGTTATTCTAGATTAAATTTGATTGAGTTAATGATTTTAGAATGTTGCGTCATTTATCATGCATGTACAATTGGATAAGGCTTAATGTAGATATGGACCTAAATCCTTATGGCTAAATGTATTAGAATGTATTGTGATGTAAGATAGTGAAAGGTATGTTAGTGTTAGAAAAACAAAGATGTAATTTTAGGGTTATTTCAATTGCATTGTCAATACAATATACATTTAAGGGTATGGTTATGTGACAATACTGTCACTGAATTTGTTGTAATTAATGTCATGAAATGGTTTAGGAATATGTAATTGAATGCTACGGTAATGATTTCTTTTTATTATTAATTCCTTGGCAAGGTTATGGTAATATAAATGTAATGTTGATTTACTTTATGGTAAAGTTATCGTAACTTCATTGCATTGGTAGCATACAAGGAGTAATGTGATTGGTGATTGATGTTTTAGTTGCAAGGTTATTATAACATAAGATGTGAGGTTGTTAAGATAATGTTATTGTAATTTTATGGTATATGTAACATATAGGATGTATTGATATTTCTAATTAATTTCAGGGTTAGTACTATAATTGGCATTGTCCAAACTCACAGTTGTATGATATCAGACTCTTCGATCTAATAAAGCTAGTCGCTCTGTATATAAGTCTGTGTGTGTGATTATTTTCTGTGTAAAGAATCCAGTGCCATATCAAGAGTCTGAGGAACTTTAAAGGCAGAGTTTCCACTCTTGCGACACACCTCTAAGGTCATATCAGTAGTCTCGGTCTCTTTAAAGGCAGAGTTCCCACCACTGCGACCTCCTGACAGAGATTACTAGTTTCTGCCTGAGTAGTCAGCCAGGAGCCTATCTGAAATTCTCTCTCTCTAGAGCAGATAACTAAGATTAAACACCCTACTTTCCTGTGTAGGAATAGTAAAATCTACTACTATGAATTCTTCCATCTGTGTTCGTACTGTACATAACACATTATGTCATTTAATGCTTCCAGTTACTTATTGTGCATCTTATGTCTTCTGGTTGTGACCATCGTCGTTGCGTCTTGTTAGTCATCGAGTGGAGATGTAGAATGAAGTGTGTTTGTTTCCTTTTTACACACGCGCATACACCTTAAGAAAAAATAAAAAAAAATTGCACCTGTTATCAGAGTTCTTGTCGTAATGAGGAGGCTGTTACATGAATCTCCATGCCTTATTGAGAAGTTGTTGGCTTAACATAAACTATTTGGTATTTTATTTGCATGGATAAAGTCATGGAACGAAATACCTTGTGACTTTGGGGAAGTCTCTCGAGTTCTCCAAACGTTTTATTTCTTTGTGATTCGTTTATTTCTTGTAGTGAATTTTATGCTACGAATGAATTAGTTCTTGCTAGAAATTATTTATTTCTGGCTGTGATTTTCTTGCTGCATTTCAATTTTCTTCATGGAGGTTGTCTCCATTTTTCTCGCATGGCTAGAATGAGCCCCAGACTCAAACCTTGCTTGCATTTTGTATTCAAACCACTATATGTGTTTCCTTTATCCCTTGTATGCGATATCTTTATCAAAAATGAATAGAATACATCTGGATTTTAAATGTCATCAACCTCTCAACAGTAGTTTCCTTTTCTCTAAATTGGTTACTCCTTCTGACAATTAAGATCTACTATTTCGTCCTACTAATAAAAAGTAATGAAGGCCTATAATAACTGTGATAATGATCACATATTTGGTTACTTATTTTCAGGGGCATTTCTGTAATTCATTTTTGTAATTCCTTCTGATGAATTTAATTGCAGGTAGGTCTTGGATACTCGTTGGTTTAGCGCGATGTGTGATTTATAAAAGGATATTGTGATACAGTAAATATGTTACTACGTATGTTTGATTATTCAAAACACACATCATTGCATTGGAAACTACCTTTTTGTAGTTCTAGTTCCGAGACATGGGGTTAAGAGCACCCAACTTTTAATCCCCTTGATTTAACACACAATAATTTTTAAAAAATTGGCAGAGATAATTTTTACCTATCCCGATCGAATTATTGTTTTCCATTATAAACATAATGGTTGTAATCAGTTTCTTGTAATAGTTATAGATTTTTCAAAACCTTGCATTAATTTCACAATAGGAGATTCAATATTTAGTTATATACCTCTGACAAATGGACGACATAACCATTCAATTTCTATAATATAGAATAATGGAAGGCGTAGCCATTCTTCCATGTATTTTTTTTTTTACCTGCGGGACCTATACACAAAAATATGAAGAAAACCAAATAAGAAACATATTGAGGGAGAAACTAATTGGAGGATCTCATTTACTCCTTTAAGGTAGTAATTATCCTATGCCGTCAATCCTGGTATAACTTCTTCACATTAGTAACTTTCTTCACGGTGAGATATGCTTCAATAATCTCAAGATTCCTTCATGGAACAACTCTCAAATTATGATCTCATTTGTTGAATAATAGACTCTCAAATTAAGACTGTAACTAACGATAATAATCAATTATTTTTACAAGAGATTCTCAATCTTCAAGTATTGACACATTTTAAAAATAATTTTCTGCACTATGACCACAACCAGATTATTCTCTGAACTTGTCTTAAGGGAGACCGCGAAACATGTACATAATTCCAAAAAACATATCTTATGAGTACAAGGTATGGAATGTATTTCTTTTCCTTTCAAACTTTCTTTTGATGAAACTCTAGGATATAAGTTTTAATGATCATGATCTATAATACTAGGGAAAAGAAACAACAACAACCTTAAGAATCATTTTTAATGATCATGCGCACCATGCTAACCAACTCAGAAGTCAAAACACTCCAACAAAGAAAACATGTATGTGGAATAAAATGTGATTACACACGAGGCTCTTATAACACAACAAGAACATCCCTTAATCTTAATCATTAGGTTATATGTATGCATGGAATTCAGTAATGAGAGTGTCTTGATAGTATTAGATCACCAAAACATTAATTAATGTAGAAAAATAAAAACAATTGATATAATTCTTATAATGGTTATGTTACGAATGATATCATGTGTTACTATCCATATGACGATTATGGTTTATTTTCATGGAGATTATAATTTACAAAATTTATAAATTTATAAAACAGTGGAAGATTTACAGAATAATACAAAAAATTTAGACAAAACAGATCTAAGTTTGGACAGAAATGGTCTACTATAATTTAAAAACAAAATATACATACCAAATTCAGTTTAATTAAAGTTAATGGTTTTGGACAAGGTACACAAGAAACCATATTGTAGTCATCTAGGATACCAGAAAATGGTAGCAACACTAAGGAAGATATTTTATTGGCTTAATATGAAGAGAGGAACAACAAAATACTTAGCTAAGTGTCAATATTGTAAGGATGTGAAAGCCGAACACCAACTTCCAGCTGGCCTGTTGCATCCCTTACCTGTGCTGGAATGGAAATGGGAGACTATATAGCTAGAATCTATTACAAGTTTTCCTAGAACTCAAAAACAAAATGATTCAATTATGTTGGTAATCGATAAACTTAGTAAGTTTGCACACTTTATTCCTTTGAGGTCTACTTTTAAAGTTATTAACATTTCTAAAATATTCATGAAAGAAATTTTTAGACTACATGGTATTCCTAAAATGGTGATTTCAAATAGAGACGTAAAATTTGCATCTACTTTTTGGAAATAATTCTTTGGAGGGTTATATACTAACCTGAATTTCATCACCGATTATGATCCACAAATAGATGGTCAGACCAAATGAGAAAACCAAATCGAAGAATATATGCTATGCATGTACGCAACGACAAAATCAATCAAGTGGGAAGACTACCTACACTTGGTGAAATTTACGTACAACAATGGTTAGGAAACTTCAGCTAAGATGAGCCCCTTCAAAATATTGTATGACAAAAAGTGTACAAATCTGATTAGATGGGATAACCGAGTTGATAGATTCATGGTGGGATTATAAAGTTTCCAGGAAGAGTATGCACAACAAAATTTAAAAGAGGCACATGAAAGACAGAAAATTTAAGCGGACCTGAAAATAAGACACCTAGAATTTCAAGTGGGAGACCACATCTATTTAAAATTCAAGGGAAAAATAAGTTCACTAAAGGTAGGGAATTGTGCCAAGTTGGCACACATGTTTTTTGGTCCTTTCGAGATCCTAGCTTGAATTGGACCCATGGCGTATCAACTTGCACTTCCTGTCAATCTAAAATTTCATAATGTATTTCGTGTTTCTTTGTTAAAGAATTATGTTCATGACCCTAATCATACGATCGATTGGAACTTGGTCCAGGTTGAACCAGAAGGAAAGTTCCATGTGGAACCTCTACACATTCATGAAAGGAGAGAAATATCACTTCAGAATAGAGCCATTGCCTAGGTAAAAGTGCAATGGAAGCACTTTAGTCCTAAGGAGGCCAATTGGGAGTTGGAAGGAGAGTTGCATAAATATCATCCAATATTATTCTAAGGAAGGGATGAACAATAAGGACAGTGTTTGGTTTAAGGGTGAAAGGGTGTAAATTTGAAATTCAAAAAATATTTAGCTATTTATTTCCATTTTTGGTAAATTCGAAATTGGAAAAATATTGCAATTTATGGAAATTTTGAATTTTGAATTTAGTTAATTTTAATTTATGAGTATGAATGTTGGGAAAATATTTTATTTAATTCAAATAACTCTTTGACCATGACACTTGTAAGAAACAAATATTTTTTATATTTATTGTTGATGGACAAATGGAACAACCAGGTTGAAATCATATGACCATGACTCCTTCAGTGGGGAACATGTTCGAACTGCCTCAGAGTTGAATGTTACAAGTGTAAAATCAAGTATTTGGCCTTTGTCACCCCCTGAAAATGATGGATTTTGAAATATACGAAAATTCCTAAGGGGAAAAGACCTAGGTAGAATTGCTTTTCGATATATATATATATCATATGGGAGGAGGCAGGATGTTGCCTGGTATGCTGGGGGAAAAAAATAACTCTTGCTATTATGAAAACTATTTTTTGAGTGTGAGGCAAGGAGAATTTTTCTGAAATAGAAGGACTATAGCTGAGGAACAGTTCTAGAGTTCGCCTTCATGGATTCATGGTCACGCTAGGTGGTGAGCGGTGCAAGTAGATTTGGTTGTTCCCTTCTAAGTTTGGGAGGAACTTGGTTGTTCCATTTGGTTTATGATAATTGCTCACATATGTCCATATACTCCTCTGATTGAATGTTATTTGTTTGATGACTGATATAATGCATCTCTTTAATTATGGATGAATGGATTTATTGACTCAAATGTAAATAAAATGTAGTATAACTCTCACAGTTTTATTCTATCCCTTGAGTAAGATATTTTCTGTGTATTAACTGTAAATGGGACTGTGTTATATAAGTAGACGGAAGATGTAATTAAACTTATTACATATCCCAAAATCAGGCCAGAAAACAAAGGTGTATTCAACCCTACATAATTACTGCGTTTATAATCTTCCAAAAATGAAAGATCATTACAACAATTGAATATATTTGTTAACCATCCAATATAGGAGCCTGGGTTGAACCCTCCACAATAACGATATTCTAGGTCAGACAGTTAGTTCTCTTATTAAAACATGGATTGATAAACTCTGAGAGTACTGTAAAGGAACCTGAGTACCTTTTACGTAAGGAAATTTCCAAAATTTGACGATTTCATGGACATGAATCCTGTAAAAAGACCAAGAGAATTTTAGTTAATATTTAGTAGGAAGCAATTGAAATTCTTTTGATGAATGTAAAATTAAATTACCAAGGAAAATAATTATAAAAGAGACAACAGAGGAAAGTTTTGGACTGTACTTAACTTGCGGTCTAAAGTAAAAGTTGTCTTCCTCCTCAACATCCTTGACAACGTCATCCACAAACCAAAGGGGGGTTAGAGGAGGCAAGGACTGGATGATGGGTACCCTTGTAGTCAAAAGGGGACCATCATTAGATTTTAGAAACCAAACATTTAGCAATATTTCCAGAAAGAGAATAATCATACATCATCCAAACAAATATAATGAAGAATGTACACTGTCAATCCGGGATCCTCAAGATTTGCCCGACTGGCCATATAATGAGGTTACAAAATTATTCTTGTTTTAATCAAAATCCTCTTGAAATAAACATCATGAATAGAATTTTAAATAAACTTGAGTTTTAATTTGTGGATGTGATTTGATAAAAGCAGTTAAGACATTTAAACCTTTAGGAAAACAAACAAGGTAATTCTTCAGCCAGGTCCCAAAGGCCCGGAATAAGCTAAAATGACGAGAGACAAAAATGTATTCATACTGTTACAAAAGTGTTATAGATTAAGGGAAAGAAATATAGATTAAAAGGAATTTCATTTAAATTTTTGGATAACACGAATTAAATTGAACATGCCAAGAAATAAGTTCTCACAGAATTAATTGTATTGCAAAGATTTATCTCATGAGTTATTTAACATTTTACCACACTTTTCTTTTTTGGAATACGTCAAATGTAGTAAAGGCCGAGCGTTACTAGCATACTCAATAATTTAGGCATTTCATGATTTCATAAGGTAGGGATATAAAACAAAACTAATTATTCCCTTCAAAGAAACAACTCGGGACCTTCACGAGTACCAAGACTTTACCCTCATAAATTTATAGACCAAGGATTTCACTAAAAAAAATCCAGAGTTACTTGATATCGAAATATCTATAACAAAAGGGAAAGACTCAATGACATGAAAGTCATAAGGAAACTCTCCTCCACACAATTGTGAAAACCGGTTCCCAAGTAGGGTAGAAAACACGAGAAAACAACATAGCACACAGTCAAAACCACAAATCGATTTTGAAGCTTTACCAAACTAACAGATTTTCCAAAGGGCTCGAGTACAAACTATTGCTTTACCTCGAGCCTGTAAGGTTCAAGGAACTTAGACAAAGAAACATTTAAAATACAATAAGTCGTCATCATGCATGGTTCGAGAATACAGTACGAAGGATAGGTGTAAAACCAAAGTAAACCCCAAAACACTACTCAGTGAAATGCCATTACCAAAATTCTACACCAGACCCTTTTAATAGTTTATAACAGAACTGATACATACAGAAAAACATTTCTTAAAATTGAGATTCGGATATATAAAAACCAAAGAAGCCTTACCTAGTTTATGGTAGCATTTGATAGATGTGGTCCGCCATGCTCTTCTCTAGCAGAGGGATCCCAACTCCACCAAAGAGATGGTTATGCTACCATGAAATAATGAAAGAGGGTTATCATAGTAAACAAAGGGCAAGCTACATAGAGGCGAGAGGATGGGTGAAACAATAGACTTGGGAGAATCTTCGTAGGTTAATCTTAATGGAATTAATATAGATTTTTACCCAGCCCATGTGACTATATCAACGTGGAAGAAATTTGATGGACACAGTAAACAAGTCATGGTCCCAAGGAGACAAGTTATAGACCTCCATAAATGTCATTGGCAGGGCTCATTTACACCATGATAGTCATATACTATCAGACTAGGACAAGTGTAACAACATATTAGTTCTAGGTTATAGTTTAGTTAGAGTTCTATACTTCATTCCAAATCCATTATTCCTTATTCTAGTGTTAGTTAGAGGTTTAGTCCTAATGAGTGGAGTAAAAAACTAAGAATAAGCAACAAACACCCAACCATTTGATTCAATTGTTCTAGGCCTTAATGCTATCACGTGTTGAATGTCATGTGGATAGAATGTGTTTTGTCACACAAGTCTGAGGGGTTAATTTCACTAATTCAAAGCTAGTACAGAAATATGCATTTATTAATTTCCATAGTATGTATATAACTTGCACTTATTGAATGTTTACTCGATGGTGAATATATATAAATTCCTTAATACGAAGTGAGTGTTGAAATGTGCATTTGTTGTTTTCCATAATATGGATATAAATAGCTTGCGCAAATTGAATGCATACTCTATGGTGAGTAACTATATATGTATAAAGTTACATTCGCTTAGGTATCAAACTACCTTCCTTAAGAATAGGAATAAGTTAGAGTTCTTTAGTCCCAATTTTCAAGGATATGGTAAATGTAAAGAATGAAAATAAAAAGTAGTGTTAAATCACATCATAGTATCATTAAGAAATGTTAGAGAATAAATGAAAGTATTTCATAATAACCCTAGAAAAACAAATTATGGGTAAACGTGGGGTTCATTACATGACCAGTATGGACCGATTGGAATCGCATAAGACGATACTCAACTGTAATAAGAAATGTTTGAGCTTGGTCAATGATGAGTGATAGAGATGCATGATTGTGGGTTGAAACTAGGGATGTTTCTTTGGGGTTCATCTCTTCCTTGCAACTACAAAATATAATGGGCAAGCGATGGTAGCTATATTCCATCCTTGTGTTAAATGGAAAAGGCATGGCAGAAGCACTGAAAAAACCTTTTGTTATTATGAGAGTTTGTGAATGACTTCCCAGAAAAGTTACCAAGGTTTCCACCTAATAGCGAGAATGCCTTATTGGATGTCGACCCCTGAGTTAAAGGAGTTGAAAATGAAATTGAAGAAGTTGCTAGACATGGGACTTATATGATCGAGTGTGTCACCGTGGGGTGTTCCTTTTATTTTTATAGAGAAGAAGGATGGGTTGTGAAGACTCTGCATTGACTACCATCAATTAACAAGGCAATGATGAAGAACCAATATCTGTTGCCAAGGATTAACGATCTATTTGATCAAATGAAAGTCACAATAGTGTTTTCAAAGATGGAATTGATAACAGGGTATCACTATTTACACATCAAAGAGGATGACATCCCTAAGACCACCTTTAAGAAGAGATTTGGAAATTACATGTTTACGATTTTACTATTTGGACTCATGAATGCCCTAGGGATATTTATGAGCTTGATGAACTGGGTTTTCCACGAATACTTGGACAAGTTCATCCAATTATTCATTGAATATTAATTTTGATATATTCTCGGATGATGGAGGAGCATGATGAAGACTTGTACTTGGTACTATAGTGTCTATGAGAGAACAAATTTTATGGGAAACTATCTAAATGATCATTTTATTAATCGAAGATTCACTACTTAGGGAATGTAATCTCCGGTGAAGGTGTCGTTGTCGATCCAACAAAGATCGAGGTTATTGTGGAATGGCCTGCATCGAAGATGTCCCAGAAGTGCGTAGATTCATGGGTTTAGTGGGATACTATCGAGGGTTCATAGAGGGTTTTTTTAATATTGCGAATCCAATTACGAAATGGCACAAGAAGAACAAGATCTTTGTTTGGAACAAGAAATGCGCGGAAGCATTTTGGAGGATCAAAGATCTTTTGACAACAACACTGATACTAAGGCTCCCTAACATGGATGAGGATTTGTTGGTATGCAGTGAGGCATCCAAGGAAGGCTTAGGTGGACTCTTAATGCAAGATGGTTGAGTGAGCTCTTACATCTCGAGAAAGTTGAGAAGGCATGAGGATAACTATAAGATGCACAATTTGGAGTTTTTATCCATTGTTTATGCCTTGAGTGTATGGAGACACTACCTTATTGTACAAAAAATTTAACTAAAAATGCACCATTGTGGTTTACATCACATCTTTACGCAAAGAGACTTGAACACATGACAACGACATTGTTCATAATTTCTTAGAGAGTATGATTTTGAGATTTCATACTTAAAAGGAACAATTAATAGAGTGGCTGACTCATTGAGTCGAATACGACGCATATTTTCAATGATACCTCTTCAAACGAATCTACGTGAAGAGATTCTAACTACAACATGATGTTGACTGGCATAAAGAGGGTATGGAATTTTTCGGGCAAGACACCATGACGGCACCAAATGGGGGAAATACAATGGACAATGACAGATATTTGAAATAGAATAACTGGATTTACTTCAACCCAATGATGAATTGACAAGTTTTGATATTATTCTAAGCTCATTGAGTAGTGAACATGGCTCATCAAGGAGTCATGAAGATGAGGACCGACCTTAAGCCCTTGTTCATCCGGAAGTGATAAAAGAGGACATCATTAACTACATGACGATTTTGCACAAGTTTCCAAATATGCCTTGGGAACATTACTAAACTTTAGTACAACATGTCGTTGAGATAGACATGAAGACCAAAGGAAAAAAATAGTTTGGGAAGGTTGTGTTTCATATGAGTATGTTTGGCCAACAAAAACATTGGGATTTGTCATGGCCACTGGCCAAGTTTGCGTACAAAAACAACTACCAAATCACCATCGAGATGGCGCCATTTGAGTTTCTTAATGGGTGACTGTGTCAGACGCCCTTGAGTTGGTATTGAAAGAAATGAAGGATTTGTAGAAAGGGGATGAAAGAAGCGCATGATCTATAGAAAGGTTTGTTGATCCACATTTCATCGACCATAATTATGAAGCGACCAATGGCTAGACATGCCTCATTCATGGGGTGTTGCACAATGTTTATATTGTATCTCTATGTGACTTTAGGTCAATGATCCTACACAAGCGATTGAATTGAGTTCTTGGCAGATTTTAGGCGAGGGTGCACTCATGGAGAAGCCAATCCACATTTTGGACCATCGCATTCAATAGCTATGGCATCAAACAATTGATCAGGTGAATTTCCAATGCGAAAACTAGTTCACACTCGACAATCTAGGAGGACGCATATGATATGCGTCATCAATTTCCATTTTTGTTTGATAGCTTGACATATTGATATTTTTAGACACCTTATTTCGGCATTTATGTATTGCCAAACTTTGGGACATAGTTTAAAAAAAGAGGGGGTGTATGTAACATCCCGCTCTTGTGCGCACTAAGAAAAATTATCCCTTGAGGACACTTTCATGCAAGTGATCCAGGTCATTATACTCTTGGTTGTTTTCATTATGATTATGATATATTTTGGATTTGAGTGTATGTTATTTTTGTTGTATTTAAATTGACATGTGCTATTGACTAGGTTCTCCTAAGTGTGCAGGACTCTGGACGTTAGAGGATAACAGGGCATTGATGAAACTCCTTGGACTCTGTATCGAGTAAGGGAGTGGATTGTTAGGGTTTAAATTTTGTTTATGTGACATATGTACATATGATTAGATATTATGATGTTGATTGTTGTCGATGACATGTTTCTTTGATGGATGCAGGCTGACAATAGCTTACCGACAAGACCCACATTTGGAGTAAAGGGGTAACACATGAAAAATAAAGACATTGAGGGAGATGTGTGGCAGAAAACCTACCACAACCTACTAGCACTCCTTCCATGGCTCAAACTATAGGCTAACGACTACCTAGTTAAAAAATAACCATGATGCCATGAGGGAAAACTGTAACAGTTGCTCATGATGATTCTAAGGGTCATGCAATAAGGAAGAGTCCTTATTCCTTTGAGGCCCTTAGTCTCCCACAAGATCAACCGGTGAAGTATTGACTCGAGGGGTTTGATGTGTAATAAACTCATTCAAGAGGCAAGTGGCACCTTTGGAGCATGTAGTGTTTCTTGAAGGGAACATTGTGCAAATAAAAAAAAAATCATGCGAGTGGCACCCTTGTAGCATGTAGTATGTCATGAAGAGAACACCGCAATTTTAACTATTGTAAGTTAATAAACCTAGTGACTAGAAAACTATACCTCCTTAGGACCTCATTGGCCTTAAAATGAATGACGTGATGAGTAAAGTTTAATAATAATTTTTCCTTTAAGAATTTTTGCCAAGCCTAGTGAATTTAAAACCCAGGTCTAAGTAGAACCTCTGGAAAAAAAAAAAAACTAATTAGACATAACAAGAAGGGGGTAAAGAAAATTCAATCTTTATTAATTAAAGTAAAATTTTTAATGAAGGTTTAATTATTAAAGAGGGAGTAAATGGTTGTTTGTCTAAACTTGTTAATTCTGAACTTAGTTAGAAAAAGAGGAAACTTGAAGAAAAAGGGAAACTTAAAGAAAAGGGGAAACTTAAAGAAAAAGGGGGATGTCTAACTTAGTAAGGAATCTAGCCTTTGTAACTTTCTATTTAAGAACTCATCTAGGATTTAAGTAAGACATAAATCATTGAAGAATTGTAAGGGAATAGTGGGACACCGAGGAGCATTTTTAAGAACGCTTTTAGGTTGGTGAGACATTTAGGAAAATTTAATTAATTAATAAATTGATTTTGTCGTGCAACTAGGGGATCGGATGACATGTGTGCGGGGGAGGTTTTTCCTAATTAAATAAGTGAAAAAAGAATCTAATGAGGGTTTGGGAAACTAATCACTCGAAAACTATATTAAAAGGATGACAGAGGAGGAGTATGGATTACGTCTAGTTTGCCTAAGGTTATGGTGTCGGGATTTCATCTTCACTAAATTTTCTCTCGTGGGAGTTGGAACACCCAACTCGGGTAACGAGTGGTATCTCAACCTTGCGAGGTGAGATGAGAGCTAATGTTCTCTATTTTTTGCATGGACCCTTTGGAGCTCGGGGGGATCAAGGGAAGAAGAGTACCCTTAGCATTAGCTTGGAGGTACCGGTGAGGTCCCATCAGGTAGGCAGGATCATGATGGATTCGGTATGCGTATTGGAATTTTGTTATATTTTAGTTAAAATTATCCTGTGTATGAGATTATAATGATGATGAAGCAACTGATGCATTTGTAGTTGACATTATTCTATCAATTCATAGTAAGGCTTTAAATCTAAGTTTTTAATCAGTTTCAATTCATATTGGGGTTTTAGGTTGCTGGTTTGTAGTCAAGTTGGGCTCTTAAAACTTGTTTTTCTTGTAGCCCCTCCCTTCGCGATTACAGTGACTTTGTTGGGAGATTTAGAGTGATTTTTGTTGCGTGATTTATATTTATTTTCTTGAGGGATTCAAGTTATTTTGTTGAATGATTTTGTTGCTTCTACAATGAATTCTTGGCATAAATTTATTGTTGCTTCACCAACAATTTGGTTTTCTTAACTCTCTCTGCATTTTTTTATACCTGTTAGCCTTTATATTTTTCTATGCTCTTTGAATTCATTTTATCCCTTCATGGTGTTTTCAAAAAAAAGTAAGTGCTTATGTAGACATCACATCGCTTATCCCTGTGTCGCTGGAGAGTGTCTTGATGAACCACATGTACAAACTAAATTTATGTGTTGCCTACCTATTCTTGTAAAAACAAAAGTGCGGAGTGATACTTTTTAAGACAAAACACTGAGAATTTTAAAAACTCGTTATGGCCCTTACTCAGGGGAATCAATACTAGCAACCAGTTTAAATTGTTTTTAGTCAGTCAAGTTAGGCCTGAAACCTATAGTTAATTATAAAATAAATAGGATTTCATAGGAGTAACCACCTAGGATTTATTCTTAAAGGTTTCGGCCCTCTAGTTGAGGTTTTCTTTTAGGATTTATTCTTAAAGGTTTCGGCCCTCTAGTTGAGGTTTTCTTTTAAAAGGAATACAATTTCAGGGGAGGTAAAACCTCTGTAAGAGATTTGTTGCATTCTCAATTTCAATATGGGTATGCCGAGGAATATGGGGGAGTATCCTTGAGCTGTAGCAACCCCCGTTTATTTTACTCGCGCATTCGTTAGCGACCAGTCAATAATAAGTGGGTAAGCACAATCGTGAACCTGAATGCATGAATTAGAATGCCTGAAGGCTCGCTATCTTCAGTTGGTAACACAAGAGTCTTTTACCCTCTCCCTTAATCTCTTTATCTTTACCCATTCTGCTTCTAGATGGAACCACACCCTGGAAGACAAGAACCATTGGGAGAAACCTCCCACTCTCGCACAGAGCGTTGGCTCCCTCGTAGGCATGCTCGTGGCATGTCCTAGGTGGATTGGCACACATTGTTGGGTGAATTCTCTGCTTCCCCAGAGGAGTATTGTCAAGCACATCCCTCACAGAGTCTAGAGTTCGTTTTAGCTGCTTCGACATACAAGAAACTAGCGAACTCGTGGGGAATCCAATGCTTCCTACCTCAATGACCATCTATGTGCTTCAATGAACTGGAATGTGTTTCCTTATAATACCTCTTCCATATTTTTTTTTCATTTTGGGTGGCTGCATCTGTGAGGTGGGTTACCGAATATGTCCGTAATATGGTATTCTTATCCGCTAGTGTCATCATTGTTCCTAACAACGAAATTTCCTTGCCAAACTGCAAGATTTTATTCTTTTCAAAAAAACATTAATTACACCATAATATTCACGTGAGCGTGTGCTTTTTTATTCCAATTTGAAATCTTTGTGGAAGCTTTTTCCCGTTAGGCCAGAAGGCCTCAGTATAGATATCCTATTCGTTAAACTCTGTTTGACCATCGAATTAATGTATGAATAAAAAAAATTATGTTCTCTTTTAGTTAATGTTGATTGCACGAAATAGTCACTAAGGACAAGTTGTCGCAGTTAGAATTTGACGTAGATTAAAATTATAGTATTAAATTTTAGTGGCTCCTTTTACATTTAAATAAGAAAAATAGATAAAATATTAATATTTAAATTTAATGACTTGTTAATAAAAAACTAACTTTGCATTCAATCCTTTATAGCTTTATTAGGTTTTTGTTTTTTTAGGAGATTGTATAAAACAATTTTGAATGAAAAATTTATTGTTTATGTGAATTTATTCATTTACAACAAAAATGTAAATTCATTTATTGTATTGTAAATTCATATATTCGCAAAGGAACAATAATTAAGAAATCATATTCATATTATTGAGATGTCCTGTATTTAGTAAATTAATGAACATATTTTTTCTTGCCTTAACTGTAAACTTAGTTAAACGCCACAAGGGTCTAAGTATCCATAAGGTCATCAAACTCTCATTTCTCCAATGATTTATTAGCACAATGTTTCCCTGGCTACCTTCTTTCATCATGATTAAATAATCATTAATCTTTGGTGGAGTGTAATTAACATGTTCGTAGAGGTTGAATGCTCACACACCTGGAAGTTAAGAAAAATGTTTGATGTGCCTAAAAATTTGATTATGTAGAAGATTGCGCCATGACTTATGTCGTTGTTAGATGGATTGAGTATTTAGGTTTGTAGATTTAATCGTGCCAGGGAATCATGTTGATGTGTAATGTCTTAATATGTGGATTAGGGAATCATGTTGATGTGTAATGTCTTAATATGTGGATTATTGCACTGGAATAATGTTAAGGTATTGAACGATGGTTTTAGATATTGATTATTGCACACATTAAAACTTAAGGTCAGGAATGGTGGATTAAGATGTTAGATTTCATGCTCCTATGATTGTTGTGATTAGTAGTTAGATTTTTGGCATGCATTAACTATTCATGATGCATGTATAACTAAGTGATTAAGATTGAACATGTGCGTTGAATGATGTATGGTGTAATGCTTAGATTTTACTTTTCTCGTGCATAATGAAAATTTAAGGTAATGCTTGATTGATGCGCTCTTTATTGTGGTGCTCAATGAAGGGTCAATGTATTGAATGATCGTTGGTTATTTAGTTCTTGCAGCAATTACTTTATTGTAACAAATGATTGGGTCATTGTGTGTTCATCATTCACGGCGATGATGTGTCGGATTAGCTTTGTGATCGTTGTAATTGCGTTATTGTTGTTTCACTTAGATAATGCACTATAGTCAATGATGTCGTTATTAATGGTGAGGTATTTTTTTTCCTAACACAACTTTAAGAGAAAAATAAAGTTACATGTTGTGCATCGTTTTTGTCGTGGTAACGACTGGGTCGTTTCATAAATGGACTAAGGGATATAGGAGTTATGAATCATAGGTGTTATGAAATATATAGATTTGGGGTTGTAAAAAGTAAGAGTTATGGATCTTAGGGATTATTGGTATTGAGGGTTATAGGGATCATAGGATTGTAGGGATGGTAATGCTTAGAACTTGAGGGATTATAATGTTTATTGCTTATATTAGAGGTCATAGTATTTGGATTCATAAATATAAATGGACTATAGATCAAGGTTTAAGTGTAAGGGGTTGTAGTAGTTATGAGATATTGTGTTATGAAATAAGGGAATATAGAATTTTAGGGTCAAATGCTAAACATCTGAAGGCTATATGTGTATTAGGTGTTAGGGGTTATAAGTGTCTATGGTAAAAGGATAACATCAAAAGTTATTATTACTAGGCGTTATTGATTCATGGTCATAAGTTTTAAATATTATATAGATATCATGTTATATTCAGTGTTAATATGAGTTAGTAGTAAGGGGTTATAAGTAATAGGGGTTAACTAACTTAAGTGTTAGTTTTCATGGAGATAATTATGAGAGATAGTGGTTATCATGTTAAGAGAGTTAGGTGTTTGGAGTAATAAAATTTATGGGTTATAGTCATATATTTATATGTTCTAGGGAAGATATATTATATGTATTAAGAATGATTTGTTAAAGGAGCAAAACAATTATATTTTTTATTACTCAAAAGATATAAATATATGGTTAGGAATAATGGCTTATTCCAGTTAGGTTATAGATGAGGTTTTAGTAGTTAAACCTTAAAAGGTTTATATGTTCTAAAAGTTAGTGATTATACTAGATGTTATACGTTAGGTGATTATAGTGCACTCCAATACTCTTGGCCATAATTATATGTTGAAGAAACTGTTTTCAGTCGTGTTCTCTGGGCCACCATTACACATTGAAGAATTTTAAATTGTGTTCTCTTATCCATCCTTACATGAAAACATTTGAAATACTTTTAGAGTGGTTGTGTGGAGTCTTGTGCAAATAAATGCCTCACGTGGAATTTGGAGGCCCACCACAAGTTTTGTTTAGGGTACATTTCAACTCGTTAGTTACCAGAAAACTGTATTTGAACGGTTGATGCACTAGTTGATGGAAAACTGCATTTGAATGGTCAATACACTAGTTGCTTTAAACGCAACGACAAATGGGGATAGTTTATAGACGTAGTGCACAGAATAGTTTCCACGTCTAATTCAAAGAGACATTTTTGGCTCGAATTATAAGTAATTGAGGTCCACTGTTTTTGGGTTTTAAATCAATGGGAACTTACTTTTCGCGTCCTCGTTCTCAGTTGGAGCATCTCAAAAGTGAGGGAAGTTAATGACAGAATTTTGCGTTTCATTTCAGGTGAAGTAATTTTAATCCTGTAAAGATTTTTTTTTACAATCGTTGGAGGAGAGGTTGAAAATTTCGATCCTCAGAATCCTAGCCTAACGAACTCAGTTCAACGTCTCTAAAAATAAATAAATGAAGAGAAGCGAATTTGTATATCAGATGTCAAATTTAAATTGAATGAAAGGATAGACTTTACTGGAAAAACACTAATATACCTAGTAAACCATTTAATAAGCGTGCGATCTTCCTTCTGGACTTTACCCAGATTGGCAAATCGAGTGTTTTGCAGGATTTACGAATATAGTTGCCTGAGATCTAAAATAAGCTTACGATTTTTCATCTAGTGTATATTTCCTGCATTATTGGATTATATCAGACGTCAAATTTAAATTGAGTGAAAGGATAGAATTTACTGGAAAAACACCAGTATACCCAGTAAACCATTTAATAAGCATGCAATCTTCCTTCTGGACTTTACCCAGATTGGCAAGTCGAGATTTTTGCAGGATTTACGGATATAGTCACCTGATATGTAAAATAAGGTTACGATTTTTCATCGAGTGTATATTTCCTGGATTATTGAATTATTGTAGGGCTTGGAAAATATAGAGTGATTGTGTGTAGAGGTGCTCTATAATTTAGTATGGAAAAAAGTTGTCATTTGATCTTAGATTACAAAGATTTAAAAAAAAAAAAAACTTTAATTAAAAAAGTTGGTTCAATTAATAAAAACAAAAATTAGGAGGTAAGTATATCATACTAGTGGTCAGAACTTGAGGAAAGGCTAAATGTTTACACCTATAAAGATTTGATCCCTCTAAAATTTTTATATGCCAAATTAAAATGAATCTATGGAGGTTATTTTAGAGATACATAAAAATATGCATATGAATCACACAACCTATCCCTAACTATAAATATAAAATATCTATGTATGGTTATTCAATTGATGCAATATGTTTATGTTAATAACTTATATTAAAATTTAGATATGCATAAAAATTGAAGTGAATTGAGTTTAGTAAATTTCATATAAAATATTAATTTAAAAGTAATAAATGTTTAAAACTGCAATACTAGTTATGTTAATTAAGAAAAGTAAAATGTTGATAATATTTAAAATCTTTATTATTATTAATAGGTAAGGGTTTTCTTATAATTGTACTCTTATTTGAGCACTATATACATCTGTTCTATGTTATGATTAGAGGTTATGACACATGGCTTCTGTTATGATTAGAGGGTATATCACATGGATGAGACCTTCATAAAACTTTCACTGGAATGCAAATGATATGCAAGAAAACAAAAAATATATATATAATCTAAAACAAACATAAAGAAAAAACATCTATAAGTATAATTATTATTCCAAAAATTATTTTATAATATAATACTATATTTGCAAAAGACAAAATGAAAAAATCTAAAAAATTACTTTAAAAGCAAGGTGGCAATTAAATGTTTAGGTCATTTATTATTTAATTTTTTTTTTTATAATATAATATTATATTTGCAAAAAACAAAATGAAAAAATCTAAAAAATTACTTTGAAAGAAAGGTGACAATTAAATGCGTATGTCATCCTCATCTTCTATTTCAAAATTGATTTTAGCAGTACTTTGTATTTGTAGTAGAAAAATAAATGTCGTTTTCATCTTTTATTTGAATGAGCCTAGCAGTCTTTTGCATTTTGTTATAATTAAATAAATCCATACATTTTTTAAAAATAAAATATTTTAACTATAAATGTAAAGAACTCAGATTTTTTAGGTTACACATTTATTTATATATATATATATATAAAAAAAATAAAAAAAACATGTTTATGTAAAGGATGCTCTCTTCGAGTTTGTTGGACTTCCGTCTGTGTGCCTGCATGCAGTCATGAAAGAATGGTGGATCAACTAGAGGATGTAGCAATGAACCATTAGGGATAACAATTAAAATTTTCCGAACTGCCGCGGAAACACAACAATTTTAAAAAGATGGCTGTGTGGGGAACATGCTCAATGATGATTTATATAAAACAAAGACGAAGTCAATCAAGCCAATCAGAATAAGAATATATTAACAGAGTTTCGGTAGGTATTCCTTTGAATAAGTCTCTTTTACTTTAGGGATTTAGGTATTAAAAATCAATATCATGGAGTAGAAGCATTTCATCATGCAAGAAAGAGAAAGAGCTCTCTAATATATTAACAGAGTTTGGGTAGGTATTCCTTTGAATAAGTCTCTTTTACTTTAGGTATTAAAAATCAATATCATGGAGTAGAAGCATTTCATCATGCAAGAAAGTGAAAGAGCTCTCTACTCCCTCTCCGTCTTCCTTTACTTTGGGTATTAAAAATCAATATCATGGAGTAGAATCATTTCATCATGCAAGAAAGTGAAAGAGCTTTCTACTCCCTCTGCGTCTTCCTTTCACCATCCTTGCTCCACCTACATTCCGGTGAAAGAGCTCTCTACTCCCTCCGCGTCTGCCTTTCACCATCCTTGCTCCACCTACATTCCATTTATGGAGAATAAACAATACATAATATCATACAATAACACATGAACAACAAAAATTAAATGTAACCATACCTCCTCCATCTTGGCTTTCCCTTATACTGGAATCTACATCATCCATATATGAAGAGGAAAAATAAGAGTAGAGAAGAGATCATCAAAAGGGAAAATGCGAAAACAAACCAAATGAACGAAGAAAGAATAAGATAACATGCCCATGCTAAATCCAATAAAGAAATGATGCACTAGAAATATGGACATGTAAATCCAATAAAAAAAAACGATGCAATAGAAATATAAATAGGAGAATCTCGATTAGTAACAAGAAAAAAAGAACGCTCGAATCCCAAGATGCGAAAAAACAAAGACATTTGCACTGCCCCTTACTCTCCTGTGCACTCATCCCTGCAAGGTGAGTCTCGGTGCGATGTGTTGGTGGATTCTGTGTAGCTTTGGGGAAAGGGCGTTAAAAATGGATATTACTAGGAGAAGAGGCTCGTCATGGAAGTTCCATTACTCACCCTCTTCCATTACCTCTACAAATTCTTACATCTCTCTCAGCCCAGTGCTCTTGCACATGGTTTCATAGCCAGCCCAGTGCTGCACAAAATAAATGAACTGAATAGCCAGCCAAACAAAAAAACAGCAAAACAAATATCAATTAGGCATGATTGATAAACCAGGAGATACATACATTTTAAACTGTAACAGAAGGGAGACGGGGCGTCTGTTGAGATAAACACCGGATTTTTTCACTCCTTCCCAGCTTTCAATCTTAGTCGCTTGATGGAAGCCACTGCGCATTAATGTGAGAATAAAAAAGAAACAGAGCGCAAAAAACTACTGAAGTTGAAACTCAATGAACCATTCAGATATTTTCTACCGCCTCTAATCTAGGGTTTTTAATAGTCCATCTTGTGCCTCGTCATTTCAACGGCTATCCTCTTTGGCGTCTTTTTAGCTTTTTCAACGTCTTTTAGCGTTTTTAATGGTAACTTTTCTATTTTTTCCATCTAACCGTTTAGGACATCTTTTAAGTTTGAATTACAACATTTAAACATTAGGGATTTTAATACTCCATCTTGTGCTTCATCATTTCAACGGTTATATTTGTGTCATCTAACAACTAAGAACATCTTTTTCAAGTTGAATTGCAACACTTGGATAAATGCTTAATGGGATCGACACAAGTTAAGGAAGATATATTTGAAATCAAATTCAAAATTCAACTATATCACTGAATTGAATTTGAATTCTCAAACATGTTTTATAAATGTTGTTCAATTGGAAATTTTGAATCTTACCTTTTTACAAAGAGTATTGTACAGAGTATCTCTTTTGGTTTGTAAATATTGTTTAATGGGAAATTTTGAATCCTTACATTTTTATAGGACTATTATAAAGAGTATTTTTTATTTGATAATGTGTATTAAAAATCCTAGATTTTCAGATGTTAACTATTAGATTGAGATGATAATTACTTTTTCATTAGATCATGTTTTTATATTAGATCTTAAACTTTGGTAAATTTTTAAAAATCATGTTTTTACATTGGACCTTAAACTTTGGTAAATTTTTAAATTAGAGACAATGAATATGTTATTTAAATTAGAATTACAAAAATATACAGTTGTTAATTTTAATTGTATAATCATTAATATTTAACATTTTTTTTTCCCCACATATTGCTATAAATATTAATTATATTTTATGAGCAAAATTCTTTCACGATAAACATTTTTCTTTTCAAATATAAATATTAACTATATTTTATGAGCAAAATTGTTTTATTATAGCTTTTTTTTTTTGCCAAATTTCTACACTAGTGCTACATACACATTACCATTTTAGATTATTCATGATAATTATTAGAGTGTTGATTATTTAGATATATTTATTATAACATTAAAAAAATGTTTTATTACAAACTAATGAAAAGTAAGAATATTACAAATTTGATTACTATCACATTATTGATATACAAAAACAATAGGTAGAAAAATATCACATAAATTAAGAAATATTTAAGAAAAATATTTTCACATGTGTAAAGAAAAGCTCATCGAGGAAAGAAAATATAATGTGATACCTTTTTTTTAAATTGAGCTCAATGATAAGGATTTAAAGAAACTTAAATCAAAATATATAAGGATTTAAAGAAACTTAAAGCAAAGTATATATGAACATGTGTGTAATACTAGAGTAAATGTAATCCTACAACATAGAAAAATATTAATATTAGTTGGATGGTGTGAAATAAGATGATGATGTGGCTTAGTTGGATGAGGAGTGAGGAATATTAGTTGGATGGTGTGAAATAAGATGATGGTGGTTTAGTTGGATGATGAGTGGGTTGATTATTTTATAAGTTAGATTATATGATTTAGAAAAAGATATTAATTACATGGAAAGGTATTAATGAAGAAAAATATATCAAAATCAATGCAATTTGATTTAATGAATGACAAATAATTGATTTAAATATTGATAGAAAATGATTTTAGAGAATTCCCCTAATTCAGGTGCCCACTAAAGCCTTGATGCAATGCCCATGGACACATGATACCACATGTCTGGTCAACATGTGCTTCCATGAACCACCTACATCCTCCTTTGTGCTTCCCCATGAAAACAATTAAGACGATTAAATGGGAAATTAAAGTGTCGGGACTAGCGTTTAACCTCACACATATTGTTAGCAAGAATTTGTGCATAAGAAAAGGGCTCATTCGACATCAATTTGGTTATGGTCATATGCAGGATAACATGGCGATGACGAATCTCGATGGTAAATCGACGCTAATACAACTTGCATTCTATGTGGATTAATTTTAAGGATATAGAGTTTCACATTGACATAAAAAAAAATTATACCACAATATTTTACTCTTAACTAAGTAAAGAACATTACTCAATTATCTAAATTTCATTAATGAGATATCCCTTACCTTTGAAGCTTTACCTTTAAAAGTTCCATGTGAAAGTTTACTTTCTTGACCTATGTTATAATCTCCATGACACAATTTGAATCTATGTTATACTTAATGTGGTAGGGATATCACCTTATGTTACAATTCCCATGTTATGATTTATGCATTACAACCTTCATTGGTTACTCCAAAAGGGACCCTTGTCTAAACCTTTCTTTGTTAACCAAAGTTGGTGGAATAATTAATTTAATTTTTATGTCTCGTAAAGTCATTGCACATTATTAGTGGTTTTTCCAGACTCTTAAAGTGTGAAAATAGTTAAAGGATTAAACCGATAATCATATCATAGTTATGATTTATTTTGGAAACATTAATCATTTTTTTCCTTGTAGTACATGAGTGGTCGTAAGTTATTAATGTGAGGCTTGATGTACCGTGTGTTCTTAATTTTCACACGCCTCCCCAACCTCATGTGGAAACCCTTATGTTTGTTAGGTGTGACTTCTTGGAACAAGAGTGGGGAAGGTAAGTCATGACCGCCTTGCATAGTTTTCAAACATTATTTTCTTTGGAAATTGTCTAGCAGAGATTCAGGGTACCTTTTGTTTCGAGTTTAGAAGTTTGTGGAGTTCCATTTCTTGTCTTTGAACTTTTGGGTTTTTTTCTCGCATACGTATACTTAACCTTGCATATATTATGTCTACATTCAAAGATCTAGATTTTCCAGTTCATTTAGGAGCTTGCGAGAAAAATTGCTTAGTGGTTTCACCCTTAATTGATAAACAATTTTGTAATTTATGTTGCTAGGTTCCAATTCTACAATTGGCGAAGGTGTTTATTTGATAAATTATGGTTGAAGGTCCTATGTGCATTTTATTTATTCTCTACAATACTCCAATTATTGTTGATTTCCTGACCTCGATTTCGAGTTTGGAAACCTTACAGGTTTCTCTAAGAGATGAATGTCTTGGTTACATTTAGCTTCTTCTGTAGTTCTTCGCTTTTATTGAAGGTATATTTTTGTATACTTCATCTAATGATGGGCCCTTTGTTATGTTTGAGGGGGTACCCATAAGAAAGGAATGTTGAGTCTAGTTGGTCGAGACATTCTTCTATAGGAAATCCATCTCGGGTTAGAGTTTTTCGGAGTAAGAATTTCATACCCTAACTCTTTGTCATCCTCTTATGAAAGTTGTTGTTTCTTTATGTAATGGTTACGCGTCAATGCAAGTCTGCTTGGCCAAAATAGTAGGGTTTAACCTGTATCAACCATCTACATACCTTTTAAGTTTAAATTTACGTATTTTCTTTTTGTAACTGTAAAATTTACCATACTCGGGTGCCACTTTATGTTTTTTTTTTGTTTAAAACCTTGTGACAGGTAATGACTATGATTTCCTAGCTAGGGTGTTCAACCTTGATAGGCAACTCGGTTTGTAAATAAACCTTATATCTCGATGAGTGTATGTTACCATATTCTCTATTCAAACTAGTGGGATGGTTACTTGTCCTAGATCTGTCGACTATTTTGGTCTAATTTCAACAATAAGTAGAATATTTTCTTTGCATGTTGTTTGCAAGGATTCCCTGGATGTATGGTTGTGTATAAGGGATTATGTTACTATTGTTCCATTTTAAACTAAAATGAGGCTAAACCCTTGTGCATGTAAAAATGACTTTCACTCGTGTTAATTTACAAAGTCAAGTCAATAATGATGTAGCTCTGTTAACTATTTATGAATGGAAATTTTTCTTTGTTTCTTAGTTTGTGGTTGCTAGTGGTTTTGGCCTTTACTTTCCTTGGTCGTATAATTTTCTTAGTTCCCTTATCATTTAAAGAGGGTTACAAAACTACTCGATTGTTTCTAGTTATTGTTATGTCCTTTAGCTGTTAATAATCGACAGTCTTAACCTTATTTTAACATTCAAGATTTTATTCATGGCAACAACATTATCGTTTAACATTTAGCATGTTGGTTGTATCTCCATTTATATAGTTTCGTTTCTGTATATATTCTAGAACATCTTAACAAAATTAGCATTATACTTTGCATCTGACATGTTGGTTGTATATTCCATTTATATAGTTTCCTCTATGTTTGACAATTTTGCTTATACTTTTTGTATTGGTTATGGATATAATCATTGGTCTCTGATATTTATTGTGACAATTGTATAATGGAATGATACACAGTAAAATCCTCTAATATTTAATTAGATTAAAAACAATTATAAGTTATCTATAAACTTCAAATTCCATGGAAACAAAATTCTAATAGAATATTCAAAACTTACATTTAAAATTGAATTTAATCAAAATATATTATGCACAAATTACTAAAGAAATAATAACTTAATTGAGAAGAGAATGGAAGAAAACATGTAACCGAGATTTATTTATGGTAAAAAAAAAGTCAAGTGGACCGTTCCTCCCAACCTTATAGCAGAGCTGCCACATATGTGCACTCCGTCACCCCTGAGCTAAATATCGATCCGAAACTAACCAAGTGACTTGTTGTAGTGCATATGGTTATAAGAATTACATGAAGATATTTGTGTTATGTAAGTATTTCTGAGATTTCATATCTTATTTAGAATGTTGTCCCATTCTCTTTGTTATCTTTTATTTTTTAATATTTTCCTAGGTATTTGACACTTGTATGAGACCCTTGCTCATTGACCATCTGTCAAATTGAGTTTTCTTCATTGACCACGTGTCAATCTTATTTTTACACATGTTCCTAAAAACCTAAGATCTTTTTTCACTTTTGTTGAGTTAACCCAACACATATTCACCACTTTGTCCCCCTTTTGATGTCACTTGGTGCTTCTCTTTGTATCAATGTATTTTCTCTTTGTAACATCCCACTCTGTCGCACTGAGAAAACCTATTTTTGTGGACACTTGCTCGCAAGTGATCTAGACTATTATGATATTAAAACATTTGTCCTTGATTATGATATGTTATGTTAGATGACATGATGTCTTACTGCTTTGACATAGAAAAATTCTATTGACTTAGTTTTATTGAGTGTGCAGGGTTTCTTACCTTGATGATGCAGAGGCATCGACGAAACCCCTTGGACTCTGGATTGAGTCAGGGAGTGTGCTATTTGGGTTGATTTATTTACTGTGATATTACATTGATTTGGTGATATGATGTGGACATGTTCTGACATGTTTGTTGATGATGTAGGCTGACGATAGCTTGCAGACCAGACTCACATATGGAGTAAAGGAGACACACACGATTTCCAAAGAGGTTGAGGGAGAGGTGTGGACAACAACCCTGCCACAGCCTACTAGCACTCCCACTATGGATCGAACTGTAGATTAACGATTACCTAGCTCAAGAGGATCCACGATGTTGTGAGGTAAGACCGTGATAGTCGCTCACGATGACTCTAAGGGGTCTGCAATAAGTCAAGGGCCTTATTACTTGGAAACCCTTAGTCTCCCACAAGTTCACCTGGCGGAGTGTTGACTCCAGGGGTTATTGATGTCTGCGAATCAGTCAAGTTGGCGAGTGCCACCCATGGAGAACATGTTGCATCCTGAAGGTCACGTTGCATAAAAGAAACACAAGTTGGTGAGTGGCACCCTTGGAGCACGTGGTGCATCCTGAAGAGCACGTCGTACAAAAGAAACAAAAGTTGGCGAGTGGCACCCTTGGAGCACGTGGTGCATCCTGAAGCGCACGTCGCGCAAAAGAAATGAAAGAGGCGAGTGGCACCCTTGGAGCATGTGGTGCATCCTGAAGGGCACGTCACATTGATGTTGATGAAGGAACAAACCTAGATGGCCCTAAGACATTTAACACGTTAAGAAATTCTTAACCAACTTCCCTAATTAAATGTCGCCTATTTCAAACTCTAAGTCCTAAGTCTAAAACTTCTCTAGGGTAAAATTTTTGTCTAACCTTAAGAAAAGACCATATAAAAATAAAAATAAAAATTTAAAACAAAATCCACTTAAGTAATAATTTAAGTTTTCATAAAAAAAAATTGTGTAAAATGAAGAGAGTGAAGAAATTAATTAAATCAGTGGATTTAAAAATTGTAAAGAAGAAATAAATTACTTAACTTGTGAAAGTGTAAAAAGATATCAATTTAATAATAAAAAGGAAAAGAATAATTAGTGAAACTACCATTTAGGCTCTAATAAAAGGGGAAAGAAGGGAATAATAAAAATTAGGAAGCTAAGGAATAGGGGGGAAACATAATAAGCGAAAGAGGGGAACTTATGGTAAAAAGTGAGGTCAACATAGTAAGGAATTTGCAGTTAAGAACCTTCTAAAATGAACTAAATTAGCAACTTCATTCTATGGAAAGTATTTAAACCTGAACGGGAATCTAGGAACACCTAGGAGTAAATTTAGGAGCAACTCTAGGTGGGTGAGGGAATCGGGGCAATTAATAAATTAAAGAAAATAATTATTGGAGAAAAGAGGGGGATGGACGACACTTGTGCAAAGGAGAATATTTAGAATATTTTTATAAAAACTTAATTTAAATGTGATTTAGGGAAAGTTGGAGGGTCTAAAAACTCTATAAAATAAAGGGAAGATCAGGAAGAAAGGGGATTAACTGTTAGCGTAACGTTACACTGTCAGAATTGTGACTTAATTGATTACTAGTGGGGAGTTGGGGTTTCCCAGCTCGGATAGGAGTGGTATCTCGGCCTCGCGAGGTGAGATCGAAGCTAAATGTACCATATGGATAGTGTGTGGCCCCTTTGCAGCTCAGGGGGCTAAGGGTGAAGTAGAGAACTATTACCGATTGGCTAGGAGGTACCGGTGAGATCTGGATGGTCGACGAGAAGGAGCGGCACAGAGCGCGCAGATGCCATTCGAGGCAGGCGATAAGGAAAAGGTACGCGTGTTTATTTGGTAGACTAGAATGCATTAAGAATTATGAAGTAGATCTTCTCGTGTATTGGATAGGTATACTGATTGAAGGCATACGTACTTCGGTACAGACTTGGCTTTTGGATTATCTTGCTCCTTGTTGCTTATTTTCTATGCCTCGTCAGATGTAACCCTTGTGATCCTCCCAATGAGATAACCTTAGGGCCCTAGCCTTCTCTTCTATTGTCATCATTTTATATGGTGTTCTGAGATGAAGTTATTTAATTTCGATCAGTGTTGAAGCTGGTTGGCTGGAATGGTTTTTTTATTTATTTACCTTGGAGTTCTTTTATTGGGTAACTACTGTAAAACCATTATCTCTGTTGTTAAATTTAGTACTGTATGAGAAATAAATATCTCATCGTTTCCTTTATTTGTTGGTGGAAGAAATTTAACCCTGTGTTGAAAAAGAAAATATAAAAAAAATAAAATAATAAATGGTCACTCTAGCTTGGCCTCTATATCCCTAATGACTGAGTTTCCCTGGCATAATTTAGATTGTTGGTTGAACCCCACCACGTTGCATTACTTCCTTCACATCTTAACTCTGTGATTGTTTCTCTTCATTGTCGTTGTATATCTCCGTGTTTTTGTTATTAAAAACTCTCTGCG
The DNA here is from genome assembly GCA_000966675.3 of Picea glauca. Classification (NCBI taxonomy): domain Eukaryota; kingdom Viridiplantae; phylum Streptophyta; class Pinopsida; order Pinales; family Pinaceae; genus Picea; species Picea glauca. The sequence goes on from JZKD02S0041611.1 coordinate 160,440, forward strand.
ATTGTTGTATACCTCTGCGTTTTTACTGCGAGCAATTCCCTGCGTTGTTTGGTTATCACTACAATTTTATTGTTAAAACTTCTCTGTGTTTTGTTGGATATATCTGCGATTACTGTTGTAAATGCTCTACAATTTTATTGATAATCTCTGCGCATGGTGTTATGGAATCTCTGCGTTTGGCGGAGGCTAGCCCCTTCATTTTACAACCACTAAATCTCTACAAGTAGGTGTCATAATTCTGTGCAAATTGGGGGAAGATACCCATGCATTTTAACCACTCCAAACCATGCAAATCTCGTGAATACATATCGGTGCCACTGGATTGGAAAAATAACGTTAAACTTCATTTCCCTGCCACGGTGTGGAACTAACTTGATGCCTCTGCCACATTGATTTTAAACTGGCTACCCTTCACCTCTGCAACCTAAGTTCCGACGTGGTCATTTTACCCAGCGTTCTAATGCGCTGAAAGGAATAAATTCCATCCCCTTTTTCCTAGGCGTTCCCTTCAACGATAATGTCAGCATTTCACGAATTGTTTCCCCTGCGTGTTGTCTTGATTTTTGTCATTGCACCCTGGTTATGGTACTCATGTCTTCACCTACGGTTGTCCTCTGTAAACCATTAAAATTTTTAATTCCTTCTACAATTTTTGTTGGTGTGATATTTTTATATCACCTTTCTTTAATTCGCCTGCACAGAACAAGACTTCTTTGCTACGGCCCAGTTTTTTAGATTTCTTGGCAGTAAGATCGTTGATGAATGCTTTGTTTAACATTCAGACCCCATCCACCTCATACACTTTGCCCAACGACCTTTAAACCTTATTACTCTTGCCTCTGCAACTTGCGTAAGGCCACGTTCAGCGATTGCAGACATGTCCTCTCTCTACGCACTGCATGAATAGATTGTTGTGCCTTCAGGAGGGAGTTGGCGAATGTTTTAGAAACTACAGATGCCATTTGGGGAACTTCCTTTGATTCTGCCCCTAACCACTACCGTTGATGGCTACCAACCGAATGCATGAATTATGGCATGCATGCATTGGTTGCCAGAATGGGCTCTGACAGGACTCATAGCCACTAGCCTTGTGGTCTTGATACCTAACGCTGTGATAGAAAGGGTGTAACTGTTGCGACTGTATTATATTGTTGGTTATGTAAATGTAACTGTTGTGACTGTAAATGTGTTGTTGGTTAAGGATAAAATTTAAGGCCAATCATCATTATCATTTAAAAGTAAGGTCAATGCTATTTTATTGCATGGTCTTTGTAATATCAATAATAAGAATATGGTCATTTATGGAAGAGTCATCCAATTTCTTGTTAATTGTGACCAATGAAATGTAGGGCCCTTGTTATTTTAATTGCAATATTATTTAATATAAAAGTAACGATATGGTTACTTTTTGGTCTTACCATTGTAGTTCCAATTATCAATAATAACAATATAATGTAAAATCCTTGTTATTTAATCGAATATTATAGTAATGTAAAAGTGATGATATGGTTAGGTTATAGAAATGTTACCATAGTGCCATTGTTATTCATAACAACTCAAATGTAAAATCCTGGTTATTTAATTGAAATGTTATTGTAAGATAGATAGTGATGATATGGTTATGATTAGGGAATGTTCTGGTAATTCATTGTGATTGATATCATATAAAATGTAAGGTTCTTGCAAGAGGAAGATTTCTATGCTAGCATTGATAACTTATGAATGTGAGCTCCTCATTGTTTATTCGCAATGTTTTTATCATGTAAGGTCATTGAGATTTTATGGTTGAAACATATACAATTTATGTAATTGTAATTTATCACAAGGTTATAGTAATAAAAAAGGGTAACGTGGTTATGATGTATCGTAAAGTATATTTCAACTTTATGGTTATTAGATAATAAGTAAATGGTTGGTAATTGTAATTTATTTGCAAGATTTTCGTAACAATAAAATGTAAAGTGGTTATCAAGTATGGTAAGGGTTATTGTAGTTTTGTGGTTATTAGATAACCTTGTTGACTGCAATTGATGGTGGTGTTTTTATCATTGTCTTAGTAGGCTTGGTATTATTGTGTCGGGCGGGATGTAGACACCTCAATGCTCCTCAGAATAGTCGCCAACCCTGTCACCTTAAATGGTTAAAATCGATGGGAACCTGGGCTTGATCGTTGCTTATGTGTCTTGGAAGGCCTAACCATTGTAGGGTAGGATGGATGGGTAGTCACTCTTACTTATTGTCGATTGATCATAATTAATTACATGTAGTCACTTGTCATGCATCTTATGTCATCTTGTTGTGCTCATCATGGTTGTGTCTTATTCGTCATCAGGTGGCAACATAGAGTCGAATGTGTTTAGTTCTCTTGTACATGCACGCACACACCGGTAACAAAAAAAAAATTGCACTTGTTATAAGAGGATTGTCGACATAATGAAGAGGTTCATTACATATGGTATCAAAGCCGGTTCGACCTGCGACATGGGATTCGCTATGGATTTCGTGACATGATTTGATTTGATTATACTATTTTTGATCGAGTTGATTGTGTGCGTGAAAATAATCATGGTTAGAGGATGCCACAGAGGAATATGACGGGGTGCCAGGTGAGGAGGCGTGACACCTCCAGTAGAATCCACACCTAAGGGGTCTAACCCACAGGGAGGTGAGAAGGTTCTCGGTTAGGAGCAGATAGCAGTTGGTGACGTGGTCAGGATGATGGGATATTTTCAACACATGTCCGAGGCATTTATCAACTGCTTAGACAGAGATGAGGCCAGGGCATCGACACCCATTGAGGTTCTTCCGCATGCACCTACCGTTACTGGTAGCATTCACCGTGAACTCGAAAAGGTTAAATTTCTTGATTTCTTTGGTGCCCCAGATGGCACCTCCGTTGAGGCATGGTTGGAGAATATGGCGATGTGCGTCGCACTTCACGATTAGACCTCTAACATGAAGGTTCGCATGGCGGTCTTTAAACTAAAGGGGAGCGCTCCTCTATGGTGGAAGACGCTCCTACCCCAGATGAACATGGTTGTCGAAGACATCTCATGGGAACTGTATAAGGAACGGTTCCATGAGAGGTACCTTTCTGAGGAATCCATTGACCATCAGCTCAACAAGTTCAACACATTACGATAGGGAGGTCGTACGGCGCCCGAGTGTGAGGCACGTTTTATGGAGCTGCTCCGGTATGCTCTGCACCTTAAGACAGAGAAGCTTAAGGTCAACCCGTTCGTGTTCATCCTTAACAGAAGCCTGCGTGGAAAGGTTAGGATTTTGATGCCTCAAGCCTTACACGATGTTGTCTAGAATTCCCTCATAGCAGAAGAGGATCTTATTAGTGGGGGTCAAACTAGGACTCCAGCAAGACCTGCAGGGCAGGTTTCATATGGAACCCTGCAGTGTCAGACCCCAGTGACACTTATGCCGCGATATCATGGCTTCCAGAGGGGATCCACCTTCACTACACCCCGACAAACTCTGCCTCAGTAGAGGACACCTTTTTTGGGACCACAGTATTAGTAGTAGCATTGCCCACAACAGCAAAAGTTTAGGCCTGTTCAACATAACAGACTCTAAGACCAGGGTTCCAGGTCGGTGGGCCGTCATTTTGTACTTCAGGTACCAGGACTTCTAGGCCAAACAAGGGGTGTTGGGTGTGTGGGGAGCCACACTACCAGCATGACTGTCCTATGGAGAGGAAAAGAGTGTCCAGATTAGCCAGACCCACTACAGTGGGAGATATGGGCAAGGCCGATCAGATTCATGTAGTGGTGAATAACTGTCAGGAAGAACACCAGTAGAATGTGCTCGAGATGACAACTACCATCGCTGACCAGACCCTTAGTGTTTTGATAGATCTCGGTGGTACTAAGAGTTTCATTTCTGGTGCAGCGCTAAAAAATATTAAGGTAAAGGAAGTTGAACAGGATGAGTTTATCTTCGTAGAGATGGCTTCGGGAGCCAAACAGAAGGTTGGAGGAAAGGTTACGGGATGTGCCCTTAATTTGGGATAGTTTGTCACAAGGGCCAACCTGTACGTTATGATCTTAGGATCTTACGATGTCGTAATTGGTATGGATTGGTTGGAATCGCATGAGGCGTACTCAACTGTAATACGAAATGGTTGAGCTTGGTCGATGACAAGGGACATATATGTGTAATTGTAGGAAGAAACCTTGGTGTTTCCCTGAGATTCGTCTCTTCCTTACAGCTACGGAAGAGTATGTGCAAGGGGTGCAAGATTTATGTGATCCTTGCGCTAAACGGGAAGGGAGTAGCGGAAGGTCTAGAACACCTTTCGGTGGTGAGAGAGTTTGCGGATGTGTTTCTAGAGGAGTCACCTAGGATGTCGCCGGAGAGGGAGTTGGAGTTTACCATAGACCTAAAATTGGGGACTGAGCCAATAGAGAGAACACCTTATCAGATGTCGACCCAGGAGTTACATGAGTTGAAAATGCAACTGAAGGAGTTATTGGATCTAGGACTGATACTTCATAGTGTGTCACCCTGGGGTGCACCGGTTATTTTCATACGGAAGAAGCATGGATCATGGAGGCTTTGCATCAACTACCGTCAACTGAACAAGGCCACGATCAAGAATCAATATCCCTTACCGAGAATTGATGATCTATTCGATCAAATGAAGGGTGCGACAGTGTTCTCCAAGATCAATTTGTGATTAGGGTATCACCAGTTGCAAATCAAGGAAGATGTCATCCCTAAGACATCCTTTAAGACAAGATTCAGACATTACGAGTTTATTGTTTTGTCATTTGGACTGACAAATGCCCCAGGAGTATTTATGAGTTTGATGAATGGGGTGTTCCGTGAGTACTTGCACAAGTTTGTTCAGGTATTCATTGACGATATTTTGATCTACTCTCAGATGACAGAGGAGAATGACGAGCACTTACGCTTGGTATTACAATGTCTGCGAGAGCACCAATTGTATGGGAAGCTGTCCAAATACTCTTTTTATCAATCGAGGATTCACTACTTAGTGCATGTCATCTCTGGTGAACACATCATCGTGGATCCAACCAAGGTTGAGGCTATTATGGAATGGCCTGGGCCGACGAATGTCACAGAAGTGCATAGATTTAAGGGTTTAGAAGGATACTACTGACGATTTTTCGAGGGATATTCGAAAATAGCAAATACGATCACGGAATTGCAGAAGAAAAACAAGAAATTTGTTTGGACCGAGAAATGTGTGGAAGCATTTCGCAGGCTTAAAGAGTTGTTGATGAAAACACTGATACTAAAGGTCTATGACATGCAAGCGGACTTCTTGGTATGCACTGACGCATCCAAGGAAGGCTTAAGTGGAGTCTTGATGCAAGACGGACGAGTATTTGCTTACATTTCGAGGAAACTGAGAAGGCATGAGGAGAACTATGCGATGCATGATTTGCAGTTATTAGATATCATATATGGCTTGAAGGTGTGGAGACACTAACTTGTTGGATGAAATTTTGAACTAAAGACTGATCATTGTGGACTACAACACATTTTTATGCATCAAGATTACTACAAGGCCGAACATAGACATCCAGCATGATTACTACAACCACATGCCATTCAGGAATCAAAATGGGAGGTCATTTAGATGGATTTTATTGTTGGATTGCCACTGACGACAAAGAGACATGACTCGATTTTCGTAGTAGTAGACACTCTGACAAAGAGTGCTCACTTTATTGTTGTGCACATGACGTATCAGGCACCTAACATAGCTAGACTTTTCATTAGTGAGATTGTGATGTTGCATGGGGTTCCTAAAAGGGTTATATCCGATCGAGGATCGGTGTTTACTAAACGATTTTGGACAAGTTTCCAAGAGGCCTCGGGAACTCAACTTAACTTTAGTACTGTGTATCACCCAGAGACTAACGGACAAACAGAACAACTGAACCAAACTTTGGAAGACATGTTATGCATGTACGTGATGGACCAACAAAAGAGTTGGGAAGAATTCTTGCCTCTAGTAGAGTTCGCTTACAACAACAGTTACCATAGCACCATTAAGATGGCGCCTTTCAAGTTTCTTTATGGGGGACCATGTCGAGTGCCCTTGAGTTGGGATCGGCTTGAGAATAGGGTCCTGGCGGGACCAGAAGTGATCCAAGAAATGGAAGACCAAATGAAAACCATAAGACAAAGGATTAAAGAAGTGCAGGATCGACATAAGAGTTATGTCAATGCGCACCGAGTCGACCGTAGCTACGAGGTCGGAGATCGAGTCTTCTTGTGGGTTAAACCGCATAAGAGTTCGATCAAGTTTGGAAAGGGAGATAAACTCTCTCCTAGGTTCATGGGACATTTCAAGATTGTGGAGGAAAAGCAGCCCGTGGCCTATCGACTAGCCTTTCCTAATTCTTTGAGGCGTATGCACGATGTATTTCATGCATCTGTTTTGAGACATTATATTAGTGATCCTACACATGTGATCGACATGAGTTCCTTATAGGTATCGGATGAGGGAGTGCTCACGGCTGAGCTAGTTTGCATCTTAGATCACCGCGTTCAATAGTTACGACGTCAAATAGTAGATCAGGTCAAGGTCTAGTGGGATAACTATAGTCCGCACTCGGCGACCTGGGAGGATTCATATGATATGCGCCAACAATTTCCATTTTTGTCTGATAGATAGACTTATGATATTGTAATACATTTATTTCGACATTTATACCATGAAACTTCGGTACGAAGTTTAGACCAAGAGGGGGTGTATGTAACATCCCGCTCTAGCGCACTCAGAAAACTTATTTTTGCGGACACTTGCTCGCAAGTGATGCAGACTATTATGATATTAAAACATTTGTTCTTGATTATAATCCATTATGTTAGATGACATGATGTCTTACTGATTTGACATAGATATGTGCTATTGACTTAGTTTTATTGAGTGTGCAGGGTTTCTGACATTGAGGATGTAGAGGCATCGATGGGACCCCTTAGACTCCAAATTGAGCCAGGGAGTGTGTTATTTGGGTTGATTTATTTACTGTGATATTACATTGATTTGATGATATGATGTGGACATGTTCTGACAAGTTGGTTGATTATGCAGGTTGACGATAGCTTACCGACCAGACTCACATATGGAGTAAAGGGGCCACACATGATTTCCAGAGAGGTTGAGGGAGAGGTGTGCACAACAGCCCTGCCACAACCTACTAGCATTCCCGTTGTGGCTCAAACTATAGGCTAATGATTACCTAGCTCGAGAGCATCCACGATGTCATGAGGGCATACTCCAACAGCTGAACACGATGACTCTAAGGGATGTGCAATAATTCAGGGGACTTATTCCTTAGAAACTCTTAGTCTCCCACAAGTTCACCTGGTAGAGTGTTGACTCCAGGGGTTATTGATGTCTACCAATCAGTCAAGTTGGCGAGTGGCACCCTTGGAGCATGTGGTGCATCCTGAAGGGCATGTCACGCAAAAGAAACACAAGTTGGCAAGTGGAATCCTTGGAACATGTGGTGCATCCTGAAGGGCACATCATGCAAAAGAAACACAAGTTGGCGAGTGGCACCCTTGGAGCACGTGGTGCATCCTGAAGAGCACGTCGCATTGATGTTAATGAAGGAACAAACCTAGATGGCCCTAAGATATTTATAACATTAATAAATTCTTAACCAACTTCCCTAATTAAATGTCACCCAATTCATACTCTAAGTCCTAAGTCTAAAACTTCTCTAGGGTAAAATTTTTGTCTTACCTTAAGAAAAGACCCTATAAAAATAAAAATAAAAATTTAAACTAAAATCCACTTAAGTAATAATTTAAGTTTTCATAAAAAAAAATTGGGTAAAATGAAGAGAGTGAAGAAATTAATTAAATCAGTGGATTTAAAAATTGTAAAGAAGAAATAAATTATTTAACATGTGATAGTGTAAAAAGATATCAATTTAATAATAAAAAGGAAAAGATTAATTAGCGCAACTGCTATTTTGGCTCTACTAAAAGGGGAAAGAAAGGAATAATAAAAATTAGGAAACTAAGGAATAGGAGGAAACATAATAAGGGAAAGACGGGAACTTATGGTAAAAAGCGAGGTCAACATAGTAAGAAATCTGCAATTAAGAACCTTCTAAAATGAACTAAATTAGAAACTTCATTTTATGGAAAGTATTTAAATCTGAACAGGAATCTAGGAGCACCTAGGAGTAAATTGAGGATGTAGAGGCATCGACGAAACCCCTTGGACTCTGGATTGAGTCAGGGAATGTGCTATTTGGGTTGATTTATTTACTGTGATATTCTATTGATTTGATGATATGATGTGGACATGTTCTGACATGTTTTTTGATGATGCAGTCTAACGATAGCTTTCCCACCAGAATCACATATGGAATAAAGGGGCCACAAATGATTTCCAGAGAGGTTGAGGGAGAGGTGTGGACAGCAACCCTGCCATAGCCTACTAGCACTCCCCTCATGGCTCGAACTGTAGGTTAACGATTACCTAGCTAGAGAAGATCCATGATTCCATGAGGGCAGACTGTGACAGTCGCTCACGATGACTCTAAGGGGTGTGCAATAAGTCGGGGGCCTTATTCCTTAGAAACCCTAAGTCTCCCACAAGTTCACTTGGTGGAGGGTTGACTACAGGGGTTATTGATGTCTACCAATCAGGTAAGTTGGCGACTGGCAGCCTTGGAGCACGTCGTGCATCCTGAAGGGCACGTCGTGAAAAAGAAACACAAGTTGGCGAGTGGCACCCTTAGAGCACGTGGTACATCCCGAAGGGCACGTCGCGCAAAAGAAACACAAGTTGGCGAGTGCCACCCTTGGAGCACATGGTGCGTCCTGAAGGGAACATCGCACAAAAGAAATGAACGAGGTGAGTGGGACCTTTGGAGCATGTGGTGTGTCCTGAAGGGCATGTCGCATTGATGTTGATGAAGGAACAAACCTAGATGGCCCTAAGACATTTAACACATTAAGAAATTATTAACCAACTTCCCTAATTAAATGTTGCCCAGTTCAGACTCTATGTCCTAAGTCTAAAACTTCTCTAAGGTAAAATTTTTGTCTAACTTTAAGAAAATACCCTATAAAAATAAAAATAAAAATTTAAACTAAAATCCACTTAAGTAATAATTTAAGCTTTCACAATTTTTTTTTGGGTAAAATGAAGAGAGTGAAGAAATTAATTAAATTAGTGGATTTAGAAATTGTAAAGAAGAAATAAATTCTTTAACTTGTGAAAGTGTAAAAAGATATCAATTTAATAATAAAAAGGAAAAGAGTAATTAGCGCAACTGCCATTTTAGCTCTAATAAAAGAGGAAAGAAGGGAATAATAAAAATTAGGAAACTAAGGAATAGGGGGGAAACATAATAAGGGAAAGAGGGGAACTTATGGTAAAAAGAGAGGTCAACATAATAAGGAATCTACAATTAAGAACCTTCTAAAATGAACTAAATTAACAACTTCATTTTAGGAAAAGTATTTAAACCTGAATGGGAATATAGGAACACCTAAGAGTAGATTTAGAAGAAACTCTAGGTGGGTTAGGGAATTGAGACAATTAATAAATTAAAGAATATAATTATTGGAGAAAAGAGGGGGATGGACGACACTTGTGCAAAGGAGAATATTTAGAATATTTTTATCAAAACTTAATTTAAATGTGATTTAGGGAAAGTTGGAGGGTCTAAAAACTGTATAAAAGAAAGGGAAGATGAGGAAGAAAGGGGATCGGTTGTTACCGTAACGTTACGCTACCAGAATTGTGACTTTACTGATTACTTGTGGGGAGTTGGGATTTCCGAGCTTGGATAAGAGTGGTAGCTTAGCCTTGTGAGCTGAGCTGGGAGCTAGACATACCATCTGCATAGTGTGTGGCCCCTTTGTGGCTCGAGGGGATAAGGGGGAAGCAGAGTACCCCTAGTGATTGTTAAGGTCCTAACCCGCACATGGGTAGATTAATGTATTCAGATGTAATAAAGGTCAATATTAATAAGACCTTTCAATAAAAGAGAATTAGGCGGATGTAAGAAGACCTA
>JZKD02S0041611.1:191381-210887 GCA_000966675.3 Picea glauca
CCCGTATTTGAAGGTCAAATAGATGCAGATGCCCTAGATAAATGGTTAAATCTGCTAGAAGGTTATTTCTCTGTTCATAATTTTTCAGACAAGGAAAAGATCACCTTCACACTCAATAAGGCTCTCCCCCATGTCAAACATTGGTGGGAAAATTACTGGGAGCAGAGTTCCACAGAGGATTCTGGAATATATGGGGCCAAGCCCACTTGGGAATTTTTTATGGATGCGGTAAAAAAACAATACTACCCTGTTGGCAACTATGAGGAACAATACATGAGATGGACCACACTACAACAAGAGAAGGGCCAATCAGTTTTGGTGTTCACCAACATCTTCCATACCTTGCGCACTAAGCTGGGTATCAAAGACTCTGAACGAAATTTGGTTCTGAAATACCGTGGGGCTCTACACAGATACATCCAAACTGAAATGGATTTTCTGGACATCTCATCACTTGGTGCTACCTATCGATATGTTGTTAAAATCGAGTAGAAATTTAAGCACCAGAACAAACGGGAGTTCAGGTCTGTAAATCCGCAACAACCAAAGTATGATAAAGAAAACCCTAACAAATAGTCTCCTGAAAACCAGTCCAAGCCACAGGAAAAGAAGGGTCACAAGAAGACAAAGAAGGACACCGAAAAATGGTGTGATTTCCACAAAATCCCCTGGCACAACACCGACGAATGTTGCTCAAAAAATTCATTGGTGGCCGAGGTCAAAGACAAGGAGCCAAACCCTAATTTAGAATCTGATTCTGAAAATACTGGTAAAAGATAGATCATCGACACACAGCCCACTTCTATTGTCGTGACTGCAACAATTCAACCAGAAGAACCAATAGATCTAGAAGAGGGGGAGTGCCTTTTTCATTCACAGATGTGGGTAAAGGGGACCTCGCTGCATTTTATTGTTGATAGCGGAAGCTAGAAGAACCTCATCTCAGCAGAGGTCGTCAAACAGTTGGGATTATCGACAACACCACACCCACAACCATACAACATTGGGTGGCTTCGTTAAGGATGAGATCATCATATCAGCTAGCAGTTTCGATTGTCATACAGCATCCAACCCTTCAAGGATGAGGTATTATGTGATGTTTCCCCACTGGATGTCTGTGATGTTCTCTTGGGCCAGCCATATATGTGGACACACCATGCTATCTATGAGTCTCGACCCCGTAGTGTCATTATTACTCTGGGGGGACATCTCTACAGGATACCAGGGGTAGTTCCAACTACTGCCCCACCTAAACAATGTCACAAGGTAGTATCTCATACTACAAAATTCATCTTCTCCACAATCTGCTCAAAGGGTGAACATAAGGATACTTCAGCCACCACAGCTTCGACCAAAGCACCTTCTATCTAACAGAAGCAAGTCGACAAGGTTGCAACAAAGCACGAATATTCCTTCTACACACAGTCATCTAAAATAGTCAGGCTGGTTAAAAAGGTCCAAACCTCCCAGCCACAGATTCGTGACAGATTTCCACAAACTAAGGAATGCGAATTCTCCAGCAAGACAAGCAGCTCACCAAGATGCAGATTCAACAAATGATTTTCGCTCTCCCCCGGGAACTAAATGCAATGGAGACAATTGCTTTCTAAGGAGGGAGGATTGATCTAGGTGGATATTAGTGGCCACCCACCTTTTCCAACTGGCTCAAAACAACTTTATGGAAATTTTGGCTATTTACTATTTTTAGTAGGTTTTAACTTCCAGGGCCATTTTGAGGGCCTAAATGAAGGTTTTTTGAGATCAAGGTTCTCAATGATAGCCAAGGGAATGATTGAGACCCCAAAATGAATATTCTCGACGATACCTTTCCAACGCGCTCTCACATGCCTAAAACGGGGCCCACATGACCTTTGGCGCTTCATCTCCTAGGGTTGGGGTTTTGGATTTCTATGACTTTTGGCATTCCTGATTATTGTAAAAAGGCCTCTAGAGCCTCATTGTAACCATCTTCTTGCGAATGCAAGTAGTTTTCGCATTTCTTCTCAGAGAAAAGCTCCCGCCATTCTAGCGAGTCTTTCACTTTGTATTTTTACAGTCTCTGTACATTTCTTTGATTAATAGAAATCATGTATTACTGTATATCTGTGTTTATGGTTGCATCTCTCATACATTTTTGTTATATTATTTAATATCTTCAATATCTCTGTGCATTTATTAATTATATCTCCGCTCTCATTTCGTGCTGAAAATAATTCGGATCAGTGGTATCAGAGCAGGCTCCTCTTGATCGTTTTTTAGTGCATGTCCTCGACGAGGTCCAAGTATAGCAAGTTGGTTCTCGAGCTTGTCTCTCTCGAGGAAAATATCTCTTGCACACCCAGGAAACTCTCAATGGCGGAAGAAAAGAAAAGCGATGGAGCAGAATATCCTATCAGTCTGTTGCTTGAGCAATCTCTCACGCGACAGAGGGACGAAATGATGGAGAATTTTTCCCACATCCTTCAACACTTGCCGATAGAATCAGGTGCATCTTCATAAAGAAGCCACTTTGGAGGTACCTTGCCTTTCAAGGTACATGTTAATTTTGATATTCCCATATTTCAAGGTCAAATAGATGCAGATGCCTTAGATAAATGGTTCAATCTGCTAGAAGGTTATTTCTCTGTTTATAATTTTTCAGACAAGGAAAAGATCACCTTCACACTCCTTAAGTCTCTCCCCCATGTCAAACATTGGTGGGAAACTTACTGGGAGCATAGTTCCACAAAGGATTCTGGAATATATGGGGCCGATCCCACTTGGGAATTTTTTGTGGATGCAGTAAAGGAACAGTACTACCCTGTTGGCAACTATGAGGAGCAATACATGAGATGGACCACACTACGGTAAGAGAAGGGTCAATTAGTTCTGGTGTTCACCAACAACTTCCATACCTTGCGCACCAAGCTGGGTATCAAAGACTCTAAACAACATTGGGTTCTAAAATACCATGGGGCTCTACACAGATACATCCAAACTGAAATGGATTTTCTGGACATCTCATCACTTGGTGTTGCTTATCGATATGCTATTAAAATCGAGCAGAAATTTAAGCACCAGAACAAATGGGAGTTCGAGTATGCAAATGCGCAAAAACCAAAGTATGACAAAGACAACCCTAACAAACAGTCTCCCGAAAACCAGTCCAAGCCACAGGAAAATAAGTGTCATGGGAAGACAAAGAAGGACACCAAAAAATGGTGCGATTTCCAAAAAGCCCTTGGAACAACACTGACGAATGTCGCTCAAAAAATTCATTGGTGGATGAGATCAAAGACAAGGAGCCGAACCCTGATTTAGAATCTGATTTTGAAAATACTAGTAAAAGACAGATCATTGACGTAGACCCCACTTCTATTTTCGCAACTGTAGCAATTCAACCAGAGGAACCAATAGATCCAGAAGAGGGGGAGTGACTTTTTCATTGACAGATGTGGGTAAAGAGGACCCCGCTGCATTTTATTGTTGATAGCGGAAGCCAGAAGAACCTCATCTCAGCAGAGGTCATCAAATAGTTGGGATTGTTGACAACACCACACCTGCAACCATACAGCATTGGGTGGCTTCACCAAGGACGAGATCTTCATGTCAGCCAGCAGTGTCGATTGTCATACGACATCCAACCCTTCAAGGATGAGGTATTATGTGATGTTTCCCCACTGGATGTCTATGATGTTCTCTCGGGCCAGCCATATATGTGGAAACACCATGCTATCTATGAGTCTCGACCCTATAGTGTCATTATTACTCTCGGGGGTCATCTCTACAGGATACCAGAGGTAGTTCCAACTACTGCCCCACCTAAACAGTGTCTCAAGGTACTATCTCATACTACAAAATTCATCTTCTCCACAATATGTTCAAAGGGTGAATAGAAGGATATTGCAGCCACCACAACTTCGGCCAAAGCACCTTCTATCCAATAGAAGCACGTCAACAAGGTTGCAAAAGAGCACAAAGATTCATTCTACACACAGTCATCTAAAATAGCCAGACTGGTTAAAAAGTTCCAAACCTTCCAACCATAGTTTCATGACAGATTTCCACAAACTAAGTAGCGCGACTTCTCCAGCAAGACAAGCAGCTCACCAAGATGCAAATTCAACAAATGCTTTTCCCTCTCCCCCAGGAGCTCAACGCAATGGAGAAAATTGCTTCCTAAGGAGGGAGGATTGATCCATATGGATATTGGTGGCCACCCACCTTTTCCAACTGGCTCAAAACAAATTTATGGCAATTTTGGCAATTTACTATTTTTAGCAGGTTTTAACTTTCGGGGCCATTTTGAGGGTCTAAATGAAGGTTATTCAAGATCAAGGTTCTCAATGATAAACAAAGGAATGACTGGTCCCCCAAAATAAATCTCTTTGACGATACCTTTCCAACGATCTATCACACGCCTAAAACGGAGATAGTATGCAAAAGTTACGACCCTGGGAACTTGATGCACCAACTTACCCAAACGGGGCCCACATGAATTTTGGCTCTTCATATCCTAGGGTTAGTTTTTTGGATGTCTAGGACTTTTGGCATTCCTGATTATTGTAAAAATGCCTCCAGAGCCTCATTGTAACCATTTTCTTGCGAATGCGAGTAGTCATCACATCTCTTCTCAGAGATAAGCTGCCACCATTCTAGCGAGTCCTTTACTCTGTATTTTTACAGTCTCTGTACATTTCTTTGATTAATAGAAATTATGTATTACTGTATATCTGTGTTTATGGGTGCATGTCTGATACATTTCTGTTATATTAATGAATATCCGCAATATCTATATGCATTTATTTATTATATCTCTGCTCTCATTTCATGCCGAAAATAATCTGAATCACAAGGATTAACGATCAATTTGATCAAATGAAAGGCACAATGGTGTTTTCAAAGATTGAATTGAGAATAGGGTATCACTATTTACACATCAAGGAGGATGAAATCCCTAAGACCACAATCAAGAAGATATTTGGACATTACAAGTTTACAGTTTTATTGTTTGGACTGACGAATGCCCTAGGGATATTTACGAGCTTGATGAACTAGGTATTCCATGAATACTTGGACAAGTTCATCCAATTATTCATTGAATATTAATTTTGATATATTCTCGGGCGATGGAGGAGCATTATGAACACTTGCACTTGGTACTATAGTGTCTATGAGAGAGCAAATTGTATGGGAAACTATCTAAATGATCCTTTTATTAATCGAAGATTCACTACTTAGGGAATGTAATCTCTGGTGAAGGTGTCGTTGTCGATCCAACAAAGATCGAGGTTATTGTGGAATGGCCTGCATCGAAGATGTCCCAGAAGTGCGTGGATTCATGGGTTTAGTGGGATACTATTGAGGGTTCATCGAGGGTTTTTTTGAATATTGCAAATCCAATTACGAAATTGCACAAGAAGAACAAGATGTTTGTTTGGAACAAGAAATGCGCGGAAGCATTTCGGAGGCTCAAGAAGATTTTGACGACAACACCAATACTAAGGCTCCCTAACATTGACGTGTATTTCCTGGTATGTATTGATGCATCCAAGGAAGGCTTAGGTGGACTCTTGATGCAAGATGGTTGAGTGATCTCTTACATATCGAGAAAGTTGAGAAGGTATGAGGAGAACTATGAGATGCATGATTTGGAGTTGTTAGCCATTTTTTATGCCTTGAGTGTATGGAGACACTACCTTATTGTACAAAAAAATTAACTAAAAATGGACCACTGTGGTTTACATCACATCTTTATGCAAAGAGACTTGAATACATGACAATGACGTTGTTCAGAATTTCTTAGAAAGTATGAATTTGAGATTTCCTACTTAAAAGGAACAATGAATAGAGTGGTCGACTCATTGAGTCGAAGACGACGCATATTTTCAATGATACCTCTTCAAACAAATCTACGTGAAGATATTATAACTACAACATGATGTTGACTAGTATAAAGAGGGTATGGAATTTTTCGGGAAAGACACCATGATGGTACCAAATGGGGGAAATAATATGGACAGTGACAGATATTTGAGATATAATAACTGGGTTTACTTCAACCCAATGACGAGTTGAGAAGTTTTGATCTTATTCTAAGCTCATTGCGCAGTGAACATGGCTCATCTAGTAGTCATGAAGATGAGGACCGACCTTAAGCCCTTGTTCATATGGATGTGATAAAGGAGGACATCGTTAAGTACATGGTGTGATGTCTAGAAGGTCGGTAGGTGAAGGATGAATGTAGACATCCAGAAGGATTACTACAACCACATGATTTTATGGAATAGAAATGGGAATTCCTATGAGGGACTTTACTGTTGGGATTGTCATTAATGGTAGGGAGGAATGACTTGATTGTCATGACAATTGACACTCTAACGAACAGTTTACATTTTGTACCTATGAGTAAAACACATCAAGTTCTAGGTATAGCTATAATTTATATCAAAAATATTTGAGACTGTCATACATATGAAAGGAATCGTATGCAATCAGGGATTAAGTGTTTTCAAGATGATTTTGGACAAGTTTCCAAAGATGCCTTGGGAACACCACTAGACATGATGACCAAAGGAACAAACTAGTTTGGGAAGGTTGTGTTGTGTATGTGTGTGTTTGACCAACAAAAACGTTGGGATTTTTCATGGCCACTGACCAAGTTTGCATACAAAAATAACTACCAAATCACCATTGAGATGGTGCCATTTGAGTTTCTTAATGGGTGACTGTGTCACATGCCTTTGAGTTGGTATTGAGAGAAGCGAAGGATCTGTAGAAAGGGGAAAAAAGAAGTGCATGATCAATAGAAAGGTTTGCTTATGCATATGTCATCAACCATAATTATGAAGCGACTAATGGCTAGACATGCCTCATTCATGGGGTGTTGCACAATGTTTATATTGTATCTCTATGCGAATTTAGGTAAATGATCTGATGCATGTGATTGAATTGAGTTCTTGGAAGATTTTAGATGAGGGTGCACTCACGGAGGAGCCAATCCACATTTTGGACCATCACATTCAATAGCTATGGCACCAAACAATCGATCAGGTGAAGGTCTAAAGAGACAACTAGTTTACACTCAACAATCTGGGAGGACGCATATGATATGCGTCATCAATTTCCATTTTTGTTTGATAGGTTGACATATTGATATTTTTAGACACCTTAGTTCGACATTTATATATTTCCAAACTTTGGGACGAAGTTTAAAACAAGAGGGGGTGAATGTAACATCCTGTTCTTGTGCGCACTAAGCAAAATTATCCTTTGAGGACACTTCCGTGCAATTGATCAAGGTCATTATACTGTTGGTTGTTTTCTGATATATTTTGGATTTGAGTATATTTTATTTTTTTTGTATTTACATCAGCATGTGATATTGACTAGGTTCTCCTAACTTTGCAGGACTCTGGACGTTAGAGGATACTAGGGCATCGATGAAACTCCTTGGACTCCAGATCGAGTAAGGGAGTGGATTGTTAGGATTTGAATGTTGTTTATGTGACATATGTACATATGATTAGATATTATGATGTTGATTCTTATCAATGACATGTGTCTTTGATGGATGCAGGTTGACAATAACTTATCGACAAGACCCACATTTGGAGTAAAGGGGTCACACATGACAACTAAAGACATTGAGGGAGATGTGTGGCAGAAAACCTACCACAACCTACTAGCACTCCTTCCAAGGCTCAAACTATAGGTTAACAACTACCTAGTTATAGAATAACCATGATGCCATGTGATGCAGGTGCATCGCCAACTCATCAAGCGAGCCATCACATCAAGCGGAGATCAGCTGGATAAACAAACCCAAAATTTTGAAATGCTTTGGGATTGCAGCGCAAGTCTTTAATGAGCCATTTATGAAGGCGCATCTGTGTATTGTATTGGAACTTCAGCCTTAAGCTCTCTTCCTTTGTTATATAGTCGACATTTAATAGATTTAATGCTGGTAGATAGGATTTTTAAGTCTAGATTTGATAGTTTAGAGTCTGAGAGGGAAAATGGATATAGACACCCTCATTGTACCATTGTAGGATAGTAGTGAAGAATAGAGGAAGCATTCAGGAGAAGAGAATAGCAAGCAGAGAATATTGTATGAAGAACACCCATGTACAGGCAGTTGAATTAATAGAAGGAATCTTGATTCAAGCACATGGTTTGTGTTGTTTTCTCTATGTATTGATGTTATGCTTAGGAATGTTTGCTTTCTTGTTATGCATTTTCTTTGGTATATGCTGTGCATGTGATTTCATGTTTCAAACTGAAGTCTGAAAGGGAGAGAGAGTGAAGTTCAATTGTTTCTCTATCTCAGCCAGGAGATTCCTGCAAGGTGTACGGTTGAATTCATCCGCTAGGAGTGCATTGATGAAGGCTCAGTAGTTTAACTTTTGTTCTCATTCACCCAGAAGTGGATGAGGGTTGTTGAAGCTGCTGTAGGAGTGCGCAGGGTCGGAAGGATTCAACACTTGGAAATTTGTTTAAGGTTGAGTGCAAGGAGTGAATGCAAGTTCCTCTAAAAGAATCAGAGTGGGAAAACTCAGGAGGTATAGCACCTTCGTGATATCGTTAAAGGAGAGCGTAGGAGTTTTGTGCCGAAGAAAGTTTGAGCAGGAGATGCAAGTGCAGGTGTCAGAAGACAAGTTCTAAGAAATAAAATTAATCCCTTCTCAAGAAATATTCAATAAGGAGGAATCGACGGTCATGATTCACAGAGGAAAACTGTGAAATCTCATTAGCCGTTAGATCTCGAGAAGTTGCGCAGGGTTTAAGTCCTAGCGAGAAGAGGAGGAGTCTTGGAGGAGTCATCGGGATATCAGAGTCATCATGGTTTTGTTAAGGTAGAGAATCGAGACCTTGTGGTTATCGAAATCCCGAGAGAGAATCTCAACCGTTGATCTTGGCAGGACACGTGTCAAGGAACCAGGGAGTCATCGGGTTTCATCTCATTGGAGAATCGAGGTTTTCGAAGACATAGAACTCTGTCATGTTGGAATCACAATCTGCGATTTCCTGACGGGAGTTTTGAACTGTCCATCGGTGAGGACACATGGCAGGAGATCCTGACGAGTCGACATTTAGGGGCATTGGATTTTTCGCAGGAAAAGAATTTGCGCAATAGGAAATCGTGATCTGCGATTTCCCGATAGCATCAGAGCCATCTAAACAGTGGCGACGCGTGGCGAGAGATCCCAGAGAGTTAGAGTTTGGGATATCGGGGTTTCTGAAGTCGTGAAACTCTTGCACAATGAAATCATGATCCACGATTTCCTGACATGGTCGGAGCCATTCGATCTGAGGCACGCGTGTCCGAGGATCCAAAAGAGTTAGGGTTTGACATTTCAGGGTTTCTGCATGCAATGGAACTGTTGCACTAGAAATCACAATTTTGTGATACCCGATAGAGTGACAGGGAAGTGTTGGCGTGGAGGAGAGAGATCTCACATGTGCATCAGGGATCGACATTTCAGGATTCTCAGTGACGAGAAAATCATGGTAGGAGAGGTCACAAAATTTCGAAATGCGACGGTCCACAGTCACAACATTTCAGTGGAGGACAAGTGTCATCCATATCGGGTTTCGGGACTTGGAAGGGTCTGTGAATTTGTGCAACGGGAATCGCAATTTAGCGGTACATGATTTCTCGATCACCACAGAACTGTGGGCCATAGGTGCCATAGTAAGGGATAGTTGTCAAAGGGTCAATCCTCGGTGGAGTCAATTCCAAGTGGCATTGGGGATCAGAGGATCATATATCCTAAGAACGCAAGTTCTACACACTCCAAATCCACGAATTCTGAAACTCTGATAGGGGAAAGGACTGTGGTCTTGCGGACTAGTAGGTCACATTAGAAAGGAATTAACCAGATGAAGCTAAGGAGGGGAGAGAGGTACCATCGGGGATTGGGATTTAGGGATCTATGAGAGCAGTGGATCATGACAGCGTGAGTGCCGATTTCCTGATGGTGAAATTCCCGATAGAGGCAAGGAAGGCATTTGGAGAATATTCATCGGGGTTCAGAGATTTGTGAGACCCGATCTCATGAGCGCAAGACTCATGATCACGCGAAGCTCGATTTCCCGATAAGATAAAGGGAGATCATAAGGAGAGTCCTGTGGGTGTAGGAAAGTCCCAATAAGGGATTTGAAGAGCATTTTATCTCTTCAGGCTGAAGGAAAAGAAGGTTCTGGTGGGAACGGGCATGCCCTGGGTGGCGCATTTGCATCAAGTGGTATCAGAGCGAGAAAATTTCTCTGTTTTCTATAGCAGAGAAGAAAGGAAAATTTCACCATGCTGCTGAGGAGAGAAAGACAATCACCCGATCCAGAGCATAGGGGGAACCAGAGAGGAAGAGGGAGACAAGCCCAAAATCTTGAAATGGAAAGGTAGATACATGATCTCCGAGTGATATTAGAGGATATGGAAGTAGCACAGAGACACACAACCAGTGCTGGAGATCTGAGAGACTCCAAAGGCGAAGTTGAAGTTGAACAACAAGGAGAAGTTGTAGCCGAAGATGTAGCCAATGAGCGATTAATTAAATCTATCGCCCGGATGAGTTCGAAAAAAAATATGGACATTCCAGCCTATGAAGGGAGTCTAGATGAAGAAGAGCTTCTGGATTGGATTAGAGCTCTTGATACCTACTTTGATTATGAGGATATCAAAGAGGATAAAAAGGTTAGACATGCTATCACCCGATTGAAGGGACACGCAGCCTTATGGTGGGATGAGCTTCAAGTAGATAGACGCTGCAAAGGAAATAAAAAGATCAAAAGCCGGGATCGAATGATTGCGAAGATGAAGGCAAAGTTCATCCCAAGGGATTATCAAATCACATTGTTCAGGAGGATGTAGAACCTGAGACAGAAGTTGATGACAATAAAGGAGTATATTGAGGAATTTTACAAGCTAAATATAAGAGCAGGTCATCGGGAGAGCGATGATAAAAAGTTGCCAGGTATACGAATGGCTTGAGATACGATATCCAGGATGAGATAAGTATGAAAACCATCAGAATGATGGAGGATGCATATCAAATGGCGTTGAAAGCTGAAGAGAAGTTGAGTCGTAAGCCAACACAGCAAGGTTGAGGTAGGAGCCAACCAAAAGGTAAGTTAATTGCCCAAGATAGGTTCTAGAAATCCAAGGACGACTAGAAGAAGCCTCAGAGTAGAATATAAAGAGGTGGAAGTTCACAACGAGGCCAGCACGCTGAACAACGAAGGAAGCATACAGAATAGGGAAGAGGATACGCTGATAATAACACATTTCCTCATACCAGAGGTAGAGGAAGAGGTAGAGGTGGAGTCCTCACACGCTTCACGTGTGGAAAGAATGGACACAAGGTAGTTGAATGTCCATATAGGAAGAAGGATGGAGAAGAAGCTCACATCACTGAGGCACAGAGGCGAGATGCTGAGGCAGAAGATGTAGAAGACGAAAGGTCATTGATGATGCGTAAGGTTCTCTGAACACCCGAGAAGGAGGTGGAGGACACAACTCAAAGAAACAGACTTTTCAGAACCACATGCAAGACCAAAGACAAGAAATGCAAGGTTATTGTGGACAGTGGAAGCACAGATAATCTCATTTCAACCAAGATGGTGGAGAAACTGGAGTTGGAGACAACTGATCACCCGAGTCCATATAAAGTCTCATGGCTAGAGAAGAGACATCAGGTAAGTGTCACCAAACAGTGCTTAGTTGACATCAAGATAGAAGGATATAATGATAAAATACTCTGTGATGTTATTCCTATGGATGTATGTCATTTATTGCTAGGCATACCATGGCAATATGACAGGAACGTAATTCATGATGGGAAGATGAATACGTATACTTTAGAGAAGAATGGAAGAACACATATGCTACTTTCAATTAAATATAAAGAAGTAAAACCAGAACCAAGAAATACTGTACTTCTCATGAGTGGGAAGGAACTTATGGCAGAAGTAAAGAAGAAGGAAGATCCACTATTCTTTGTTTTCAAGAAACCAAGAGTCGTCTTGACCAGCACAAGAGTCGATGATTTGCTAGAAGAAATTCAGGAAATGCTAGAAGAGTTCGTTGATATAGTGGTAGACAAATTACCTCATTCATTGCCGCCGATGAAGAGTGTGAGTCATCATATAGACCTCATACCAGGAGCCAATTTGCCGAACAAAGCTGCGTACAGGTTGACACCGTAGGAGAATAAAGAAGTCAAAAGGCACGTGCAGGAACTATTGGATAAAGGACTGATCAGGGAAAGTTTAAGTCCGTGCTCCGTTCCAACGGTATTGAGTCCAAAGAAAGATGGAGGTTGGAGAATGTGCACTGATTCTAGAGCCATTAACAAGATAACCATCAGGTACAGATTTCCATTGCCACGGATGGATGACTTGATGGACTATTTAAGTGGAGCCAAATTTTTTTCAAAGGTTGATTTGAAAAGCGGATATCATCAGATTCGCATGGGGGAAGGCGATGAATGGAAGACAACCTTCAAAACCAATGAAGGGTTGTATGAATGGCTAGTCATGTCGTTTGTCTTGACGAATGCACCGAGTACCTTCATGAGGTTGATGAATGAAGTGCTGAAGGAATTCATTGGTAAGTTTGTCATTGTTTATCTGGATGAGATATTGATTTTCATAAAAACAAAAGAAGAACATCTGAAGCATTTAGCTGCAGTAATGAAGAAGCTACAGCAGGAGAAGTTGTTGATCAACATGAGAAAATCTTCATTTATGAAGACATAACTCATTTACTTAGGATTTGTCATATCGGAGAATGAATTAAAGATGGATCCAAGTAAAGTGGAGTTAATTAAGAATTGGCCATCACTGAAAAATATTTTCGAGGTGAGAAGTTTTCATGGACTGGCTAGTTTCTACCGAAAATTCATCAGGAATTTCAGTTGAATTAGCCCAGCGATGATGGACACAGTCAGGAAAAGACATAAATATTTTCATTAGACTGAAGAGGCAGAGAAGAGTTTCAGCCTGTTGAAATGAAATATCACGAAACAACTGGTTTTGGTGTTGCCGAATTTTACGAAAGTGTTCCAAGTAAAATGCGATGCAAGTGGCTTTGTCATAGGAGCGGTCTTGAGCCAGGAGGACAGACCAATTGCATATTTTAGAGAGAAGCTGGATGAGTCAAAAGTAAAGTACTCCACGTATGAAAAAGAATTTTGTGCTATCATACAGGCGTTGAAGAAGTGGAGGCATTACTTGATCCCAAAAGAATTTGTTTTATATAGTGATAATCATGCATTACAGTTTGTGACTCAACAGGAGAAGTTGAATCAGAAACACGTTGAATGGGTAGAGTATATGTAGAATTTTACATTTTTAATTAAACACATTTCAGGTACTGCTAACAAAGTGGCTGATGCTTTGAGCAGGAAGTGTTTGTTGCTGTAGGAATTTCGAGTCAAAACATTGGGTTTTGAAAACCTTAGGGACATGTATGCAGGTGATGCAAATTTTGTAGAGGCATATGAAGCAGCTGAGAATAAAGTTCTCAGAGACAGAATCCCTTGGATAGATTACATGATCCAAAATGGATTGTTGTTCAAAGGCAATCAACTCTGTATTCCAAATTGCTCCATGAGGGCAATCTGCTAAAAGAGAAGCACAATGGTGGATTGGCAGGACATTTTGGCCATGAAAAGACATTTGTAAAGTTGAGGGAAGCATGATTTTGGCCAGGGATGCAGTCGAAAGTCAAGAAGTTTGTCGACAGGTGCAGAATTTGCCAGCATTCAAAGGGGAGGAAGCAGAATGTGGGATTCTATCAATCATTACCCATACCTGAAAGGCCATGGGATGAAATCAACATGGATTTTGTATTGGGATTGCCTAGGATGAAAAGAGGACATGATTCAATCTTTGTGGTGGTTGACAGGTTTTCCAAAATGACACATTTTATCCCATACCATAAGACTAGCAATGCGACTCATATCGCAAATTTGTTGTTCAAGGAGATCGTTAGACTTCATGGTTTACCCAGAAGCATAGTATCGGATAGGGATACGAAATTCATTGGACATTTCTGGAGGACACTCTGGAAGAAGATGGGGACTAACTTGATTTTTAGTTCTTCCTATCATCCTCAGACGGATGGACAAACAAAGGTGGTAAATAGAAGTCTGGGAGACTTATTAAGAAGCTTGGTGACAGAGCACCACAATAGTTGGGACAATGTGTTTCCACAACCAGAGTTTGCATACAACGAATCAGTGAACAGGAGCATAGGCAAAATTCCATTCAAGATTGTATACAGAAGGCAGCCAAGAGGAGTATCTGAACTAAGGGACTCAGAGAAGATAATCACTAACGGTGAAAGCGTTGAAGAATTCATAGAGGCAAAGGAAGAACATCACAGTAGGGTGAAGGAGCAATTGCGCAGAGTGGATCAACATCGGAAACAACTTAATTTCAAAGTTGGTGATCTAGTTCTAACACATCTGAGGAAGGAAAGGTTCCCGAGGGGAACATACAACAAGATGAAAATGAAGAAAATTGGGCCATGCAGAGTCCTAAAGAAATTGGGAGAAAACGCTTATGACATTGAGTTGCCAGGTGAGATCGGAATATCTCCGACATTCAATGTCTCAGAATTATATCCATATAAGGCTGAGGAAGCAGGAGTTGGAAGTGATGAACAGCTAGAAATCTAGTGGCAGAAGAAAATGTCGATTGCAGAGAAGTCACAGATGGAGCGTATACTTGACAAGAGAGTGAGCAAAAAGACCAGGCGGAAGCAGTGCTTCGAGTATCTGGTCAAATGGAAGAACCACCCAATGGATAATGCCAGCTAGGAGACTGAAGAAGAGATTCAAAAGCATGTACAGACCGTGCAGGAGGTCATGGACAGGAGTCCATGAAAATTTTCAAGCCGAGGAGTATGATGCAGGAACATCGCCAACTCATCAAGCGAGCCAACACATCAAGCGAAGATCAGTTGGATAAACAAACCCAAATTTTTGAAATGCTTTGGGATTGCAGTGCAAGTCTTTAATGAGGCATTTATGAAGGCACATCTGTGTATTGTATTGGACCTTGAGCCTTAAGCTCTTGTCCTTTGGTAGATAGTCGACATTTAATAGATTTAATGTTGGTAGATAGGATTTTTAAGTCTAGATTTGATAGTTTAGATTTCGAGAGGGAGAAAGGATATAGACACCCTCATTGTACCATTGTAGGATAGTAGTGAAGAATAGAGGAAGCATTCATGAGAAGAGAAGAGCAAGCAGAGAATATTGTATGAAGAACACCCATGTACAGGCAGTTGAATTGATAGAAGGATGCTTGATTCAAGCACATGGTTTGTGTTGTTTTCTCTGTGTATTGATGTTATGCTTAGGAATGTTTTCTTTCTTGTTATGCATTTACTTTGGTATATGTTGTGCATGTGATTTCATGTTTCAAACTGAAGTCTGAAAGGCAGAGAGAGTGGAGTTCAATTGTTTCTCTATCTGAGCCAGGAGATTCCTGCAAGGTGTTCAGTTGAATTCATCTGCTAGGAGTGCGTTGATGAAGGCTCAGTAGTTTAACTTTTGTTCTCATTCCCCCAGAAGAGGATGAGGGTTGTTGAAGCTGCTGCAGGAGTGCACAGGGGCGGAAGGATTCAACACTTGGGAAGTTCTTGAACATTGAGCGTCAAGAGTGCGTGCAAGTTCCTCTGAAAGAATCAGAGTGGGAAAACTCAAGAGGTATAGCACCTTCGTGATATCGTTAAAGGAGAGCGTAGGAGTTTTGTGCCGAAGAAATTTCAAGAAGGAGATGCAAGTACAGGTGTCAAAAGAAAATTTCTGAGAAAGAACATTTATCCCTTCTCAAGAAATATTCAAGAAGGAGGAATCGACGGTCAGGATTCACAGAGGAAAACTGTGAAATTGCGTCAGCCGTTAGATCTCAGGAAGTGGCACAGGGTTTAGGTCCCAGCGAGCAGAGGAGGAGTCCTAGAGGAGTCATCGGGATATCAGATTCATCTGGGTTTTGTTAAGGTAGATAATCGATACCTTGTTGTTCTTGAAATCCCAAGAGAGAATCTGAGTCGTTGATCTTGGTAGGACACGTGTCAAGGAACCAGGGATTCATCGGGTTTCAGCTCATCGGAGAATCGAGGTTTTCGAAGACATAGAACTCTCGCATGTTGGAATCGTGATCCGCGATTTCCCGACGGGAGTTTTGAACCGTCCATCGACGAGGATGCATGGCAGGAGATCCTAATGAGTCGGCGTTTGGGGGCATCAGAGTTTTCACTGGCAAAGAATTTGTGCAATAGGAAATCGCAATCTGCGATTTCCCGATAGGATCAGAGTCGTCCAAATAGCAGGGACACATGGCGAGAGATCCCGGAGACTCGGAGTTCGAGATATCGAGGTTTCCAGAGTCCTGAAACTCTTGCACAATGAAATCGCTATCCATGATTTCCCGACATGGTCGGAGCCATTCGATCTGAGGGATGCGTGTCTGAGGATCTAAAAGAGTCGGGGTTCGACATTTTGGGGTTTCCGCATACAACAGAACTCTTTCACTGGAAATCATGATTTCGTGATACCTGGTAGAGAGACGAGGAAGTGGTGGCATGGAGGAGAGAGAGCTCACACGTGCATCGGGGATCGGCATTTCGGGATTCTCGGTGACGAGAAAATCACGGTAGGAGAAGTCGTGAAATTTCAAAACTCCGATAAGGGAAAGGACCATGGTCACATCATTTCAGTGGAGGACAAGTGTCATCCATATCGGGTTTTGGGACTTCGAAGGGTCTGTGAATTTGTGCAATAGGAATCGCGATTTAGCGGTACGTGATTTCCCAATCACCACAAAAGTACGGGCCATAGGAACCATAGTAAGGGATAGGTGTCAAAGGGTCAATCCTCGCTGGAGTCAACGCCAAGTGGCATCAGGGATTGGAGGATCAGAGTCTTGAGAACGTAAATTCTACACACTCCAAATCCATGAATTCCGAAACTCCGATAAGGGAAAGGACCATGGTCTTGTGGACTAGTAGGTCACATGAGAAAGGAATTAGCCGGAGGGAGCTAAGGAGGGGAGAGAAGTACCATCAGTGATCGGGATTCGGGGATCAGTGAGAGCAGTGGATCATGACAACGCGACTGTCGATTTCCTGATGGGGAAATTCCTGATATAAGAAAGGAAATCATTTGGAGAATATTCATCGGGGTTCGGGGATTTGTGAGACCTAATCTCGTGAGTGCAGGACTCACGATCACGCGAAGACCGATTTCCCGATAGGATAAAGGGATATCATAAGGAGAGTCTTGTGGGTGTAGGAAAGTCCCGATAAGGGATTTGAAGAGCATTTCATCTCTTTGGGCCGAAGGAAAAGAAGGTCCTGGTGGGAGTGGACGTGCCCTGGGTGGCGCGTTTGCATCACCATGAGGAAAAACTGTAACAGTTTCTCACCACAATTCTAAGGGGCATGCAATAACGAAGAGTCCTTATTCCTTTGAGGCCCTTAGTCTCCCACAAGATCAACCATGAAGTATTGACTCAAGGGGTTTGATGTGTAATAGAATCATTCAAGAGGAAAGTGGGACTTTTGGATCGTGCAGTGTGTCTTGAAGGGAACGTTGCACAAATAAAACAAAATCATGCGAGTGGCACCCTTGTAGCATGTAGTGCGTCATGAAGGGAACAACGCAATTTTAACTATGGTAAGTTAATAAACCTAGTGACTAGAAAAATATACCTCCTTAGGACCTCATCGACCTTAAAATGAATGATGTGATGAGTAAAGTTTAATAATAATTTTTCCCTTAAGAACTGTTTCCAAGCCTAGTGAATTTAAAACTTAGGTCTAAGTAGAACCTCTGAAAAAAAAAAAAACTAATTAGATATAACAAGAAGGGGGTAAAGAAAATTCGATCTTTATTAATTAAAGTAAAAAATTTAATGAAGGGTTGATTATTAAAAAGGGAGTAAATGGTTGTTTGTCTAAACTTTCTAATTCTGGACTTAGTTAAAAAACGGGAAACTTGAAGAAAAAGGGGAATTTAAAGAAAAGGGGAAACTTAAAAAAAGGGGGGGAATGTCTAACTTAGTAAGAAATTTATCCTTTGTAACTTTCTATTTAAGAACTTAGCTAGGATTTAAGTAAGGCATAAATCATTTAAGAATTGTAAGGGAATAGTGGGACACCGAGGAGCATTTTTAGGAATTCTTCTAGGTGGGTGAGGCATTTAGTAAAATTTAATTAATTAATAAATTGATTTTCTCGCGCAACTAGGGGATCAGGTGACATGTGTACGGGAGAGGTTTTTCCGAATTAAATAAATGAAAAAAGAATCTAATGAGGGTTTGGAAAACTAATCACTTGAAAACTATATTAAAAGGATGGCAAAGGAGGAGTATGGATTACGTCTAGTTTTCCTAAGGTTATGTTGTCGGGATTTCATCTTCACTAGATTTTCTCTTGTGGGAGTTGGAACACCTAGCTCGAGTAATGAGTGGTATCTCTACCTTGCGAGGTGAGATGAGAGCTAACATTCTCTATTGTTTGCATGGACCCTTTGTAGCTCAAGGGGTTCAAGGGAAGAAGAGTACCCATAACATTGGCGGGGAGGTACCGGTGAGGTCCCATCAGTGAGGAAGGATCATGATGGATTCAATATGCGTATTTAAATTTTGTTATATTTTAGTTAAAAATTTTCTGTGTATGAGATTATAATGATGATAAAGCAACTCATGCATTTGCAGTTGACATTATTCTATTAGTTCATAGTAAGGATTTAAATCTAATTTTTTAATAAGTTTCAATTCGTATTGGGGTTTTAGGTTGATGGTTTGTAGTCAAGTTGATCTCTTAAAACTCGTAGCGATTACAGTGAATTGTTTGAGCGATATTGTTGAGAAATTATAGTGGATTTTGTTGAGCGATTACAGTGATTTGTTGAGCGACTTTGTTGGGAGATTTAGAGTGATTTTTGTTGACCGATTTATATTTATTTTCTTGAGGGATTAAAGTGATTATGTTGAACGATTTTGTTGCTTCTACAACGAATTCTTGGCATCAATTTATTGTTGCTTCACCAACAATTTGGTTTTCTTAACTCTCTCTGCATTTTTTTATATCTGTTGGCGTTTATATTTTTCTATGCTCTTTGATTTCATTTTATCCCTTCATGGTGTTTTAAAAAAAAAACTAAGTGCTTATGCAGCCATCACATCGCGTATCCCTGTGTCCTTGGAGAGAGTCTTGACGACCCACATGTACAAATTAAATTTATGTGTTGCCTACCTATTCTTGTAAAAACAAAAGTGCGGAGTGATACTTTTGAAGAAAAAACACAGAGAATTTTAGAAACTCATTCCGACCCTTTTTCAGGGGAATCAATACTAGCAACCGGTTTCAATTGTTTTTAGTTAGTCAAGTTCAGCCTGAAACCTGCAGTTAATTATAAAATAAATAGGATGTCATGGGAGTAACCACCTAGGATTTATTCTTAAAGGTTTTGGCCCTCTAGTTGAGGTTTTTTTTTAAAAGGAATACAA
>JZKD02S0041611.1:222073-274125 GCA_000966675.3 Picea glauca
AGTTATTTAATAAACCACATTTCTCAGTGCAGTGGAATATGGTTCTCGATAATTTCCATTAGAATGTTAGTTATGTCATTCAGTAACATTGTAAATAGTGCTCGCCAATCCCACTCTTAGAGCGCTCCATAAATAAATCAACAGGTTCCTTTTTGTTGTCGAAATCAAAGTCACACAACCTAATAAAGGGTGCCTTCTTTTGTTGTATAAAGTTGATGGTATTTTTTTGTTACTCCTAGCATCTTCTCTATGGATCTATACATTTTTTCTACTCTCTAGCAATATGAGTTTTTTGTCTCCCAATCATTTTTCATTGTTGTATTTTAGTTTGTAGGTTGAATTGCATATCAATTGGTATGATATCTTATGACATCCTCAAGAATATTTTTATTTTATTTTAATGTTATTTATTGGAAAAATAAATTTTCATTTATGGAAATTCATAATGGATATTATTAAAGTGTGTAATGACTATATTTGTGATTTTTGAGCAAGAGTTTGACTTGCCAATTGTCCTCTTTGATGGAGAGATGTATGAGAAATATAATTTTAATATATTTAATGCTAAAAACAAGTGGAATATTGTAATGTACCTCAAATTTACCAATTAAAAAAAAATCTAAAAAACATAAATGTCCAATTCATTTAATAGACTCGTAACGTAATTAGGGAAAGTTGACAATTATCTCCATTATTAAACTCCGATTAGTTTTCTTATATTATGATTATCAACGTTGACATTTCTATGAGTCTATACACAAGGAAGAGAGTTCCTAAGTGAATAAAATTCCATCACTCCAACATCCCATTCATTCCTAAAATTATCCTTACATTCGTATATATATCTATATATTATATTGGGCTTAGACTATAGAGAAGTTTAGGATTTACGATATTAAATTCTTCCCTAAGCAAAATGACTCTATACTTGTGTGCAAGGGTGAATCTCTGTTGGTCTTTCGAAAACAAGCGTATATTAAGCACAATGCAATGGGGTCAGGAGTACATGGCTTAGTGAGAAGTTGTTGGCTTAACATAAAATATTTGGTATTTTCATTGCATCTCCAAAGTCATCGAATGAAATACCTTGTGATTTTGGGGATGTCTCTCGAGCTCTCCAAACGTTTTATTTCTCTATGATTGGTTTATTTGTTGTAGTGAATATTATGTTGTGAATGAATTAGTTCTTGCTAGGAATGATTTATTTCTGGCTGTGATTTTCTTGCTGCATTTCATTTTTCTTCATGGAGGTTGTCTCCATTTTTCTCACGTGGCTAGAATGAGCCCTAGACTCAAACCTTGCTTGCATTTTGTTTTTAAACCGCTATATGTGTTTCCTTTATCCCTTGTATGTGATATCTTTATCATAAATGAATAGAAAACATCTAGATTTTAAATGTCATCAACCTCTCAATAGTAATTTCCTTTTCTCTAAATTAGCTACTCCTTCTGACAGTTAATATCTACTACTGCTTCCTACTAATAAAAAGTAATGAAGGCCCATAAGAACTGTGATAATGATCACATATTTGGTTACTTATTTTCAGGGGCATTTCTGTAATTCATTTTTGTAAGTCCTTCTGATGAGTTTAATTGCAGGCAGGTCTTGGATACTCGTTGGTTTAGCACAATGTGTGATTTATAAAAGGATATTGTGATATAGTTACCATGTTACTACGTATGTTTGATTATTCAAAACACGCATCGTTGCATTGGAAACTCCCTTTTCATAGTTCTAGTTCCGAGACATGGGGTTAAGAGCACCAAAGTTTTAATCCCCTTGATTAAACACACAATAATTTTTAAAAAATGGGCAAAGATAATTTTTACCTATCCCGACCGAATTTGTGTTTTGCATTATAAACATAATGGTTGTAATCGGTTTCTTGTAATAGTTATAGAGTTTTCAAAACCTTGCATTAATTTCGCAATAGTAGATTCAGTCTTTAGTTATATACCTCCAACAAATGGACGACATAACCATTCAATTTCTATAATATAGAATAATGGAAGGCGTAACCATTCTTCCATGTATAATTTTTTTTACCTGCGGGACCTATACACAAAAATATGAAGAAAACCAAATAAGAAACATATTAAGGGAGAAACTAATTGGAGGATCTCATTTACTCCTTTAAGGTAGTAATTATCCTATGCCGTCAATCCTGGTATAACTTCTTCACATTGGTAACTTTCTTCACAGTTTTGAGATATCCTTGAATGATCTCAAGATTCCTCCATGGAACAACGCTCAAATTATGATCTCATTTGTTGAATAATAGCCTCTCGAATTAAGACTTTAACTAATGATAATAATCAATTATTTTGACAAGAGATTCTCAATCTTCAAGTATTGACGAGTTTTAAAAATAATTTTTTGCACTATTAACCAACTAGATTATTCCCTACAACTGTATTAACCAACTAGATTATTCCCTACAACTGTCTTAAGGGAGATCGCGAAACATGTACATAATTCAAAAAAACATATCTTATGAGTACAAGGTATGGAATGTCTTTATTTTCCTTTCAAACTTTCTCTTGATGAAACTTTAGGATACAAGTTTTAATGATCATGATCTATAATACTAGGGAAAAGAAACACCAACAACCTTAAGAATCATTTTTAATGATCATGCGCACCATGTTAACCAACTGAGAACTCAAAACACTCCAACAAAGAATATCATGTATTCGGAAGAAAATGTGATGACACACCAGGCTCTTATAACACAACAAGAACATCCCTTAATCCTAATCATTAGGTTATATGTGTGCATGGAATTCAGTAATGAGAGTGTCTTGACAATATTAGATCACCAAAACATTAATTAATGTAGAAAAATAAAAACAATTGATACAAAGAGACACACAAAGCCAAATAAAGAAGGAATATCATATAATTCTTATAATGGTTAAGTTATGAATGATATCATGTGTTACTATGCATATGAGGATTATGGTTTATTTTCACAGAGATTATAATTTACAAAATTTATAAATTTATAAAACAGTGGCAGATTTACGGAATAATACAAAAAATTCAAACAAAACAGATCAAAGTTTGGACAGAAATGGTCTACTATGATTTTTGAAAAAAATATACATACCAAATTCAGTTGAATTAAAGTTAATGGTTTTGGATGAGTTACACAAGAAACCATATTCTAGTCATCTAGGATACCAAAAAATGGTAACAACACTTTGGAAGAGATTTTATTGGCTTAATATGAAGGGAGGAACAACAAAAGACTTAGTTACGTGTGAATATTGTCAGCACGTGAAAGCCGAACACCAACTTCCAGCTGGCCTGTTGCATCCCTTACCTGTGCAGGAATTGAAATGGGAGACTATATCACTAGAATCTATTACAAGTTTTCCTATAACTCAAAAACAAAATGATTCAATTATGCTGGTAATCGATAAGCTTAGTAAGTCTACACACTTTATTGCTTTGAGGTCTACTTTTAAAGCTATTAACATTGCTGAAATATTCATGAAAGAAATTTTTAGACTACATGGTATTCCTAAAACGGTGATTTCAGATAGAGACGTAAAATTTACATCTACTTTTTCGAAATAATTCTTTGGAGGGTTATATACTAACCTGAATTTCATCACCAATTATGATCCAAAAATAGATGGTCATACCAAATGAGCAAACCAAATCGAAGAAGATATTCTACACATGTACGCAATGAAAAAATCAATCAAGTGGGAAGACTACCTACACTTGGTGAAATTTACGTACAACAATGGTTAGCACACTTCGGCTAAGATGAGCCCGTTCAAAATACTGTATGGCAGAAAGTGTACAAATCTAATTAGATGGGATAAATAAGTTGACATATTCATGGTGGGATTATAAAGTCTCAAGGAAGAATATGCACAACAAAATTTAAAAGAGGCACATGAAAGACAGAAAAGTTAAGCGGACTGAAAATAAGACACCTAGAATTTCAAGTGGGAGACCACATGTATTTAAAATTCAAGGCCAGAATAAGTTCACTAAAGGTAGGGAATTGTGCCAAGTTGGCACACATGTTTTGTGGTCCTTTCAAGATCTTATCTTGAATTGGACCCATGGCGTATCAACTTGCACTTCCTGCCAATCTAAAAATTCATAATGTATTACATGTTTCTTTGTTAAAGAATTATGTTCATGACCCTAATCATATGATCGATTGGAACTTGGTGTAGTTGGAACCAGAAGGCAAGTTCCAAGCAAAACCTCTACACATTCATGAAAGGAGAGAAATATCATTACCAAACAGAGCCATCGCCCAAGTAAAAGTGCAATGGAAGCACTTTAGTCCTAAGGAGGCCACTTGGGAGTTGGAAGGAGAGTTGCATAAATATCATCCGATCCCATTCTAAGGAAGGGATGAACACTAAGGAGAATGTTTTATTGAAGGGGGAAAGGATGTAACATCCCCTAAAATAAAATATTTTTAAGTTTGAAAATTAGGAATTTATTTCCGTTTTTGGTAAATTCGAAATTGGAAAATTATTGCAATTTATGGAAATTTTGAATTTTGAGTTTAGATAATTTTAATTTATGAGTATGATTGTTGGGAAATGATTTCATCTGATTCAGCTAACTCTTTGACTATGACACTTGTAAGAAACAAATATTTTTTATATTTATTGTTGATGGACAAATGGAACAACCAGGTTGAAATCATATGACCATGACTCCATGAGTGGGAAACATGTTCGAAATGCCTCAGAGTTGAATGTTACAAGTGGAAAATCAAGAATTTGGCCATTGTCACCCTCTAAAAATGATGGATTTTGAAAGCTACAAAAATTTCCAAGGGGAAAAGACCCAGGCTAAATTGATTTTGGATATATATATATATATATATATATATATATCATATGGGAGGAGGCAGGACGCTGCCTAGTATGTTGGGGAAAATAATTATATCTTGCTATTATGAAAACTATTTTCTAAGTGTGAGGCAAGGAGAATTTTTTTGAAATAGGACTATAGCTGAGGAGGAGTTCTAGAGTTCTCCCTCATGGATTCATGGTCAGGCTAGGTGGTGAGCGGTGCAAGTAGATTTGGTTGTTCCCTTCTAAGTTTGGGATGAACTTGGTTGTTCCATTTGTTGTATGATAATTGCTCGCATATGTCCATATAATCCTTCTCTAATTGAACGTTATTTGTTTGATGACTGATATAATGCATCTCTTTAATTATGAGTGAATGGATTTATTGACTCAAATGTTGTTGAAATGAAATAAAATGTAGTATAACTCTCATAGTTTTATTCTATCCCTTAAGTAAGATATTTTCTGTGTATTAATTGTAAATGGGATTGTGTTATATAAGTATATGAAAGATGTAATTAAACTTATTACATATCCCAAAATTAGGCCAGAAAACAAAGGTGTATTCAACTCTACATAATTACTGCGTTTATAATCTTCCAACAATGAAACATCATTACAACAACTGAATATATTTGTTAACTAGTCACTATAGGAGCCTCGATTAAACCCTCCACAATAACGATATTCTAGGTGAGACAGTTAGTTCACTTATTAGAACATGGATTGATAAACTCTAAGAGTACTATAAAGGAACCCGAGTACCTTTTGCGTAAGGAAATTTCCTAAATTCGAGGATTTCGTGCACACAAATCCTGTAAAAAGACCAAGACAATTTCAATTAATATTTAGTAGGAAGTAATTGAAATTCTTATGATGAATCTAAAATTAAATTACCCAACAAAATAATTAAAAAAGAGACAACATAGGAAAGTCTTGGACTGTACTTAACTTGGGGTCTAAAGTAAAAGTCGTCTTCCTCCTCAACATCCTTGATAACGTTATCCACAAACCAAAGGGGGGTTGGAGGAGGCAAGGACTGCCTGACAGATACCCTTTTAGTCAAAAGGGGCCCATCATTAGATTTTAGAAACCAAACATTTAGCAATATTTCCAGAAAGAGAATAATCATACATCATCCAAACAAATATAATGAAGAATGTACATTGTCAATCCGGGATCCTCAAGATTTTCCCAACTAGCCATATAATGAGGTTATGAAATTATTCTTGTTTTAATCAAAATCCTCTTGAAATAAACATCATGAATAGAATTTTAAATAAACTTGAGTTTTCTTTCGTGGATGGGAGTTTATAAAAGAAGTTAAGACATTTAAACCTTTAGGACAACAAACAAGGTAATTCTTCAGCCAGGTCCCAAAGGCCCAGAATAAGCTAAAATGACGAAAAACAAAAATAGTATTCATACTGGTACAAAAGTTTCATATATTAAGGGAGAGAACTGTAGATTAAAAGGAATGTCATTTAAATTTTTGGATAACACGAATTAAATTGAACATGCCAGGAAATAAGTTCTCATGGAATTAATTGTATTGCAAAGATTTATCTCGTGAGTTCTTTAACATTTTACCACACTTTTTTTTCTAGGATATGTCAAATGTAGTAAAGGTCGAGCATTACTTGCATACTCAAGAATTTAGGCATTTCGTGATTTCATAAGGCAGGGATATAAAAGAAAACTAATTATGCCCTTCAAAGAAACAACTTGGGACCTTCACGAGTACCAATACTTTACCCTCATAAATTTATAGACCAACGATATCACTAAAAAAAATCCAGAGTTACTTGATATCAGCGTATCTATAACAAAAGGGAAAGACTCAATGACATGAAAGTCATAAGTAAATGCTCCTCCACACAATTGTGAAAACCAGTTCCCGACTAGGGTAGAAAACCCGAGAAAACAACATAGCACACAGTCAAAACAACAAATCGATTTTGAAGCTTTACCGAAGTAACAGATTTTCCGAAGGGCTCTAGTACAAACTATTGTTTTACCTCGAGCCCATAAGGTTCAAGGAACTTAGACAAAGAAACATTTAAAACATAGTAAGTCGTCATCATGCATGGTCTGAGAAAACAATACAAAGGATAGGTATAAAACCAAAGTAAACCCCAAAACACTACTCAATGAAATGCCATTACAAAAATTCTACACCAGACCCTCTTAAGAGTTTGTGTAAGAACTGATACATACAGAAAAACATTTCTTAAAATTGAGATTCAGATATATAACAACTAGAGAATCCTTACCTAGTTTATGGTAGCATTTATAGATGTGGTTTGCCATGCTCTTCTCTACCAGAGCGAGCCCAACTCCACCAAAGCGATGGTTATGGTACCATGAAAGACTGAAAGAGGGTTATCACAGTAAACAAAGGGTAAGCTACATAGAGCCGAGAGGATGGGTGAAACAATAGACTTGGGAGAATCCCCGTAGGTTAAGCTTAATGGAATTAATACAGATTTTTACCCAACCCATGTGATTATATCAATGTTGAAGCAATTTGATGGACACAGTAAACAAGTGATGGTCCCAAGGAGAAGGGTTATAGACCTCCATAAATTTCATTGGCAGGGCTCATTTACACCATGATAGTCATATACTATCAAACTAGGACGAGTGTAACGGCATATTAGTTCTAGGTTATAGTTTAGTTAGAGTTCTATACTTCATTCCAAATCCATTATTCCGTGTTCTAGTGTTAGTTGGAGGTTTAGTCCTAATGAGTAGAGTAAACAACTAAGAATAAGAAATAGACAGACAACCGTTTGATTCAATTGTTCTAGGCCTTAATGCTATCACGTGTCGAATGTCATTTGGATAGAATGTCTTCTGTCACACAATTTTGAGGGGTTAATTTCATTAATTCAAAGCCAGTATAGAAATACACATTTGTTAATTTCCATAGTATGTATATAAATTGTGCTTATTGAATGTTTACTCGATGGTGAATATATATAAATTCCTTAATACGAAACGAGTGTCGAAATGTGCATTTGTTGTTTTCCATAATATGTATATAAATAGCTTGTGCAAATTGAATGCATACTCTATGGTGAGTAAATATATATGTATATAGTTACATTCACTTACGTATCAAACTACCTTCCTTAAGAATAGGAATAAGTTAGAGTTCTTTAGTTCCAATTGTCAAGGATATGGTAAATGAAAAGAATGAAAATAAAAAGTAGTGCTAAATCAGATCATAGTATCATTAAGAAATGTTAGAGAACAAATGAAAGTATTTCATAATAACCCTAGAAAAACAAATTATGGGTAAATGTGGGGTTCATTACATGATTAGTATGGACTAGTTAGAATCGTATGAGGTGATACTCAACTATAAGACAAAACATTTGATCTTGGTCAATGATGAGTGATAGAGACACGTTATTGTGGGTCGAAACTATGGAGTTTCTCTGGGGTTCATCTCTTCCTTGCAACTACAAAATATAATGAGCAAGGGATGGTAGCTATATGGCATCCTTGTATTAAATGGAAAAGGCATGGTGGAAGCACTGGAAAAACCTTCTGTTATGATGAGAGTTTGTGGATGTCTTCCTAGAGAAGTTACCAAGGTTTCTACCTAAGAGGGAATTTGAATTTATGATAGAGATAAAACCATGAAATGAATTGATAGCGAGAACGCCTTATTGGATGTTGACCCCTGAGTTACAGGAGTTGAAAATGCAATTGAAGGAGTTCCTAGACATGGGACTTATATGACTGAGTGTGTCACTATGGTGTGTGCCTTTTATTTTTATACAGAGGAAGGATGGGTTGTGGAGACTCTGCATTGACTACCATCAATTAACAAGGCAACGATCAAGAACCAATATCTGTTGCCAAGGATTAACGATCTATTTGATCAAATGAAAGACACAATGGTGTTTTCAAAGATGGAATTGAGAATAGGGTATCACTATTCACACATCAAGGAGGACGACATCCCTAATACCACCTTTAAGAAGAGATTTGGACATTACAAGTTTACGGTTTTACTGTTTGGATCGACGAATGCCCTAGGGATATTTATGAGCTTGATGAACTGGGTGTTCCATGAATACTTGGACAAGTTGATCCAATTATTCATTGAATATTAATTTTGATATATTCTCGGACGATGGAGGAGCATGATGAACACTTGCGCTTGGTACTATAGTGTCTATGAGAGAACAAATTGTATGGGAAACTATCTAAATGATCCTTTTATTAATCGAAGATTTACTACTTAGGGAATGTAACCTTTGGTGAAGGTGTCGTTGTCGATCCAAAAAAGATCAAGGTTATTGTGGAATGGCCTGCATCGAAGTTGTCCCAGAAGTGCGTAGATTCATGGGTTTAGTGGGATACTATCGAGGGTTCATTGAGGGTTTTTTGAATATTGCAAATCCAATTACGAAATTGCACAAGAAGAACAAGATGTTGGTTTGGTACAAGAAATGCACGGGAGCATTTTGAAGGCTCAAGGAGGTTTTGATGACAACACCGATACTAAGGCTCTCTAACCTGGATGAGGATTTCTTGGTATGCACTGATGCATCCAAGGAAGGTTTAGGTGGACTCCTGATGTAAGACGATTGAGTGAGCTATTACATCTCGAGAAAGTTGAGAAGGCATGAGGAGAACTATGAGATGCACGATTTGGAGTTGTTAGCCATTGTTTATGCCTTGAGTGTATGGAGAAACTACCTTATTGTACAAAAACTTTAACTAAAAATGGACCACTGTGGTTTACATCACATTGTTACGCAAAGAGACTTGAACACATGACAATGACGTTGTTCAAAATTTCTTAGAGAGTATGATTTTGAGATTTCCTACTTAAAAGAAACAATGAATAGAGTGGCCGATGCATTGAGTCGAAGACGATGTGTATTTTCAATGATACCTCTTCAAACGAATCTACGTGAAGAGATTCTAACTACAACATGATGTTGACTGGTATAAAGAGGGTATGGAATTTTTCAGGAAAGACACCATGATGGTACGAAATGGGGGAAATACTATGAACCATGATAGATATTTGAGATATAATAACCAGGTTTACTTCAACCCAATGATGAATTGAGAAGTTTTGATCTTATTCTAAGCTCATTGAGCTGTGAACATGGATCATCGAGGAGTCATGAATATGAGGACCAACCTTAAGCCCTTTTTCATCCGTAAGTGATAAAGGACGACATCGTTAACTACATGGTGAGATGTCTAGAAGGTTAATAGGTGAAGGATGAATGTAGACATCCAGAAGGATTACTATAACCGCATGATTTTATGGAATAAAAATGGGAAGTCATCTGAGGGACATTATTGTTGGGATTGTCATTAATGGTAGGGAGGAATGACTTGATTGTCATGACAATTGACATCGAACGAAGAGCTTACACTTTGTACCTATGAGTACAAGGCATAAAGTTCTAGGTATAGCTACATTTTATAGAAAAAATATTTGAGACTATCAGACATATGAAAGGAATCGTATGCAATTAGGGATTCACTGTTTTCAAGATGATTTTGGACAAGTTTCCAAAGATGCCTTGGGAACACCACTAAACTTTAGTACAACATGTCGTTGAGATAGACATGATGACCAAAGGAACAAACCAGTTTGGGAAGGTTGTGTTGCATATGTGTGTTTTTGACCAACAAAAATGTTGGGATTTGTCATGGCCACTGGCCAAGTTTGCATACAAAAACAACTACCAAATCACCATTGAGATGGCACCATTTGAGTTTCTTAATGGGTGACTGTGTCAGATGCCTTTGAGTTGGTATTGAAAGAAGCGAAGGATCTATAGAAAGGGGACGAAAGAAGCACATGATCGATAGAAAGGTTTGATGATGCACATTTGGTCGACCATAATTATGAAGCGACTAGCGGCTAAACATGCCTCATTCATGGGGTGTTGCACAATGTTTATATTGTATCTTTGTGTGAATTTAGGTCAATGATTATACGCATGTGATTGAATTGAGTTATTGGTAGATTTTAGGCGAGGGTGCACTCATGGAGGAGCCAATCCACATTTTGGACCATCGCATTAAATAGCTATGGCATCGAACAATCGATTAGGTGAAAGTTCAATGCGACAACTAGTTCGCACTCGACAATCTGGGAGGACGCATATGATATGCGTCATCAATTTCCATTTTTGTTTGATAGCTTGACATATTGATATCTTTAGACACCTTATTTCAACATTTATATATTTCCAAACTTTCGGACGAAGTTTAAAACAAGAGAGGGTGTATGTAACATCCCGCTCTTGTGCACACTAAGAAAAAATATCCTTTGAGGACACTTTCGTGCAAGTGATCCAGGCCATTATACTCTTGGTTGTTTTCATTATGATTATGATATATTTTGGATTTGAGTATATGTTATTTCTGTTGTATTTACATCGACATGTGCTATTGACTAGGTTCTCCTAAGTGTGCAGGACTGTGGACGTTAGAGGATACCAGGGCATCGATGAAACTCCTTAGACTTCGAATCGAGTAGGG
Source organism: Picea glauca (assembly GCA_000966675.3). Taxonomy (NCBI): domain Eukaryota; kingdom Viridiplantae; phylum Streptophyta; class Pinopsida; order Pinales; family Pinaceae; genus Picea; species Picea glauca. Next base: position 233,438 of record JZKD02S0041611.1, read on the forward strand.
GAGTGGATTGTTAGGGTTTGAATGTTGTTTATGTGACATATGTACATATGATTATATATTATGATGTTGATTGTTATCGATGACATGTTTCCTTGATGGATGCAGGCTCACAATAGCTTACCGACAAGACCCAGATTTGGAGAAAAGGGGTCACACATGACAACTAAATACATTGAGGGAGATGTGTCGTAGAAACCCTACCACAACCTACTAGCACTCCTTCCATGGCTCAAACTATATCTTAATGACTACCTAGTTATAGAATAACCATGATGCCATGAGGAAAAATTGTAACAGTTGCTCATGATGATTCTAAGGGGCATGCAATAAGGAAGAGTCCTTATTCCTTTGAGACCCTTAGTCTCCCACAAGATCAACCGATGAAGTATTGACTCGAGGGGTTTGATGTGTACTAAAATCATTCAAGAGGCAAGTGGCACCTTTGGAGCACGTAGTGTGTCTTGAAGGGAACGTTGCACAAATAAAACAAAATCATGCGAGTGGCACCCTTAAAGCATGTAGTGCGTCATGAAGGAAACACTCTGATTTTAACTATGGTAAATTAATAAACCTAGTGACTAGAAAACTATACCTCCTTAGGACCTCATCGGCCTTAAAATGAATGATGTGATGAGTAAAGTTTAATAATAATTTTTHYCTTAAGARYTGTTKCCAWGMCTASTGAATTTAAAACCCAGGTCTAARTAGAAYMTYTGGAAAAAAAAAAAAAAAACTAATTAGAYATAACMAGAAGGGGGTAAAGAAAATTMAATCTTTATTAATTAAARTAAWWYTTKTAATGAARSTTTAATTATTAAAAAKGGAGKAAMTGGTTGTTTGTMTAAACWTSYTAATTYTDAACTTAGTTAAAAAAAWGGGGAAACTTSAAGAAAAAGGGGAACTTAAAGAAAAGGGGAAACTTAAAGAAAAAGGGGAATGTCTAACTTAGTAAGGAATCTAGCCTTTGTAACTTTCTATTTAAGAACTCAGCTAGGATATAAGTAAGGCATAAATCATTTAAGAGTTGTAAGGGAATAGTGGAACACCAAGGAGAATTTTTAGGAACGCTTTTAGGTGGGTGAGACATTTATGAAAATTTAATTAATTAATAAATTGATTTTCTCTTGCAAGTAGGGGATCGGGCGACATGTGTACGGGGGAGGTTTTTCCGAATTAAATAAATGAAAAAGGAATCTAATGAGGGTTTGGGAAACTAATCACTTGAAAACTGTATTAAAAGGATGGCAGAGGAGGAGTATCAATTACGTCTAGTTTGCCTAAGGTTATGCTGTCGAGATTTCATCTTCACTAGATTTTCTCTTGTGGGAGTTGGAACACCCAACTTGTGTAACGAGTGGTATCTCGACCTTGTGAGGCGAGATGACAGCTAGGGTTGTCTATTGTTTGCATGCTTCCTTTGCAGCTCGGGGGGCTCGGGGGAAGAAGAGTACCCCTAGCATTCGCTGGGAGGTACTGGTGAGGTCCCATCAGTTAGGCAGGATCATGATGGATTCGGTATGGGTATTTGAGTTTTGTTATATTTTAGTTAAAATTTTCCTGTGTATGAGATTATAATAATGATGAAGCAACTAATGCATTTGCAGTTGACATTATTCTATCAGTGCATAGTAAGGCTTTAAATCTAAGTTTTTAATGAGTTTCAATTCGTATTAGGGTTTTAGGTTGCTGGTTTGTAGTATAGTTGGGATCTTAAAAATCGTTTTTCTTGTAGCCCCTCCCTTCAGTAGCGATTACAATGAATTTTTTGAGCAATATTGGTGAGAAATTATAGTGGATTTTGTTGAGCAATTATAGTGATTTGTTGAACAACTTTGTTGGGAGATTTAGAGTGATTTTTGTTGCGCTAGTTATATTTATTTTCTTCAGGGATTAAAGTGATTTTGTTGAACAAATTCATTGCTTCTACAACAAATTCTTAGCATAAATTTGGTTTTCTTAACTCTCTCTGCATTTTTTTATATATGTTAGCGTTTATATTTTTCTATACACTTTGATTTCATTTTATCCCTTCATGGTGTTTTCAAAAAAAAGTAAGTTCTTATGAAGCCATGACATTGTGTATCCCTGTGTCCTTGGAGAGAGTCTTGATGACCCACATGCACAAATTAAGTTTATGTGTTGCCTACCTATTCTTGTAAAAAAAAATGTGCGGAGTGATACTTTTGAAGACAAAACACAGAGAATTTTAGAAACTCGTTCTGGCCCTTACTCAGGGGAATCAATACTGGCAACTAGTTTCAATTGTTTTTAGTCAGTCAAGTTCAGCCTGAAACCTGCAGTTAATTATAAAATAAATAGGATGTCATGGGAGTAACCACCTAGGATTTATTCTTAAAGGTTTCGGCCCTCTAGTTGAGGTTTTTTTTATAAGGAAAACAATTTCAGGGGAGGTAAAACCTTTGTAAGAAACCTGTTGCCTTCTCAATTTCAATATGGGTATGCCGAGGAATATGGGGGAGTATCCTTCAGCTGTAGCAACCCCCGTTTATTTTACTCGACCATTCGTTAGAGACCAGTCAACAACAAGTGGGTAAGCGCAATCATGAACCTGAAGCCAAATGTCTTCAGTTGTTAACACAAGAGTCTTTTGCCTTCTCCCTTAATCTCTTTATCTTTACCCATTCTTCTTCTAGATGGAACCACACCGTGGAAGACCAGAACCATTGGGAGAAACCTCCCACTCTCGCACGGAGCATTGGCTCCCTCGTGGGCATCCTCGTGGCCTGTCCCAGGTGGATTGGCACACATTGTTGGGTGATTTCTCCGCTTTTCCAAAGGATTATTGTCAGGCCCATCCCTCATAGAGTCTGTAGTTCCTTTTAGGTGCTTCCACATGCAAGAAACTAGGGAACTCGTGGGGAATCCAATGCTTCCTACCTCAACGACCATCTATGTGATTCAATGAACTGGAATGTGTTTCCTTATAATACCTCTTCCATCTTTTTTTCGTTTTCGGTGGCAGCATCTGTGAGGTGGGTTACAGAATATTTCCCTAAGATGGTATTCTTATTCGCTAGTGTCATCGTTGTTCCTAACAACGCAATTTCCTTGCCAGAATGCAAGTTTTTATTCTTTTCAAAAAAACATTAATTACACCATAACATTTGTGTCAGCCTGTGCCTTTTTATTCCAATTTGAAATCTTTGTGGAAGCTTTTTCCTGATAGGCCAGAAGGCCTGAGTATAGATATCCTATTCATTAAACTCTGTTTGACGATCGAATTAATGCATGGATAAAAAAAATTCTATTCTCTTTTAGTTAATGTTAATTGCACGAAATGGTCACTAAGAACAAGTTGTCGCAGTTAGAATTTGTGGTAGATTAGAATTATAGTATTAAATTTTAGTGGCTCCTTTTACATTTAAATAAGAAAAACAAATAAAATTTTAATATTTAAATTTAATGACTTGTTAGTCGAAAACTAACTTTGCATTCAATCCTTTATAGCTTTATTGGGTTTTTGTTTTTTTAAGGAGATTGTATAAAACAATTTTGAATGAAAAATTTATTGTTTATGTGAATTTATTCATTTACAACAAAAGTGTAAATTCATTTATTCTGTTGTAAATTCATATATTCGCAGAGGAACAATAATCAACAAATCATATTCATGTTATTGAGACGTCTTTTATTTAGTAAATTAATGAACATATTTTTTCTGGCCTTAATTGTAAACTTAGTTAAACGCCATAAGGGTCTAAGTATCCATAAGGTTATCAAACTCTCATTTATCCAATGATTTATTAGCACATTTTTTCCCCGGCTACCTTCTTTCATCATGATTAAATAATCATTAATCTTTGGTGGAGTGTAATTAACATGTTCGTAGAGGTTGAATGCAATGCTCACACACGTGGAAGTTAAGAAAAATGTTTGATGTGCCTAAAAATTTGATTATGTAGAAGATTGCGCCATGATTTATGTCGTTGTTAGATGGATTGAGTATTTAAGTTTGTAGATTTAATCGTGCTAGGGAATCATGTTGATGTGTAATGTCTTAATATGAGTATTATTGCACTAGAATAATGTTAAGGTATTGAATGATGGTTTTAGATATTGATTATTGCACGCATTAAAATTTAAAGTCGGGAATGGTGGATTAAGATATTAGATTTCATGTGCCTGTGATTGTTGTGATTAGTAGTTAGATTTTTGGCATGCATTAACTATTGATGATGGATGTATAACTAAGTGATTAAGATTGAACATGTGTGTTGAATGATGTATGGTGTAATGCTAAGATTTTACTTTTCTCATGCATAATGAAAACTGAAGTTAATGCTTGATTGATGGGCTCTTTATTGTGGCGCTCAATGAAGGGTCAATGTATTGAATGATCGTTGGTTATTTACTTCTTGCACCAATTACTCTATTGTAACGAATGATTGCGTCATTGTGTGTTCATCATTCACGACGATGATGTGTCCGATTAGCTTTGTGATCTTTGTAAATGCGTTATTGTTGTTTCACTTAGATAACGCACTATTGTCAATGATGTCATTATTAATGGTGAGGTATTTTTTTTCGTAACACAACTTTAAGAGAAAAAAATAGTTACATGTTGTGCATTGTTTTTGTGGTGGTAACCCGGGTCGTTACATAAATGGACTAAGAGACACAGGAGTTATGAATCATAGGTGTTATGAAATATATATATTCGGGGTTGTAAACAATAAGAGTTATGGATATTAGGGATTATAGGGATTAAGGGTTATAGGGATCATAGGATTGAAGGGATGGTAATACTTAGAACATTAGGGATTATAATTTTTATTGCTTATATTAGAGGTCATAGTTGTTTGGATTCATAAATTTAAATGGATTATAGATCAGGGTTTAAGTGTAAGGGGTTGTAGTAGTTATGAGATATTGTGTTATGAAATAAGGGAATATATACGTTTAGGGTCAAATGATAAACATCTGAAGGCTATATGTGTATTAGGTGTTAGGGGTTATAAGTGTCTATGGTAAAGGAATAACATCCAAAGTTATTATTACTAGGGGTTATGGATTCATGGTCATAAGGTTTAGAGATTATATAGATATCATATTATATTAAGTGTTAATATGAGTTAGTAGTAAGGATTTATATGTAATAGGGGTTAACTGACTTAAGTGTTAGTTTTCATGGAAAGAATTATGAGAGATAGTAGTTATCATGTTAAGAGAGTTAAGTGCTTGGAGTAATAAAATTTATGGGTTATAGTCATATATTTATATGTGTTAGGGATGATATTTTATATGTATTAAGAATGATTTGTTAAAGGAGTAAAACAATTATATTTTTTATTACTGGGAAAATATAAATATATGGTTAAGAACAATGGGTTATTCTAGTTAGGTTATAGATGAAGTTTTAGTAGTTAAACCTTAAAAGGTTTATATGTTCTAAAAGTTAGTGATTATATTAGATGTTATAGGTGATTATAGAGCACTCCAATAATCTTGGCCATAATTATACGTTGAAGAAACTGTTTTAAGTCGTGTTCTCTAGGCCACCATTACACGTGGAAGAATTTTAAATCGTGTTCTCTTATCCATCCTTACATGAAAACATTTGAAATACTTTTAGAGTGGTTGTGTGGAGTCTTGTGCAAATAAATGCCTCACGTGGAATTTGGAGGCCCACCACAAGTTTTGTTTAGGGTACATTTCAACTCGTTAGTTACCAGAAAACTGCATTTGAATGGTTGATGCACTAGTTGACGGAAAACTGCATTTGAATGGTCGATACACCAGTTTCTTTAAACACAGAGACAAATGGGATAGTTTATAGACGTAGTGCGCAGAATAGTTTCCACGTCTAATTCAGAGAGGCACTTTTGGCTTGAATTATAAGTAATTGAGGTCAATTGTTTTTGGGTTTTAAATCAACGGGAACTTAATTTTCGCGTCAAGGTTCTCAGTTAGAGAGTCTCAAAAGTGAGGGAGGTTAATGACAGAATTTTGTCTTTCATTTCAGGTGAAGTAATTTTAATCATGTAAAGATTTTTTTTACAATTGTTGGATTAGAGGTTGCAAATTTTGATCCTCAGAACCCTATCCCAACGAACTCAGTTCAACATCTCTAAAAATAAATAAATGAAGAGAAGCAAATTTGTGGTTGAGTGTTAGGTGTTTTAATTTAAATTATATCAGACCTCAAAATTAAATTGAGTGAAAGGATAGACTTTACTGGAAGAAACACCAGTATAGCCAATAAACCATTTAATAAGCGTGCGATCTTCCTTCTGGAATTTACCCAGATTGGCAAATCGAGTGTTTTGCGGGATTTACAGATATAGTCGCCTGAGATCTAAAATAAGCTTACGATTTTTCATCTAGTGTATATTTCCTGGATTATTGGATTATTGTAGGGCTTGGTTTATATAGAGTGATTGTGTGTAGAGGTGCTCTATAATTTAGTATGGAAAAAAGTTGTCATTTGATGTTAGATTACAAAGATTTACCAAAAAAAAAATTAATTAAAAAAGTTGGTTCAATTAATAAAAACAAAAATTAGGAGGTAGGTATATCCTACTAGTGGTCAAAACTTGAAGAAAAGCTAAATGTTTGCACCTCTAAAAATTTCATCCCTCTAAAATCTTTAAATCCCAGATTAAAATGAATCTATGAAGGTTATTTTAGAGCTACATAAAAATATGCATATGGATGACACAAGCTATCCCTAACTATATCTATGTATGGTTATTCAATTGATGCATTATGTTTATGTTAACAACTTATATTAAAATTTAGATATGCATAAAAATTGAAGTGAATTGAGTTTAGTAAGTTTCATATAAAATATTAATTTAAAAATAATAAATGTTAAAAACTGCAATACTAGTTATGTTAATTAAGAAAAGTAAAATGTTGATAATATTAAAAATGTTTATTGTTATTAATAGGTAAGGGTTTCCTTATAATTCTACTCTTACTTCAGCACTATATACATCTTTTCTATGTTATGATTAGAGGTTATGACACATGGCTTCTGTTATGATTAGAGGATATAGCACATGGATGAGACCTTCACAAAACCTTCACTGGAATGCAAATGATATGCAAGAAAACAAAAAAAAAATACATAATCTAAAACAAACATAAAGAAAAAACATCTATAAGTATAATTATTATTTTAAAAATTCTCATATAATATAATACTATATTTGCAAAAGACAAAATAAAAAAATCTAAAAAATTATTTTAAAAGCAAGGTGACAATTAAATGCTTATGTTATTTATTATTATTTTTTTTTTTAATAATATAATACTATATTTGCAAAAGACAAGATGAAGAAATCTAAAAAATTACTTTGAAAGGAAGGTGACAATTAAATGCTTATGTCATCCTCATCTTCTATTCCAAGATTGATTTTAGCAGTACTTTATATTTGTAGTAGAAAAACAAATGTTATCCTCATCTTTTATTTGAACATTGAGCCTAGCAGTTCTTTGCATTTAGTTATAAAAAAATAAATACTTGGATTTTATAAAAATAAAATATTTACACCGAAGTACACCTATTAACAATGGGAACAATTAATGATCTTTTAATCTTATTTAACCTTAAACACTAATCTGATGGCTATGAATTGAAGATGGTGGCATATTCTTAGTTGTGCTCCAAAATCAATGGGTCAGATTTATTGTTCATAACTTTCTTGCATTTATCAATACATCTGTTAACATGTTTACTTTTTAACATTTACCTAATCACATTAAAAAATTATTGTAAGGATATGTAATTACCACGTTTAAATGATTAAATAAGATTAAACCGTACAACCAAACATTTAATATTACCACAGACGGATTACGAATTACCACAGACATTTTATGACACGTGTTCTCAGCCAACCTTTCGGTGTTCTCAACCGCGAGTTAGCAACTGTGCTAAGTCAGATTTTTTATATTATATATATATATATATATATATATATATATATATATATAATTATNTTATTAAAAAAAACATGTTTATGTAAAGGATGTTCGAGTTTGTTACCTTGAATAGTCTCTGTGCCTGCATGCAGTCCTGAAAAAATGGTGAATCAACTAGAGGATGTAGCCATGAACCATTAGGGATAACAATTAAAATTTTCAGAACTGGCGCGGAAACACTACAATTTTAAAAAGATGGCTGTGCGGGGAACATGCTCGATGATGATTTATATAAAATAAAGACGAAGTCAATCAAGCCAATAAAAATAAGAATATATTAACAGAAGTTGGGTAGGTAGTCCTTTGAATAAGTCTCTTTTACTTTATGGGAAAGACTATGAGTTGCGTGAGATTTTAATGGAGAATTATGAGACAATTTAATCGAGAGGAATTGTTCATAAATACTAATAGAGCTTTATAGAGTAAGGTCAGATTTGAATAACCATAAAATAGATAATTTGTATTGGAGATCGGATTTAAAAATCAGTATTAAAAATCAATATCATGGAGTAGAAGCATTTCATCATACAAGAAAGTGAAAGAGCTCTCTACTCCCTCCGCGTCTGCCTTTCACCATCCTCGCTCCACCTACATTTCATTTATGGTGAATAAATGATACATAATATCATATAATAACACATGAACAACAAAAAATAAATGTAACCATACCTCCTCCTCCATCTTGGCTTTCCCTTATACTGGAATCTACATCATCCATATCCATAGTGATAGGATTTATCTGAACCCAAACTCGACTCGACTCAATATATGAAGAGGAAAAATAAGAGTAAAGAAGAGATCATCAAAAGGGAAAATGCGAAAACAAACCAAAGAAAGCATAAGATAACATGCCCATGCTAAATCGCATAAAGAAATGATGCACTATAAATATAAATGGACATGTAAACCTAATAAAAAAAAATGATGAAATAGAAATATAAATAGACATGTAAATCCAATTAAAAAAAAATGATGCAATAGAAATATAAATAGGAGAATCTCGATCAGTAACAGATAAAAAGGACGCTCGAATCCCAAGATGCGAAAAAACAAAGACGTTTGCACTGCCCCGTCCTCTCTTGTGCAGTCATCCCTGCAATGTGAGTCTCAGTGCGATGTGTTGGTGGATTCTTTGTAGCTTTGGGGAAAGTGCTTTAAAAATGGATATTACTAGGAGAAGAGGCTCGTCATGGAAGTTCCATTACTCACCCTCTGCCATTACCTCTACAAATTCTTCCATCTCTCTCAGCCCAGTGCTCTTGCACATGGTTTCATAGCCAGCTCAGTGCTCCTGCACAAAATAAATGAACTGAATAGCCAGCCAAACAAAAAACGGCAAAACAAATATCAATTAGGCATTATTGATAAACCAGGAGATACATACATTTTCAACTGTAACAGAAGGGAGACGGGGCGTCTGTTGAGATAAACACCGGATTTTTTTTACTCCTTCCCAGCTTTCAATCTTAGTCGCTTGATGGAAGCCACTGCGCATTAATGTGAGAATAAAAAAGAATCAGAGCGGAAAAAACTACTGAAGTTGAAACTCAGTGAACCATTCAGATATTTTCTACCGCCTTTAATTTAGGGTTGAAGCTCAATGAACCATTCAGATATTTTCTACCTCCTCTAATCTAGGGTTTTTAATAGTCCATCTTGTGCCTCGTCATTTCAACGGCTATTCTCTTTGCTGTCTTTTTAGCTTTTTCAATGTCTTTTAGCGTTTTCAATGGTAACTTTCTATTTTGGTCATCTAACCGTTCAGGGCATCTTTTAAGTTTGAATTACAACATTTAAACATTAGGGTTTTTAATACTCCATCTTGTGCTTCATCATTTCATAATACTCCATCTTGTGCTTCATCATTTCAACGGTTATATTTATGTCATCTAACAACTAAGAGCATCTTTTTAAATTAAATTGCAACAGTTAGATAAATGCGTAATGGGATCGACACAAGTTAAGGAAAATATATTTGAAATCGAATTCAAAATTCAACTATACCACTGAATTGAATTTGAATTCTCAAACATGTTTTGTAAATGTTGTTCAATTGGAAATTTTAAACCGTACCTTTTCACAAGGAGTATTGTATATAGTATCTCTTTTTTGTTTGTAAATAATATCTCTTTTGGTTTGTAAATATTGTTTAATGGAAAATTGTAAAGAGTATTTTTATTTGATAATGTGTATTAAAAATTCTAAACTTTTAGTTGTTAACTATTAGATTGAGATGATAATTATTTTTTTATTAAATAATATTTCTATATTGAATCTTAAATTTTGGTAAATTTTTAAAAATCATGTTTTTACATTAGATCTTAAATTTTGGTAAATTTTTAAATTAGAGAGAATGAATATGTTATTTAAATTAAAATTACAAAAGTATAAAGTTGCTAATTTTAATGGTATAATCATGAATATTTAACATTTTTTTTTCTCCACATATTACTATAAATATTAATTATATTTTATGAGCAAAACTCTTTCAGGATAGACATTTTTCTTTTCAAATATAAATATTATGTATATTTTATGAGCAAAAATGTTTTATTATAGGGGTTTTTCTTGCCAAATTTCTACACGAGTGCTACATACACATTACCTCATTTTGAGACTATTTAAAATTGAATATAAACTGAACCCAATACTTTTTCATCCACAATAAATAAATATCTACATCTAACTATATTTTAGATTATTCATGATAATTATTAGAATGTTGATTATTTAGATATATTTATTATAACATTTAAAAAATGTTTTATTACAAATGAATGAAAAGTAAGAATATTACAAATTTGATTACTATCACATAATTGATATACAAAAACATAGATAGAAAAGGATCACATAAATTAAGAAAGATATTTTCACATGTGTAAAGGAAAGCTCATTGAGGAAAGACAATATAATGGGATACCTTTTTTTTAAATTGAGCTTAATGATAAGAATTTAAAGAAACTTAAATCAAAACATATAAGGATTTAAAGAAACTTAAAACAAAGTATATATGAACAGGTGTGTAATACTAGAGTAAATGTAATCCTAGAACATACAAAAATATTAATATTTTTTTGATGGTGTGAAATAAGATGATGATGTGGTTTAGTTGGATGAAGAGTGAGAAATATTAGTTAGATGGTGTGAAATAAGATGATGGTGGTTTAGATGGATGATGAGTGAGTTGATTATTTTATAAGTTATATTATATGATTTAGAGAAATATATTAATGACATGGAAAAGTATCAATGAAGAAAAATAATGAATGACAAATAACTAATTTAAATATTGATAGACAATGATTTTAGAGAATTCCCCTAATTCGGGTGCCCACTAAAGCCTTGATGCAATTCCCATGGACACAGGATACAACATGTCTGGTCAGCATGTGTTTCCATGACCCACCTAGATACTCCTTTGTGCTCCCTCATGAAAACAATTAAGATGATTAAACGGGAAATTAAAGTGTCGGGACTAGCATTTAACCTCACACATATGGTTAGCAAGGATTCACCCACAATAAAAGGGCTCATTTGACATCAATTTGGTTCTGGTCATAAGCAGGATAACATGGAAATGATAACTCTCGATGGTAAATCGATGCTAATACAACTAAATGCAACTCCATACAAGACACGCTTGCATTCGATGTGGATTAATTTTGAGGATACACAGTTTCAGATTCCCATAAAAAAAAATTATACCACAATATTTTACTCTTAACTAAGTAAAGAACATTACTCAATTATCTAAATTTCATTAATGAGATATCCCTTACCTTTGAAGCTTTACCTTTAAAAGTTCCATGTGAAAGTTTACGTTCTTGACCTATGTTATAATCTTCATGACACAATTTGAATCTATGTTATACTTCATGTGCTAGGGATATCACCTTATATTACAATTCCCATGTTATGATTTATGCATTACAACATTCATTGGTTACTCGAAAAGGGACCCTTATCGGAACCTCTCTTTGTTAACCAAAGTTAATGGAATAATTAATTTAATTTTTATGTCTTGTAAAGTCATTGCACATTACTAGTGGTTTGTCCCGACTGTTAAAGTGTGAAAATAGTTAAAGGATTAAACCGATAATCATATCATAGTTATGATTTATTTTGGAAACATTAATCATTTTTTTTCTTGTAGTACATGAGTGGTTGGAAGTTATTAATTTGAGGCTTCATGTACCCTGTGTTCTTAATTTTCACATGCCTCCCCAACCTCATGTGGAAACCCTTATGTTTGCCAAGTGTGACTTCTTGGAACAAGAGTGGGGAAGGTAAGTCATGATTGCCTTGCATAGTTTTCAAACATTATTTTCTTTGGAAATTTTCTAGCGGAGATTGAGGGTGCCTTCTGGTTCGAGTTTAGAAGTTTGTGGAGTTCCATTTCTTGTCTTTGAACTTTCAGGTTTTTGTGAAGCATACATATACTTAACCTTGCATATATTATGTCTACGTTCAAAGATCTGGATTTTCCGGTTCATTCAAGAGCTTGGGAGAAAAATTGCTTAGTGGTTTCACCCTTAATTGATAAACAATTTTGTAATTTATGTTGTTGGGTTCCAATTCTACTGTTGGAGAAGGTGTTTATTTGATAAATTATGGTCAAAGGTCCTATGTTCATTTTCTTTATTCTCTGCAATACTCCAATTATTGTTTCTTTCCTGACCTTGATTTCGGGTTTGGAAACCTTACAGGGTTTCTCTAAGAGATGAATGTCCTGGTTACATTTAGCTTCTTCTGTAGTTCTTCTTTTTTATTGAAGGTATATTTTTGTATACTTCATCTAATGATCTGCCCTTTGTTATTTTTGAGGGTACCCATAAGAAAGGAATGTTGAATCTAGTTGGTCGAGACTTTCTTCTATAGGAAATCCACCTCGAGTTAGAGTTTTTCCTCGTAAGAATTTCATACCCTAACTCTTTGTCATCCTCTTATGAAAGTTTTTGTTTCTTTATGTAATGGTTACGTGTCAATGCAAGTATGCTCGGCCAATCTAATAGGTTTAACCTGTATCAACCATCTACATACCTTTTAAGTTTAACTTTAAGTGTTTTCCTTTTGTAACTGTGAAATTTACCATACTCAGGTGCTACTTTAATTTTTTTTTTTGTTTAAAACCTTGTGACAGGTAATGACTATGATTTCTTAGCTAGGGTGTTCAACCTTGATAGGTAACTCGGTTTGTAAATAAACCTTATATCTGGATGAGTGTATGTTACCATATTCTCTATTCGAACTAGTCGGATGGTTACTTGTCCTAGATCTGTCGACTATTTTGGTCTAATTTCAACAATAAGCAGAATATTTTCTTTGCATGTTGTTTGCAAAGATTCCCTGGATGTATGGTTGTTTATAAGGGATTATGTTACTATTGTTCCATTTTTAACTAAAATTAGGCTAAACCCTTGTGCATGTAAAAATGACTTTCACTCGTGTTAATTTACAAAGTCAAGTCAATAATGATGTAGCTCTCTTAACTATTTATCAATGGAATTTTTTGTTTGTTTCTCAGTTTCTGATTGCTAGTGGTTTTGGCCTTTACATTCCTTGCTCGTATAATTTTCTTAGTTCCCTTATCATTTAAAGAGGGTTACAAAACTACCCGATTGTTTGTAGTTATTGTTATGTCCTTTAGCTGTTAATAATCGATAGTCTTAACCTTATTTTTACATTCAAGATTTTATTCATGGAAACAACATTATCGTTTAACATTTAGTCTGTTGGTTGTATCTCCATTTATATAGTTTCGTTTATGTATATATTCTAGAACATCTTCATGAAATTAGAATTATAATTTGGATCTAACATGTTGGTTCTATATTCCATTTATATAGTTTCCTCTATGTTTGACAATTCTACTTATACCTCTTGTATTGGTTATGGATATAATCATTTGTCTTTGATATTTATCGTGACAATTGTATAATGGAATGATACAAAGTAAAATCCTCTAATATTTAATTAGATTAAAAACAATTATAACTTATCTATAAACTTCAAATTGCATGGAATCAAAATTCTAAGAGAATATTCAAAACTTACATTTAAAATTGAATTTAATCAAAATATATTATGCACAAATTACTAAAGAGATAATAACTTAATTGAGAAGAGAATGGAAGAAAACATGTAACCAGGATTTGTTTAGAGGAAAACAAAATTCAAGTGGACCATTCCTCCCAACCTTATATCAGAGTTGCCACATATGCCCACTATAGCTAAATATCGATTCAAAACTAACCAAGTGACTTGTTTCAATGCATATGGTTATAAGCATTACGTGAAGATCTTTGTGTCATGTAAGTATTTCTGAGATTTCATATCTTATTTAGAATGGTGTCCCATTCTCTTTGTTATCTTTTCTTTTTTAAGATTTGCCTAGGTATTTGACACTTGTATGAGCCTCCTCCTCATTGACCATCTGTCAAATTGAGTTTTCTTCATTCACCACGTGTCAATCTTATTTTTACACATGTTCCTAAAAACCTAAGATCTTTTTTCACTTTTGTTAAGTTAACTCAACACATATTCACCACTTTGTCCCCCTTTTGATGTCACTTGATGCTTCTCTTTGTATCAATGTATTTTCTCTTTTAGCAGTCCACTTCATGTGTGCTTCCTCTTTTATTATTAATAAAATAATAACTAAAACAATATTTTTTTGAGTTAGATCACTAAGATCAATAATGTGTTGATAACAAAAGAATAAAAATAATAATAAGTTTTGAATTTGAAATTTTGAGGTATCACACACTCTAGGAATGATGAAATTCAAATGGAAGGAATGTCCTTTTGCCTCAACACAAGTTAATTGTCTAGAAATTAGAACACAATACTACTCCTCTCACACAGGTGGATCGTTCTCAGTGAGAGGCTAGTATTCAATTAACGATTGATGATTAGAGTGGTTGGCACATATATAGTTTGTCAACAACTTCTATTGTAAAATTTCCTCACTAGTCTAGTTCAATAGAGAGTTTCTTAATAAAATAATTAACATGTCAATTACATATGTTAGTTATTTAATAAACCACATTTCTCGGTGCAGTGGAATATGGTTCTCGATAATTTCCATTAGAATGTTAGTTATGTCATTCAGTAACATTAGAACGAAAAGTGACACAATCTAATAAAGGGTGCTTCTTTTGTTGTATAAAGTTGATGGTATTTTGTTGTTACTCCTAGCGTCTTCTCTATGGATCTACACATTTTTTCTACTCTGTAGCAAAGTTTTTTTGTCTCTCAATCATTTTTCGTTGTTATATTTTAGTTTGTAGGTTGAATTGCATATCAATTGGTATGATATCTTATGACATCCTCAAGAATCAGATTTTTTTATTTTAATGTGTTTTATTGGAAAAATAAATTTCCATTTATGGAAATTCACAATGGATATTATTAAAGTATGTAATGACTATATTTGTGATTTTTGAGCAAGAGTTTGACTTGCCAATTGTCTTCTTTGATGGAGAGATGTATGAGGAATATAATTTTAATATATTTAATGCTAAAAACAAGTGGAATATTGTAATGTACCTCAAATTTACCAATTAAAAAAAATAAATCTAAACAACATAAATCTCCAATTCATTTAATACACTCGTAATTAGGGAAAGGTGACAATTATCTCCATTATTATTATCAATTATCTTATATTATGATTATCAACGTTGACATTTCTATCCAATCTATACACAAGGAAGAGAGTTCCTAAGTGAATAAAAATCCATCACTCAAACATCCCATTCATTCCTAAAATTATCCTTACAATCATATATATATATATATATCTATATATTATATTGGACTTAGACTATAGAGAAACTTAGGATTTATGATCTGAAATTCTTCCCCAAGAAAAATGACTCGATACTTGTGCGCAAGGGTGAATCTCCATTGGTCTTTCGAAAACAAGTGTATATTAAGCACAACGCAATGGGGTCAGGAGTACATGCCTTAGTGAGAAGTTGTTGGCTTAACATAAACTATTTGGTATTTTCTTTGCATGGCCAAAGTCATCGAACGAAATACCTTGTGATTTTGGGGATGTCTCTTGAGTTCTCCAAACGTTTTATTTCTCTGTGATTGGTTTATTTCTTGTAGTGAATTTTATGTTTCGAATGAATTAGTTCTTGCTGGGAATGATTTATTTCTGGCTGCGATTTTCTTGCTGCATTTCATTTTTCTTCATGGAGGTTGTGTCCATTTTTCTCGCGTGGCTAGAATGAGCCCCAGACTCAAACCTTGCTTGCATTTTGTTTTTAAACCGCTATATGTGTTTCATTTATCCCTTGTATGTGATATCTTTATCAGAAATGAATAGAAAACATCTGGATTTCAAATTTCATCAACCTCTCAACAGTAATTTCCTTTTCTCATAATTGGTTACTCCTTTTGACAGTTAAGATCTACTATTGCTTCCTACTAATAAAAAGTAATGAAGGCCCGTAATAACTGTGATAATGATCACATATTTGGTTACTTATTTACAGGGGCATTTATGTAATTCATTTATGTAATTCCTTCTCATGAGTTTAACTGCAGGCAGGTCTTGGATACTCATATGTTTAGCACGATGTGTGATTTATAAAAGGATATTGTGATACAATTACCATGTTAATACGTATGTTTGATTATTCAAAACACACATCATTGCATTGGAAACTCCCTTTTCTTAGTTCTAGTTCCAAGACGTGGGGTTAAGAGGGCCCAAATTTTAATCCCCTTGATTAAACACACAATAATTTTTAAAAAATGGGCAGAGATATTTTTTACCTATCCCGACTAAATTTTCATTTTCCATTATTAACATAATGGTTGTAATCGGTTGCTTGCAATAGTTATAGAGTTTTCAAAACCTTGCATTAATTTCGCAATAGGAGATTCAGGCTTTAGTTATATACCTCCAACAAATGGACGACATAACCATTCAATTTCTATAATATAGAATAATGGAAGGCGTAGCCATTCTTCCATGTATTTTTTTTTTTACCTGCGGGACCTATACACAAAAATATGAAGAAAACCAAATAAGAAACATATTGAGGGAGAAACTAATTAGAGGATCTCATTTACTCCTTTAAGGTAGTAATTATCCTATGTCGTCAATCCTGGTATAACTTCTTCACATTGGTAACTTTCTTCACGGTTTTGAGATATCCTTCAACGATCTCAAGATTCCTTCATGGAACAACGCTCAAATTATGATCTCATTTGTTGAATAATAGCCTCTCGAATTAAGATTGTAACTAATGATAATAATCAATTATTTTGACAAGAGATTATCAATCTTGCAACCAGATTATTCTCTACAAGTGTCTTAAGGGAGATCGCGAAACATGTACATAATTCCAAAAAACATATCTTATGAGTACAAGGTATGGAATATCTTTATTTTCCTTTGAAACTTTCTCTTCATGAAACTTTAGGATATAAGTTTTAATGATCATGATCTATAATACTTTGGAAAAGAAGCACCAACAACCTTAAGAATCATTTTTAATGATCATGCGCACCATGCTAACCAACTGAGAAGTCAAAACACTCCAACAAAGAAATCATGTATGTGGAAGAAAATGTGATGACACACCAGGCTCTTATAACACAACAAGAACATCCCTTAATCCTAATCATTAGGTTATATGTACACATGGAATTCAGTAATGAGAGTGTCTCGATAGTATTAGATCACCAAAACATTAATTAATGTAGAAAAATAAAAACAATTGATACAAAGAGACACACAAAGCCAAATAAAGAAGGAATATCATATAATTCTCATAATGGGTAAGTTATGAATGATATCATGTGTTACCATGCATATGATGATTATGGTTTATTTTCACGGAGATTATAATTTACAAAATTTATAAAATAGTGGAAAATTTACGGAACACTACAAAAAATTCAAACAAAACAGATCTAAGTTTGGACAGAAATGGTCTACTATGATTTAAAAACAAAATACACATACCACATTCAGTTGAATTCAAGGTAATGGTTTTGGATGAGGTACACAAGAAGCCATATTCTAGTCATCTGGGATACCAGAAAATGGTAACAACACTAAGGAAGATATTTTATTCGCTTAATATGAAGGAAGGAACAACAAAATACTTAGTTAAGTGTCAATATTGTCAGCACGTGAAAGCTGAACACCAACTTCCAGCTCACCTATTGCATCCCTTACTTGTGCCGGAATGGAAATGGGAGACTATATCACTAGAATTTATTACACGTTTTCCTAGAACTCAATAACAAAATGATTCAATTATTTTGGTAATCGATAAGATTAGTAAGTCCACACACTTTATTCCTCTGAGGTCTACCTTAAAGGTATTAACATTTCTGAAATATTCATGAAAGAAATTTTTAGACTACATGGTATTCCTAAAACGATGATTTCAGATAGAGATGTAAAATTTACATCTACTTTTGGAAATAAATCTTTGGAGGGTTATATACTAACCTGAATTTCATCACCAATTATGATCCACAAATAGATGGTCAGACCAAATGAGCAAACCAAATCAAAGAATATATGCTACGCATGTACGCAATGAAAAAATCAATCAAGTGGGAAGACTAGCTACACTTGGTGAAATTTACATACAACAATGGTTAGCAAACTTCGGCTAAGATGAGCCCCTTCAAAATAATGTACGACAGAAAGTGTACAAATCTAATTAGATGGGATAACCGAGTTGACAGATTCATGGTGGGATTATAAAGTCTCCAGGAAGAATACGCACAACAAAATTTAAAAGAGGCACATGAAAGACAAAAAAGTTAAGCAAACCTAAAAATAAGACACCTAGAATTTCAAGTGGGAGACCACATCTATTTAAAATTCAAGGCTAGAATAATTTCACTAAAGGTAGGGAATTGTGCCAAGTTGGCATGCATGTTTTGTGGTCCTTTCATGATATTAGCTTTAGTTGGACCCCTGGCATATCAACTTGCACTTCCTCCCAATCTAAAAATTCATAATGTATTTCATGTTTCTTTGTTAAACAATTATGTTCATGACCCTAATCATATGATCAATTGAAACTTGGTGCAGGTGGAACGAGAAGGCAAGTTCCAACTGGAACCTCTACACATTCATGAAAGGAGATAAATATCACTTCAGAATAGAGCCATCGCCCAGGTAAAAGTGCAATGGAAGCACTTTAGTCCTAAGGAGGCCACTTGGGAGTTGGAAGGAGAGTTGCATAAATATCATCTCATCCTATTCTAAGGAAGGGATGAACACTAAGGAAAATGTTTTATTGAAGGGGGAAAGGATGTAACATCCCCCAAAATAAAATGTTTTTAAGTTTGAAAATACTTAGGAATTTATTTCCGTTTTTGGTAAATTCGAAATTGGAAAATTATTGCAATTTATGAAAATTTTGAATTTTGAATTTAGTTAATTTTAATTTATGAGTATGAATGTTGGGAAAAGATTTTATTTGATTCAACTAACTCTTTGACTATGACACTTGTAAGAAACAAATATTTTTTATATTTATTGTTGATGGACAAATGGAACAACCAGGTTGAAATCATATGAGCATGACTCCATGAGTGGGGAACATGTTCGAACTGGCTTAGAGTTGAATGTTACAAGTGGAAAATCAAGAATTTGACCATTGTCACCCCATGAAAATGATGTATTTTGAAATCTACAAAAAATCCCAAGGGGAAAAGACCTAGGCACAATTGCTTTTGGATATATATATATCATATGGGAGGAGGCAGGACGCTACCTAGTATGCTGGGGAAAATAATTATCTCTTGCTATTAGGAAAACTATTTTCTGAGTGTGAGGCAAGGAGAATTTTTCTAAAATAGAAGGACTATAGCTAAGGAGGAGTTCTAGAGTTTGCCCTCATGGATTCATGGTCAGTCTAGGTGGTGAGTGGTGCAAGTAGATTTGGTTGTTGCCTTCTAAGTTTGGGAGGAACTTGGTTGTTCCATTTGTTGTATGATAATTGCTCACATATGTCCATATACTCCTTCTCTTATTGAACGTTATTTGTTTGATGACTGATATAATGCATCTCTTTAATAATGATGAATGGATTTATTGACTCAAATGTTGTTGAAATGAAATAAAATGTAGTATAACTCTCACAGTTTTATTCTATCCCTTGAGTAAGATAATTTATGTGTATTAACTATAAATGGGACTGTGTTATATAATTATACAGAAGATGTAAACAACGGTGTATTTAACCCTACATAATTACTGCGTTTATAATCTTCCAACAATGAAACATCATTACAACAACTGAATATATTTGTTAACCAGTCACTATAGGACCCTGGATTGAACCCTCCACAATAATGATATTCTAGTTTGGACAGTTAGTTCGCTTATTAGAACATGGATTGATAAAATCTGAGAGTACTGTAAAGGAACCCAGGTACCTTTCGTGTAAGGAAATTTCCAAAATTCGAGGATTTCATGCACACGAATCCTATAAAAAGACCAAGAGAATTTCAATTAATATTTAGTAGGAAGCTATTGAAATTCTTATAATGAATGTAAAATTAAATTACCAAGGAAAATAATTATAAAAGAGACAACACGGGAATGTTTTGGACTGTACTTAACTTGGGGTCTAAAGTAAAAGTTGTCTTCCTCCTCAACATCCTTGACAACGTCATCCCCAAACCAAAGGGGGGTTGGAGGAGGCAAGGACTGCTTGACGGGTACCCTTGTAGTCAAAAGGGGCCCATCATTAGATTTTAGAAACCAAACATTTAGCAATATTTCCAGAAAGAGAATAATCATACATCTTCGAAACAAATATAATGAAGAATGTACACTATCAAGCTGGGATCGTCAAGATTTGCACAACTGGCCATATAATGCGGTTACGAAATTATTCTTGTTTTAATCAAAATCCTCTTGAAATAAACATCATGAATAGAATTTTAAATAAACTTGAGTTTTCTTTCGTGGATGTGATTTTATAAAATCAGTTAAGACATTTAAACCTTTAGGTAAACAAACAAGTTAATTCTTCGGCCAAGTCCCAAAGGCCTGGAATAAGCTAAAATGACTAGAGACAAAAATGGTATTCATACTGGTACAAAAGTGTCATATATTAAGGGAAAGAACTATAGATTAAAAGGAATGTCATTTAAATTTTTGGACAACTTGAATTAAATTGAGCATGCCAAGAAATAAGTTCTCACGGAATTAATTGTATAGCAAATATTTATCTCATGAGTTCTTTAACATTTTACCACACTTTTTTTTCTGGAATACGTCAAATGTAGTAAAGGTCGAACATTACTAGCATACTCAAGAATTTAGACATTTCATGATTTCATAAGGTAGGGATATAAAAGAAAAATAATTATGCCCTTCAAAGAAACAACTCGGGACCTTCACGAGTACCAAGACTTTACCCTCATAAATTTATAGAACAAGGATATCACTAAAAAAAATCAAGAGTTACTTGATATCGGCGTATCTATAACAAAAGGGAAGGACTCAATGACATGAAATTCATAAGGAAACGCTCCTCCACACAATTATGAAAACCAGTTCCTGACTAGGGCAGAAAACCTAAGAAAACAACATAGCACATAATCAAAACCACAAATCGATTTTGAAGCTTTACCAAAGTAACGGATTTTCCAAAGGGCTCAAGTATTAACTATTGTCTTACCTCGAGCCCGTAAGGTTTGAGGAACTTAGACAAAGAAACATTTAAAATACAGTAAGTCATCATCACGCATGGTCTGAGAAAACAATACGAAGGATAGGTATAAAAGCAAAGTAAACCCCAAAACACTACTCATTGAAATGCCATTACCAAAATTCTACACCAGACGCTCTTAAGAGTTTGTGTAAGAACTGATACATACAGAAAAACATTTCTTAAAATTGAAATTCAGATATATAACAACCAGAGAATCCTTACCTTGTTTATGGTAGGATTTGATAGATGTGGTCCGCCACGCTCTTCTCTAGCAGAGCGATCCCAACTCCACCAAAGCGATGGTTATGCTACCATGAAATACTGAAAGAGGGTTATCATAGTAAACAAAGGGCAAGCTACATAGAGCCGATAGGATGGGTGAAACAATAGACTTGGGAGAATCCCCGTAGGTTAAGCTTAATGGAATTAATATAGATTTTTACCCAACCCATGTGATTATATCAATGTGGAAGCAATTTGATGGAAACAATAAACAAGTGATGGTCCCAAGGAGATGAGTTATATACCTCCATAAATGTCATTGGTAGGGCTCATTTACACCATGATATTCATATACTATCAGACTAGGACAAGTGTAACGACATACTAGTTTTAGGTTATAGTTTAGTGTAACGACATATTAGTTCTAGGTTATAGTTCTTAGTTAGAGGTTTAGTCCTAATGAGTGGAGTAAACAACTAAGAATAAGCAATAGACACCCAACCATTTGATTCAATTGCTCTAGGCCTTAATGCTATCACGTGTAGAATGTTATGTGGATAGAATGTGTTCTGTCACACAAGTCTGAGGGGTTAATTTCATTAATTCAAAGCTAGTATAGAAATACGCATTTATTAATTTCCATAGTATGTATATAACTTGTGCTTATTAAATGTTTACTCGATGGTGAATATATATAAATTCCTTAATACGAAGCGAGTGCCGAAATGTGCATTTGTTGTTTTCCATAATATGCATATAAATAACTTGCGCAAATTGAATGCATACTCTATGGTGAGTAACTATATATGTATATAGTTACATTCACTTAGGTATCAAACTACCTTCCTTAAGAATAGGAATAAGTTAGAGTTCTTTAGTTCCAATTGTCAAGGATATAGTAAATGTAAAGAATGAAAATAAAAAGTAGTGTTAAATCATATCATAGTATCATTAAGAAATGCTAGAGAATAAATGAAATTATTTCATAATAACCCTAGAAAAACATATTATGGGTAAATGTGGGGTTCATTACATGATCAGTATGGACTGCTTGGAATCACATGAGGCAATACTCAACTGTAAGATGAAACGTTTGAGCTTGGTCAATGATGAGTGATAGAGACACATGATTGTGGGTCGAAACTAGGGAGTTTCTCTGGGGTTCATCTCTTCCTTGCAACTACAAAATATAATGGGGAAGGGATGGTAGCTATATGCCATCCTTGTGTTAAATGGAAAAGGCATGGTGGAAGCACTAGAAAAACCTTCTGTTATTATGAGAGTTTGTGGATGTCTTCCCAAAGAAGTTACCAAGGTTTCCACCTAAGAGGGAATTGGAATTTATGATAGAGCTAAAACCATGAACTGAACCAATAGCAAGAACGCCTTATCCGATGTTGACCCCTGAGTTACATTAGTCAAAAATGCAATTGAAGGAGTTGCTAGACATGCGACTTATATGACTGAGTGTGTCACCGTGGGGTGTGCCTTTTATTTTTATACAGAAGAAGGATGGGTTGTGGAGACTCTGCATTGACTACCATCAATTAACAAGGCAACGATCAAGAACCAATATCTATTGCCAATGATTAATGATCTATTTTATCAAATGAAAGCCACAATGGTGTTTTCAAGGATGGAATTGAGAAAAGGGTATCACTATTTATAGATTAAGGAGGATGACATCCCTAATACCACCTTTAGAAAGAGATTTGGACATTACAAGTTTACGGTTTTACTGTTTGGACTGACGAATTCCCTAGGGATACTTATGATCTTGATGAACTGGGTGTTCCATGAATACTTGGACAAGTTCATCCAATTAGTCATTGAATATTAATTTTGATATATTCTCGGACGATGAAGGAGCATGATGAACACTTGCGCTTGGTACTATAGTGTCTATGAGAGAACAAATTCTATGGGAAACTATCTAAATGATCCTTTTATTAATTGAAGATCCACTACTTAGGGAATGTAATCTCCGGTGAAGGTGTCATTTTTTATCCGACAAAGATCGAGGTTATTGTGGAATGGCCTGCATCGAAGATGTCCCAGAAGTGCGTATATTCATGGGTTTAGTGGGATACTATCGAGGGTTCATCGAGGGTTTTTTGAATATTACAAATCCAATTATGAAATTGCACAAGAAGAACAAAATGTTTGCTTGGAACAAGAAATGCGCAGAAGCATTTCGGAGGCTCAAGGAGGTTTTGACGACAACATGGATACTAAGGCTCCCTGAAATGGACGAGGATTTCTTGGTATGCATTGATGCATCCAAGGAAGGCTTAGGTGGAATCTTGATGCAAGATGGTTGAGTGATCTCTTACATCTTGAGAAAGTTGAGAAGGCATGAGGAGAACTATGAGATGCATGAGTTGGAGTTGTTAGCTATTGTTTATGCCTTGAGCGTATGGAGACACTACCTTATTGTACAAAAAAATTAACTAAAAATGGACCACTATGGTTTACATCACATCTTTACGCAAAGAGACTTTAACACATGACAACGATGTTGTTCAAAATTTCTTAGAGAGTGTGATTTTGAGATTTCCTACTTAAAAGGAACAATGAATAGAGTGGCTGACACATTGAGTCATAGATGAAGTGTATTTTCAATGATACCTTTTCAAATGAATCTACGTGAAGAGATTTTAACTACAACATGATGCTGACTGGTATAAAGAGGGTATGGAATTTTTCAAGAAAGACACTGTGATGGTACCAAATGGGTGAAATACTATGGACAATGGCGGATATTTGAGATATAGTAACCAGATTTACTTCAACCCAATGACGAATTGAGAAGTTTTGATCTTATTCTATTCTCATTGAGCAGTGAACATGGCTCATCCAGGAGTCATGAAGATGAGGACCAACCTTAAGCCCTTGTTCATCTGGAAGTGATAAAGGAGGACATCATTAACTACATGGTGAGATGTCTAGAAGGTCGGTAGGTGAAGGATGAATGTAGACGTCCAGAAGGATTACTACAACCACATGATTTTATGGAATAGAAATGGGAAGTCATATGAGGGACTTTATTGTTGGGATTGTCATTAATGGTAGGGAAGAATGACTTGATTTTCATGACAATTGACACTCTAACGAAGAGTTTACATTTTGTACCTATGAGTACAACGCATCAAGTGCTAGGTATAGGTACATTTTATATCAGAAAGTTTGAGACTGTCATACATATGAAAGGAATCATATGCAATCATGGATTCAGTGTTTTCAAGATGATTTTGGATAATTTTCTAAAGATGCCTTGGGAACACCACTAAACTTTAGTACAACATGTTGTTGATATAGACATGACGATGAAAGGAACACACTAGTTTGGGAAGGTTGTGTTGCATATGTGTGTGTTTGACAAACAAAAACATTGGTATTTGTCATGGCCACTGGCCAAGTTTGCGTACAAAAACAACTACCAAATCACCACTGAGATGGTGCCATTTGAGTTTCTTAATGGGTGACTATGTCAGACGCCTTTGAGTTGGTATTGAAAGAAGTGAAGGATCTGTAGAAAGGGAACGAAAGAAGCACATGATCGATAGAAAGGTTTGTTGATGCACATTTCATCGACCATAATTATTAAGAGACTAACGGCTAGACATGTCTCATTCATGGGGTGTTGCAAAATGCTTATATTGTATCTCTATGCGACTTTAGGTCAATGATCCTGCGCATGTGATTGAATTGAGTTCTTGGAAGATTTTAGGTGAGGGTGCACTCACGGAGGAGCCAATCCACATTTTTTACCATCGCATTCAATAGCTATGGCATCGAACAATCGATCAGGTAAAGGTCGAATGCGACAACTAGTCCGCACTCGACAATCTAGGAGGATGCATATGATATGGATCATCAATTTCCATTTTTGTTTGATAGATTGACATATCGATATTTTTAGACACCTTATTTCGACATTTATATATTACCAAACTTTGGGACGAATTTTAAAACAAGAGGGGGTGTATGTAACATCCCGCTCTTATGCACACTAAGAAAAATTATCCTTTGAGGACACTTTCGTGCAAGTGATCTAGGTCATTATACTCTTGGTTGTTTTCATTATGATTATGATATATTTTGGATTTAAGTATATGTTATTTTTGTTGTATTTACATCAACATGTGCTATTGACTAGGTTCTCCTAAGTGTGCAGGGCTTTGGACGTTAGAGGATACCAGGGCATCGATGAAACTCCTTGGACTTTGGATCAAGTAAGGGAGTGGATTGTTAGGGTTTGAATGTTGTTTATGTGACATATGTACATATGAATAGATATTATGATGTTGATTTTTATCGATGACATGTTTCTTTGATGGAGGCAGGCTGGCAATAGCTTACCGACAAGACCCACATTTGGAGTAAAAGGGTCACACATGACAACTAAAGACATTGAGGGAGATGTCTGGCAGAAACCCTACCACAACCTACTAGCAATCCTTCCATGGCTCAAACTATAGGTTAACGACTACCTAGTTATAGAATAACCATGATGCCATGAGGAAAAGTTGTAACAGTTGCTCACGATGATTCTAAGGGGCATGCAATAAGGAATAGTCCTTAGTCCTTTGAGGCCCTTTGGTGAAGGTGTGCTCACAAGCACGTCCTATCATAGGATCTTCCCTTTACCATGGCCCAAAGAAATCAAATGTCCTTATATTTCTCGATCGGGAAGTATGCACCCAAACAACTCTTCACACGATCCCCTCTCTTTACTTATCGGGGGATCAGACTTCGTGACTTCGCGAGGTCAGTGGTTGAGCGTAGGACTCTCTAATCCCCGAATCCTAATTCAAGTCAATGCTGACCTTTTCCTTTACCTTGTCAGAACTTTTCTTATCACAATTTTGGCACTCGCAATGTCAAGAAACTCGGTTCTACGACTCCCGAGTCTTGATACACAAAAACTCTGATGTGCTCGTGAGTTGACTTTTCAACGGTCCCTTCACTCCATCGGCATTTCGAAATTCACAAGATCACGAATCCTAATGCATATGTTTCGACCCTTCGATTCCTCCGATCTCATGAATGTCGATTTCCCGATATGACTCTTCTTTCAGGACTTTTTCTGAAGGTTGAGATTGTTTCCATGCATCCTCAAAGATGGACAACTCCCGTATGATTTGAGGTTTTCACCTTGGAAATTGACGATTCCCCTATTACGATGAGACGATCTCAGCTGGGCCCCATATGTAACTTACCTCCTCATTGGGATTTCAGACTTTGTGATTCCAAATTGCAAGAGTATCGTGTCCTCAGGACCTCCAATACGTCGAACCCTGACTTCGTCAGATCTTTCGACATGCGTTCCAAATGATGGACGGTTCATATCAAACCTCGAACTTCATCAAATGAAAATTCTAACCACTCACTTATATGAGCCCCGATGACCAAATCCATGATATACCGACAACTCTTGATTTCCACCACCTATCCCAACAGATGGATGACTTTGAACTTGTCAGGATTTTCATGATGGATTTCCCCGATCTCTAGTCCACGATATCTTCTGATTTTTCGAACCCTGCTGCCTCAATATCCCGATGCCTTCTCTGGGTTTTTCCTCTCCTCACAAGCATTTAATTCATGTGCAACTCCTTTCAATCAGATGATTGACAGATAATTGGGTGATTATCCGACGACTCATGATCCTTAGAACTTGAACTTCGAACGTAGTCATAACCTCCCCACTTCTTTACCAGATCAGACGACTAGCGGGATTTCTCAAATCCTCTCCATAAGATCGTGACCGTCTGTCTTTTCCCTTCTTGATACCTTCACGAAGTGAACCAAGGACTTCTTCCTAGACTTAATCACCCGTGACACAAAACTCCAACGCCTTCAGTCACTCTATATGCACCAACTCCTTATGATACCCTCAATAACTTCAAAGACTTTATCCCTCCTGAGATTTCTCATGACTTTGAGTCTTAGAGAAGATTTTTGCGCGCACTCCTTGTGGCAACTCTCAGACACTTCCAAGTGCCGAATACCTTTGACTCTACACACTCCTGTAGCAGCAGTCTCTCACACCTTACCTAGGTTCACAACCCTGAGACCTTTCTTCACCTGCGCACTCCTTGCACGACTCCTGTGTCCAACTGGACTTCTACGGAGATGAGAACAAATGCTACCTATATGAACCCTTTGTCAACACACTCCTTGCAGACACTTTGACTACACTCCTTGCAGGAATTCTTGCTCAGATAGAGAGATAATTGAAACTCATTCCGTCTTCCTTTCACACTTCACTTAGAGCATGACATCATATACACAACATATCAAAGAAAATGTATATCAGGAAGCAAACATTCATGAGCATAACATCAATACACAGAGAACAACACAAACCATGAATTTGAATCAAATCTTTCTATTAATCCAAATATCTATACATGGGTGTTCTTACAGAGCTCTCTTCATGCTCTTTCTCTTCCTTCTTCCTCAGAATTATTGTTACAATGCACAATTAGGGTGTCTATATCTCGTTTCCCTCTTGCTCTCTCAAATAGTCTAATCTAGAATTAAATTCTATCTACCTACATTAACTATCTTAAATGAATCCTAGCTACTAAGGATGAGAACATATGGCTCAAGGCCCGATTACATTGCACAAGTGTGTCTCTTCTTAAATGACTTCATTTAAGATGGCACATCAATCTAAGGGATTTTTAAAAATTTTGTTGGCGCTTGTCCAGCTGTCCATTGTCTTTCGTGCTGGCTCGCTTGACATGGGAGATGCTCCTGCATCATACTCCCTCACTTGAAAAACATTCATGGGCTTCTGTCCATGAGATCCTGCACGGTCTATCCATGCTTTTGAATCTTTGTTTCATTCTCCTAGCTAGCATATTCAACTGGATGGCCCTTCCACTTGACCAAATATTCAAAATATTCTTTCCTTCTGGTCTTCTTACTAATTCTTTTATCCAGTATGCGCTCCATCTGTGGCTTTTCTGCAACTAGCATTTTCTTTCGCCACTGAACCTCTGGCTATTCATTTTCTTCTCCTACTTCCTCAAGCTTATATGGGTACAAATCTGAGATATTGAATATCGGAGAAATTCCGATCCCATCGGGTAATTTAATCTCATAAGTATTCGCCCCAAATTTCCTCAAGACCCTACATGGTTCGATTTTCTTCATCTTCAACTTATTACATGTTCCCCTCAAGAACCTTCCTTTCCTCAAATGTGCTAGAACCAGATTACCAACCTTGAAACAAAGTTGTCTTCTATGCTGATCAGCTCTGTGCTTATACTCTTGGCTTGAATTCTGCAATCACTCATTCACCTTGCTATGAAGTTCCTCCATTGCCTCTGCAAATTCTTCTGCACTAGCACTCCTAGTTGCAGTGTCTTCTGAATCTCTTTGTTCAGAAATTCCTCTTGGCTGCAAGCCATAGACAACTTGAAATGGACTCTGCCCTGTGCTCCTATTAACAGAGTCATTATAAGTAAACTCTTCTTGCGACAATATACTATCCCTCTTGTTGTGGTGTTTTGTCACGAAGCTTCTCAACAAGTCTCCCAGACTTCTATTTACCACTTCCGTCTGTCCATCCACCTGAGGATGATAAGACAAACTGTACGCCAAGTTAGTTCCCAGCTTCTTCCATAAGGTCCTCTAGAAATTCTTTATGAACTTTGTGTCTCGATCTGAAACAATACTCCTTGGAAACCCATGAAGTTGAATGACCTCTTTCAAAAACAAGTTCGCAATGTGAGTTGTGTCACTGGTCTTCTGACATGGAATGAAGTGTGCCATCTTGGAAAATCTATCCACCACCACAAAGATTGAATCATAACATCTTTGTGTTCTTGGCAACCCCAACACAAAATCCATGTTGATTACATCCCACGACCTCTCTCGTATGGGAAATGGTTGATAAAACCCTCCATTATGCTTTCTTCCCTTTGAATGTTGGAAAATTATACATCTGTCGATGAATCTCTTAACATATTCTCACATTCCCTGCCAAAAATATGACTCATTCAATTTCGCGAACGTCTTGTCATAACCAAAATGCCCTGCCAATCCTCCACTATGTTTCTCCTTTAACAGATTCTCCCTCATGGAGCATTTCAAAATACACAGTTGATTGCCTCTGAACATAAACCCTTCCCGGATCATGTATTCTATCCATGGGCTTTTGTCTCAGAGAACTGGATTCTCAGTTGCTTCATATGCCTCCTAAAAATCTGGATCATCTCTGTACATGTCCCTGAGATCATCAAAACCCAGCATTTTGACATTTAACTCCTACAACAACAAACACTTCCTGCTCAAAACATCAACAACTTTGTTAGCAGTACCAAAAATATGTTTAATCACAAAAGTGAATTTTTTCATATATTCAACCCATTTGACATGTTTCTGATTCAACTTTTCCTGTTGAGTCACAAACTGCAATGCATGATTGTCACTGTACAAGACAAATTCTTTCGGGATCAAGTAATGGCTCCATTTCTTTAATGCTTGGATGATAGCATAAAATTCCTTATCATAAGTAGAATATTTCGACTTTGCTTCATTAAGCTTCTCACTGAAATACACTATCGGCCTGTCTTCCTGACTCAAGACTGCCTCGATTGCAAATCCAATTACATGGCATTTCACTTGAAATGTCTTTTGGAAATCCAGCAACACCAAAACTGGTTGTTCTGTGATCTTCCTCTTCAATAGATTGAATCTCTTCTTGGCTTCCTCAGCCCAGTGAAAAGATTTGTGTCTTTTCTTCATTGTATCCATCATCGCTGTGCTAATTCCACTGAAATTCCTGATGAATTTTTGGTAGAAACTAGCCAATCCGTGAAAACTTCTCTCCTCAAAAATATTTTTCGGTGATGGCCAATTCTTGATCACCTCCACCTTATCTGGATCCATCCTCAAATCATTTTTTGAAATAACAAACCCCAAGTAAATGAGCTTTGTCTTCATGAATGAGTACTTCGTCATGTTTATTAACAACTTCTCCTGCTGTAATTTTTGCATCACGGTAGCCAAATGCTTCATATGCTCAGCTGTTGTTTTATTGAAAACCAGTATGTCATCCAAATACACAATGAGAAATTTCTCGATGAACTCCTTCAGGACTTCGTTCATCAACCTCATGAAGGTACTTGGTGCATTTGTTAAGCCAAATGGAATAACAAGCCATTCATACAACCCCTCATTGGTTTTGAATGTTGTCTTCCATTCATCACCTTCTCTCATGCAGATCTGGTGATAACCACTTTTCAAATCAATCTTTGAAAAATACTCGGATCCACTCAAGAAATCCATCAGATCATGCATCCTTAGCAATGGAAACATGTATTTGATGGTTATCTTATTAATCACGCTTGAGTCAGTACACATCCTTCAACCTCTGTCTTTCTTTGGACTGAGTACTGTCGGAACAACACATGGACTCAAGCTTTCTCTGACCAAACCTTTGTCCAACAAATTCTGGACTTGCCTTTTAACCTCTTCATTCTCCTGCGGTGCCAATATGTACACAACTTTGTTTGGAAAACTATCTCCTAGTATGAGATCAATATGATGACTAACACTTCTGATCAGTGGCAATGAACGAGGTAATTCGTCCAGTAAAATATCAACGAACTCTTCCAGCAGTTCTTGAACTTCTTCTGGTAAATCATCCACTCTTGTGCTAGTCAGAACAATCCTCGACTTCCTAACCACAATGAACTATGGATCTTCCTTCTTCTTAACCTTTGTAAGAAGTTCCTTCCCACTCATGAGAACTACCGTGTTGCTTACTTTCAGCTTCACCTCCTTATCTTTTATTGGAAGCAACATGTGTGTCCTCCCATTTTTCTCCAGGGTGTATTTGTTCATTCGCCCATCATGAATCACATTTCTTTCATATTGCCATGTTCTACCTAGTAATAGATGAAAAACATCCATAGGAATGACATCACATAATATCTTATCATTATATCCTCCTATCTTAAATTCAACTAAACATTGTTTAGTGATATTTACCTGATGTCCCCTTTGTAGCCACGAAACTTTATATGGACTTGGATGATCAGTCGTCTCCAGCTCTAGCTTCTCTACCATCTCAGTTGAAACGAGATTGTCCATCCTACCACTATCCACAATGACCTTGCATACGCTATCCTTGGTCTTTCAAGCAGTCTTGAAAAGTATCGTCCTTTGGAATAAACTTTCCACCTCTTTCTCTGGTGTCAAAAGGACTTTTTGCATCATCAACAATCTTCCACCTTCAATGTCTTCTACCTCAACATCTTGCCTTTGTGCCTCGGTGATGTGAGTTTCTCCAGTTTCTTTCTTTTTCTCTGGACACTAATAAGACTTTTGCCCATTCCTTCCACATGTGAAGCATGTTATTACTCCACCTCTTCCCTTCCTCTACCTCTAGTACGAGGAAAAGTGTTGTTGTCAGCATAATCTCCTCTCTGCTCAGTATGTTTTCCTCTCTGTTCAGCATATCACCCTCGTTGTAAGATTCCACCCCTCTCTGTCCATGTCTAAGGTTTCTTCCAGTCATCCTTGGGATTTTGGGTTCTTTCCTAGGAAACTGATTTTCCTCTGGGCTGACTTCTGCCTCTTTCCCTCTGACTCTACTTTCGGCTCAGCTTCTCTTCATCTTTCAGAGCCATCTGATAAGATTATTCCACCGTTCAGATGGTCACCATACTCATTTCATCCTGAATCTCATATCTCAAACCATTCATATGCCTGGCTACTTTTTCATCATTGCTTTCACGATGACCTGCCCTGATATTCAACCTGTAAAACTCTTGAGTATATTCCTTCACTGACATCAACTTATGTCTCAGGTTCTGCATCCTCCCGAACACAGCAATTTGGTAATCTCTCAGGATGAATTTCTCTTTCATCTTTTCGATCATTCTATTCCAGCTCTTGATCTTTTGCTTGCCTTTACATCGTCTGTCAGCTTGTAGTTCATCCCACCACAATGTTGTGTGTCCCTTCAATATTGTAACAACATGTTTGACCTTCTTGTCTTCTTCAACATCTTCATTGTCAAAGTATGTGTCCAGAGCTCTAATCCAGTCTAGAAGCTCCTCTGCATCCAAGTTTCCTTCATAAACTGGAATGTCCATCTTTGCTTTTTCACCCATCCTGGCAATAGCTCTGATCAAATGCTCGTTTGTTGCATCCTTGGCTACAACTTCCTCTTCTTCATGTCCAACATCATCTTCACTTTTGGACTCACTGATATCTCCTACATTAGTTGTGCACCTTTGTTTTATCTCCACGTCCACAAGTCTGGCGCGTATGTTATGAAGATCTCTTTCTACTTCTGGATTCTGCACCTGCCTACCCCTTCCTCTGGACATCTCCCTTTCCTCCTCTAGATCGGATGATTGTCTATCTCTTCTCCTTGGTGGCATGGCAAATCTTCCCTTTACCTGCTACAAAAAGAAAATAATCTTTTCTCATATCTGATACCACTTGGTGTAGGCACGCTTGCGAGCACGTCCTCTCACAAGATCTTCCCTCTACCACGGCCCGAAGAACTCAAATGTCCTTCTATTTCTCTATCGGGAAGTCTAAACCAATAGAACTCTTCGCGTAATCCCTTCTCTTTACTTATCAGGGGATCGGACTTCGTGACTTCTCAAGGTCAGTGGTCGAGCGTAGGACTCTCGA
The DNA here is from genome assembly GCA_000966675.3 of Picea glauca. NCBI lineage: Eukaryota > Viridiplantae > Streptophyta > Pinopsida > Pinales > Pinaceae > Picea > Picea glauca. The sequence goes on from JZKD02S0041611.1 coordinate 266,992, forward strand.
ATCCCCGAAGCCCGATTTAAGTCAATGCTGACCTTTTCCTTTACCCTGTGGAAACTCTTTATCATGATTTCGGCACTCGCGGTGTCACGAAACTTGGTTCTCCAACTCCCAAGTCCCGATATGCAGAAACTCTGATGCACTCGCGAGTTCACTTTTCAACGGTCCCTTCACTCCATTGGCATTTCAAAATTCGCAAGATCGTGAATCCTAATGTAAATGTTTCGACCCTTTGATTCCCCCGATCTCATGAATATCAATTTCGTGATATGAATCTTCTTTTGGGACTTTATCCAAAGGTTGAGATTGTTTCTAGGCATCCTCAAGGATGGATGGCTCTCGTATTCTTTGGGGTTTTGACCTTGGAAATTCTCGATTCCACTGTTACGACGAGACAACGTCAGCTAGGTCCTATATGTAACTTACCTCCTCATTAGGATTTCAGATTTCAGACTAAGAGTATCTTGTCCTTAGGGCCTCCGATACGTCGAACCCCGACTTCGTCAGATTAATTGAACCTCGGAATTCACCAAACGCAAAGTCTAACCACTCACCTATATGAGCCCCAATGACCAAATCCCCGATATACTGATGAATCTTGATTTCTGCCACCTATCCCAACAGATGGACGTCTTTGAACTTGTTGGGATTTTCATGATGGATTTGTTGGATCTCTGGTCCAAGGTATTTTTCAATTTTCCAAACCCCGCTGCCTCAATATCCTGATGCCTTCTCGGGGTTTTCCCTCTTCTCATGAGGATTTAAATCCTGTGCAACTCTTGTCAATCGGACGATTGAAGGGTAACTGGGTGATGATCTGATGGCTCATGATCCATGGAACTTGAACTTCGAATGTAGCCATAACCTCCCCACTTCTTTACCAAATCAGACAGCTGGAGGGATTTCGCAAATCCTCTCCACAAGATCCTGACCATCTGTCTTTTCCCTTCTTGATACTTTCACGAAGTCAACCAAGGACTCCTTCCTGGCCTTAATCACCTATGACATAAAACTCCAACACCTTGAGTCACTCGATATGCACCAACTCCTTATTCTACCCTCAATAGCTTCAAAGACTTTATCCCTCTTGAGATTTCTCATGACTCTGATTCTTAGAGAAGATTCTTTCCTGGACTCCTTGCAGCAACTCTCGGACACTTTCAAGTGCTGAATACCTTTGACTCTGGGCACTCCTGCAGCAACAATCTCTCACACCTTACTCAGGTTTGCAACCTTGAGACTTTTCTTCACCTACACACTCCTTGCACGACTCCTGTTCCCAACTGCACTTCTGCAAAGATGAGAACAAATGCTACCTATCTGAACCCTCTATCAACGCACACCTTTCGGACACTTCGACTGCACTCCTTGCAGGAATTCTTGCTCATATAGAAAAACAAATGAAACTCATTCCCTCTTCCTTTCAGACTTCACTTAGAGCATGAAATCATATACACATCATATCAAAGAAAATGTATATTAGGAAGAAAACATTCGTGAGAATAACATGATTACACAGAGAACAACACAAACTATGAATTTGAATAAAATATTTCTATTAATCCAAATATCTTTACATGGGTGTTCTTACATAGCTCTCTGCATGCTCTTTCTCTTCCTTCTTCCTCAGAATTATTGTTACAATGCACAATGAGGGTGTCTATCTCCCATTTCCCTCTTGCTCTCTCAAACAGTCTAATCTAGAATTAAATTCTATCTACCTACATTAACTATCTTAAATTCCTCCTACCTAATAAGGACGAGAGTGTATGGCTCAAGGCTTGATTACATTACACAAGTGTGTCTCTTCTGAAATGACGTCATTTAAGATGGCGCATAAATCCAAGGGATTTTCAAAATTTGTGTTGGCCCTTGTCCAGCTTTCCATTGTCTTCCACGTTGGCTCGCTTGACGTGGGAGATGCTCCTACATCACCCTTAGTCTCCCACAAGATCAACCAGTGAAGTATTGACTCAAGGGGTTTGATGTGTAGTAAACTCATTCAGGAGGCAAGTGGCACCTTTGGAGCACGTAGTGTGTCTTGAAGGGAACGTTGCGTGAATAAAACAAAATCATGCGAGTGGCACCCTTGTACCATGTAGCGCGTCATGAAGGGAACACCGTGATTTTAACTATTGCAAGTTAATAAACCTAGTGAATAGAAAACTATACCTCCTTAGGACCTCATCGGCCTTAAAATGAATGATGCAATGAGTAAAGTTTAATAATAATTTTTCCCTTAAGAACTGTTGCCCGGCCAAGTGAATTTAAAACACAGATCTAAGTAGAACCTATGAAAAAAAATAAAAAATTAGACACAACAAGAAGGGGGTAAAGAGAATTCAATCTTTATTAATTAAAGTAAAATTTTTAATGAAGGTTTAATTATTAAAAAGGGAGTAAATAGTTGTTTTTCTAAACTTGCTAATTCTGAACTTAGTTAAAAAAAGGGGAAACTTGAAGAAAAAGGGGAACTTAAAGAAAAGGGGAAACTTAAAGAAAATGCAGAATGTCTAACTTAGTAAAGAATCTAGTCTTTGTAACTTTCTATTTAAGAACTCAATTAGGATTTAAGTAAGGCATAAATCATTTAAGAATTGTAAAGGAATAGTGGAACACTGAGGAACATTTTTAGGAATGCTTTTAGGTGGGTGAGCCATTTAGGAAAATTTAATTTATTAATAAATTGATTTTCTCGTGCAACTAGGGGATCGAGCGACATGTGTACGGGGGAGGTTTTTCCTAATTAAATAAATGAAAAAAGAATCTAATGAGGGTTTGGGAAACTAATCACATGAAAACTATATTAAAAGGATGGCAGAGGAGGAGTAAGGATTACGTCTAGTTTGCCTAAGGTTATGTTTTCGGGATTTCATCTTCACTATATTTTTTCTTGTGGGAGTTGGAACACCCAGCTTGGGTAACGAGTGGTATCTCGACCTTGCAAGGCGAGATGAGAGCTAAAGTTATCTATTGTTTGCATGGACCCTTTGCAGCTCAGGGGGCTCAAGGGAATAAGAGTACCCTAGCATTGGCTGGGAGGTACCGGTGAGGTGCCATCAATTAGGCAAGATCATGATGGATTCGGTATGCATATTTGAATTTTGTGATATTTAAGTTAAAATTTTCCTGTGTATGAGATTATATTGATGATGAAGCAACTAATGCATTTGCAGTTGATATTATTCTATCAGTTCATAGTAAGACTTTAAATCTAAGTTTTTAATCAGTTTCAATTTGTATTGGGGTTTTAGGTTGCTCGTTTGTAGTCAAGTTGGGCTCTTAAAACTCGTTTTTCTTGTAGCCCCTCCCTTCAGTAGCAATTACAGTGAATTTTTTGAGTGATATTGTTGAAAAAATATAGTGGATTTTGTTGAGCAATTAGAGTGATTTGTTGAGCGACTTTGTTGGGAGATTTAGAGTGATTTTTTTGCGCGATTTATATTTATTTTCTTGAGGCATTAAAGTGATTTTGTTGAACGATTTTGTTGCTTCTACAATGAATTCTTGGCATAAATTTATTGTTTCTTCACCAACAATTTGGTTTTCTTAACTCTCTCTGCATTTTTTTATATCTGTTAGCATTTATATTTTTCTATGCTCTTTGATTTCATTTTATCCCTTCATGGTGTTTTCGAAAAAAAGTAAGTGCTTACGCAACCATCACATCCCGTATCCCTATGTCCTTGGAGAGAGTCTTGACGAACCACATGTACAAATTAAATTTATGTGTTTCCTACCTATTCTTGTAAAAACAAAAGTGCGGAGTGATACTTTTGAAGACAAAACACTGAGAATTTTTGAAACTCGCTCTGGCCCTTACTTAGGGGAATCAATAATAGCAACCAGTTTCAATTGTTTTTAGTCAGTCAAGTTCAGCCTGAAACCTGCAGTTAATTATAAAATAAATAGGATGTCATGGGAGTAACCACCTAGGATCTATTCTTAAAGGTTTTGTCCCTCTAGTTCAGGATTTTTTTTAAAAGGAATACAATTTCAGGGGAGGTAAAACCTTTGTAAGAGACTTGTTGCCTTCTCAATTTCAATATGTCTATGTCAAGGAATATGGGGGAGTATCCTTGAGCTGTAGAAACCTCTGTTTATTTTACTCGGTCATTCGTTAGAGACCAGTCAACAACAAGTGGGTAAGCGCAATCGTGAACCTGAATGCATGAATTAGAATGAGTGAAGGCTTGTTGTCTTCAGTCGGTAACACAAGAGTATTTTACCCTCTTCCTTAATCTCTTTATCCTTACCCATTCTGCTTCTAGATGGGACCACACCCTGGAAGACCATAACCATTGGGAGAAACCTCCCACTCTCGCACAGATAGTAGGCTCCCTCGTGGGCATCCTTGTGGCCTGTCCCAGGTAGATTATCACAGATTGTTGGGTGACTTCTCTGCTTTTCTAGAGGATTATTGTCAGGCCCATCCCTCACAGAGTCTGTAGTTATTTTTAGCTGCTTTGACATGCAAGAAACTAGCGAACTCGTGGGGAATCCAATGCTTCCTACCTCAACGACCATCTATGTGCGTCAATGAACTTGAATGTATTTCCTTATAATAATTCTTCCATCTTTTTTTTCATTTTGGGTGGCTGCATCTGTGAGGTGGATTACCGAATATGTCACTAAGATGGTATTCTTATCTTCTAGTGTCATTGTTGTTCCTAACAATGCAATTTCCTTGCCAGACTACAAGCTTTTATTCTTTTCAAAAAAACATTAATTACACCATAATATTCGTGTCAGCCTGTGCTTTTTTATTCCAATTTGAAATATTTGTGGAAGCTTTTTCCTGATAGGCTAGAAGGCCTAAGTATAGATATCCTATTCGTTAAACTCTGTTTGACCATCGAATTAATGCATGAATAAAAAAAATTCTATTCTCTTTTAGTTAATGTTGATTGCACGAAATGGTCACTAAGGACAAGTTCTCGCAGTTAGAATTTGTCATAGATTAAAATTATAGTATTAAATTTTAGTGGCTCCTTTTACATTTAAATAAGAAAAACAGATAAAATTTTAAGATTTTAATTTAATGACTTGTTAATCTAAAACTAACTTTGAATTCAATCCTTTATAGCTTTATTGGGTTTTTTTTTTTAAGGAGATTGTATAAAACAATTTTGAATGAAAAATTTATTGTTTAAGTGAATTTATTCACTTACAACAAAAGCATAAATTCATTTATTCTGTAGTAATTTCATATATTCACAGAGGAACAATAATCAAGAAATCATATTCATATTATTGAGATGTCTTTTATTTAGTAAATTAATGAACATATTTTTTCTTGCCTTAATTGTCTAAGTATCCATAAGGTTATCAAACTCTCATTTCTCCAATGATTTATTAGCACATTGTTTCCATGGCTCCCTTCTTTCATCATGATTAAATAATCATTAATATTTGGTGGAGTCTAATTAACATGTTCATAGAGGTTGAATGCTCACACACCTGGAAGTTAAGAAAAATGTTCGATGCGCCTAAAAATTTGATTATCTAGAAGACTGCGCCATGACTTATGTCCGTGTTAGATAGATTGAGTATTTAAGTTTGTAGATTTAATCATGCCAGGGAATCATGTTGATGTGTAATGTCTTAGTATGTGGATTATTGCACTGGAATAATGTTATTGTTTTAGATATTGATTATTGTATGCATTAAAATTTAAGGTCAAGAATGGTGGATTAAGATATTAGATTTCATGCACCTGTGATTGTTGTGATTAGTAGTTAGATTTTTGGCATGCATTAACTATTTATGATGCATGTATAACTAAGTGATTAAGATTGAACATGTGCGTTGAATTATGTATGGTGTAATGCTTAGATTTTACTTTTCTCGTGCATAATGAAAATTTAAGGTAATGCTTGATTGATGGGCTCTTTATTGTGGCGCTCAATGAAGGGTCAATGTGTTGAATGATTGTTGGTTATTTACTTCTTGCACCAATTACTTTATTGTAACAAATGATTGTGTTGTTGTGTGTTTGTCATTCACGTTGATGATGTGTCGGATTAGCTTTATGATCGTTGTAAATGTTTTATTGTTGTTTCACTTAGATAATGCACTATTGTCAATGATGTCATTATTAATGGTGAGGGATTTTTTTTCCTAACAAAACTTTAAGAGAAAAAAAAAAGTCACATGTTGTGCATTTTTTTTGTGGTGGTAATGACTCGGTCATTACATAAATGGACTAAGGTATATAGGAGTTATGAATCATAGGTGTTATGAAATATATAGATTCAGGGGCTTATATTAGGGGTCATAGTTGTTTGGATTCATAAATTTAAATGGATTATAGATCAAGGTTTAAGTGTAAGGGGTTGTAGTAGTTATGAGATATTGTGTTATGAAATAAGGGAATAGAGAAGTTTAGGGTCAAATGCTAAACATCTGAAGGTTATATTTGTATTTGGTGTTAGGGGTTATAAGTGTTTATGGTAAAGGGATAACATCAAAAGTTATTATTACTAGGGGTTATGGATTCATGGTCATAAGTTTTAGAGATTATATAGATATCATGTTATATTAAGTGTTAATATGAGTTAGTAGTAAGGGGTTATAAGTAATAGGGGATCTAAAATAAGATTATGATTTTTCATCTAGTGTATATTTCCTGGATTATTGGATTATTGTAGGGCTTGGTTTATATAGAGTGATTGTGTGTAGAGGTGCTCTATAATTTAGTATGGAAAAAAGTTGTTATTTGATGTATTAAAATGAATTTATGGAGGTTATTTTAGAGCTACATAAAAATATACATATGGATGACACAAACTATCCCCAACTATAAATATAAAATATCTATGTATGGTTATTCAATTGATGCAATATGTTTATGTTAATAACTTATATTAAAATTTAGATATGCATACAAATTAAAGTGAATTAAGTTTAGTAAATTTCATATAAAATATTATTTTAAAAATAATAAATGTTAAAAAATGCAATAGTGGTTAGGTTAATTAAGAAAAGTAAAATGTTGATAATATTAAAAATGTTTATTGTTATTAATAGGTAAGGGTTCCCTCCCCCGGATGGGGTGTCAGCCGGAGCATCATGGAAGACAATCAGTGAAGGCACGAGGCGACGTGGCGGGAGGCCACGTGAAGAGCTTGTGCCATA
>JZKD02S0041611.1:274175-288936 GCA_000966675.3 Picea glauca
AACTATCCCCAACTATAAATATAAAATATCTATGTATGGTTATTCAATTGATGCAATATGTTTATGTTAATAACTTATATTAAAATTTAGATATGCATACAAATTAAAGTGAATTGAGTTTAGTAAATTTCATATAAAATATTAATTTAAAAATAATAAATGTTAAAAACTCCAATACTAGTTAGGTTAATTAAGAAAAGTAAAATGTTGATAATATTAAAAATGTTTATTGTTATTAATAGGTAAGGGTTTCCTTATAATTGTACTCTTACTTGAGCACTATATACATATTTTCTATGTTATGATTAGAGGTTATGACACATGGCTTCTGTTATGATTAGAGGGTATAGCACATGGATGAGACCTTCATAAAACCTTCACTGGAATGCAAATGATATGCAAAAAAAAATAAAAAAATACATAATCTAAAACAAACATAAAGAAAAAACATTTATAAGTATAATTATTATTTTAAAAATTATTTAATAATATAATACTATATTTGCAAAAGACAAAATGAAAAAATCAAGGTGACAATCAAATGTTTATGTCATTTATTATTTAATTTTTTTTATAATATAATACTATATTTGCAAAAGACAAAATGAAAAAATCTAAAAATTACTTTGAAAGGAAGGTGACAATTAAATGCTTATGTCATCCTCATCTTCTATTCTAAGATTGATTTTAGCAGTAATTTGTATTTGTAGTAGAAAAATAAATATCATCCTCATCTTTTATTTGAACATCGAGCCTAGTAGTCCTTTGCATTTTGTTATAGAAAAATAAATCCCTGCATTTTATAAAAATAAAATATTTTAACTATAACTGTAAAGAAGTTAGATTTTTTAGGTTACACATTTATATATATATATATTATTAAAAAAACATGTTTATCTAAAGAATTCTCTAGTTTGTTACCTTGAATAATAGTAAAGGAATTTAGTCTATGTTCCTGCATGCAGTCCTGAAAGAATGGTGGATCAACTAGAGGACGTAGCCATGAACCATTAGGGCTAACAATTAAAATTTTCTGAACTGCCGCCGAAACACAACAATTTTAAAAACATGGTTGTGTGGGGAACATGCTCAATGATGATTTATATAAAATAAAGACAAAGTCAATCAAGCCAATCAGAATAAGAATATATTAACAGAGTTTGTGTAGGTATTCCTTTGAATAAGTCTCTTTTACTTTATGGGAAAGACTATGAGTTGCGTGAGATTTTAATGGAGAATTATGACACAATTTAATCGAGAGGAATTTTTCATAAATACTAATAGAGATTTATATACTAAGGTCAGATTTGAATAACCATAAAATAGATAATTTGTATTGGAGGTCAGATGTAAAAATCAGTATTAAAAATCAATATCATGGAGTAGAAGCATTTCATCATGCAAGAAAGTGAAAGAAAGATCTCTCTACTCCCTCCGCGTCTACCTTTCACCATCCTTGCTCCACCTACATTCTAGTGAAAGAGCTCTCTACTCCCTCCGCGTCTACCTTTCACCATCCTTGCTCCAACTACATTCCATTTATGGCGAATAAACAATACATAATATCATACAATAACACATCAACAACAAAAATTAAATGTAACCATACCTCCTCCATCTTGGCTTTCCCTTATACTGGAATCTACATCATCCATATCCATAGTGATAGGGTTTATCTTGTTAGAATTAATGATTAATTTAGGGATTGGTTTGAGATTTTGTAGGAGACTGTTGTGATATTCTCTGAACCAAGATCTCCATGTTTAGAGTTAGTTGGATCTCCCTCTAGCTATATATATGTGATGTATGTGTGTATGATTATGTAATACAAATTATTATTTTTATGTGAATCCGTTGCAATGGCTTCTCTCCATTTTGTTAACATTGTATCAGAGCTTGGCTGGGATTAATCCCTCACTAGAGTGCTCAGAAAGATGAAATAGTTTGGAAGAGGTTCTCTCTACATGTGTAGCGTTGGGTGTGTTGTTGTGTGTAGTAAGTTCTCTGAGTTAGTGATTGTTGAAACATATTTTTTTTTGTGTGAAGTTCTGTGAGATATTCTGATCGCCGCTATTGCCTACTGTTCGAATTGTGGCTCAGAAACGAAGAAGAGTCCATCCTCCTATCATATTTAGATACCGTATGTGGGGAGATTTATCTAACATCCAGAGAGACTAACCACTGCGTCAAGCTATAGATCTGAAGTTGTCCTGCATACACATCTTGTTGCTTGATCCAGATCCATGGGAAATTGCTTTTCAGTTCGTAAAATTTCAGATCGCCGCGTAGAAGGAACCACAAATTGAAACCAGATCTGAAGGAGCCCAAATTGTTGAAGAGGAGGACTTAATGGAGTCACGAATAAAAGTGTTGCAATCTCAAATTTAAGGGAACAACTGTCAAAGAAGGAATTCCCTACAGGATTCCTTCAAGAGTTTGCGTGGAAGAGAAGAGGGTTTGTTTTTGCTTGGTAAACACCGCTGGCAGAGACTCCACTCACAGAAAAATTAAAATCTTGGCACTGAAGAATTTGAGAACAAGTTTACTGAGAAGATCATGTTGTCTGTTATGGCTAAGCATTCTCTGCGCAAAAGAGTTTTTAGTATTTGGCACTTGCAGCATGTCAATTAGTCGTGGCAGTAGACTATGTTTATGTTGAGATTTTTTGTAATTGTTTGTATGTTTGTGTTAAATTTACCTGGTGAGTTTAAAGTTTTGTGTGTAAGTGTTTATGTAAAAATAAGAACTTGTATCTTGATATAATATGGTAGCCTTGGTTTCAAGAACAACTGTTCTTATTGGAAGTCACCTTGTATAATTGAATGTTGAGGACATTCCGTATCCAAACTGCTCTTCTAGACACTGAAGGATAGACGACTACTCAGGAAGAAACTAGTAACCCAACCTAGCACATGTCGCATGCAAGACGAACACAACAAGGCGACCTCGACATATCACAGTGACAACAAGCTATAAACGCCCCTAGAAATAAGGCGTACAACTAGCAGCGGTAAGCAGAAAATGACACCTAGTGTTAAGTACAGTACAGTCACAGATGGAAGAATCCAACTGTAGAGTTTACCATTTCTGCACAGAAAAGTAGGGCTTTTAGTCTTATGTCTTCTCAAAAGAAGATTAGACAGGCTCATGGTCGTCTACTCAGGCAAAAACTAGTAATGTCTGTCAGGTGTGTCGCAAGAGTGGAAACCCTACCTTTAAAGGCCCCGAGACTCTTGATACGGCACTGGATCCCTTACACCGGAAATACACACAGGCATATATACTAAGGTCACATGGAGGTGTCTATATCCCGCCCGACACAAGTGACCAAGAAACCAACTTAATATTGTCTAGTACAACGTAACCAAGAAGGACGACTATGTCCTTTACAGATGACACACGAAAAGAAGGACTACAACAACGAACGCCCAAGTTCAACATTGTTAAATGAACAACCACCCTAATTTACCAACTCGGAGTAGTTTATTGCATGTAAATCCAGGACATTCCACCATGTATGTCTTATCAATATCAATAGTTTATACTAACATTACAATAAGATAACCATATCATTTCATTTCTAATTACAATAACATTGAAATAAACATAATGGTCATACATTTCAAACTCCAACCTTGCAATTGATTTATATGTTAAGAACAATACATTTTCATATTCGAGACAATATATTACAATTACGAGATTTAAAAACAATTATTCAATGACGTATGTAGGCCATAACATTCATTTCACTACATTATTTCAATAATTACCCTAACATTGCTACCTTATAACGCCAAGATTAATTAACAATATTATCATTAACACCATGTTGCTTCCACTATTATCACTTAACAATTAATACGTAATACCTCAATACTACTTTAGCCATCATTACTTTATAAAATCAAGGGTTATTAATAATGAATTCCATCAAGCCATATCACTTTAACCATCCTATTTAACAGTTATTGTCTAATCGCTTCATCATCACTTTCACCATTATTGCCCTACGTGTAACATAATGATTAACCATTACTACCATTAAGATAAAAAAATAAAACGAGGCAGCTGTAATGAACCACCTATTTTCAATAGCATAAAACAAAGTCAATATTTCATGAAAGGAGAAGGGCAGAACCTTTCCCAGACAAAACATAACTAAATAGCTGTAATAGAATATTAAATAACTTAGATATGTTGGAAGACACTTGTATCATATGCAGAACTATTCCAATAAAATCAACTTAAACTAGCTAGCCCTTTTTCTGTTGGCGCTGCCTATCAGTCCTTAAGAATAAGGGATAAAATAAAATATATGAATACAATCCAATTCTAAAGATCTGTGCTCAGCTATTGGAGTAACATATATTAATAATTAAACCTGTCAGTTTTTAAAACCAAAAATACATGTTGATAAAAATAAGTAACCCTTAGCGAAAAGTGAAGGAACGTAGTGGCATTATAGCCATGAAGGCGGAGTCTACGCTGGTCTGAAAGGTCGCTGCCACCCGAAAAAGCTCAGGAAATTTAGAGGAAGTCACTGGCTGACTCTCCGGTGAGTGTGGGAACAGTCGACTAAGGGACCAGTTGTCTACTGCTATGTTGCCCCTGTCATCGAATTTCCCGTCTAACTTCAAGGACACGCTGTCTTGGCATCTAAAGGTGGGCCGAGATATAGCCATTCAGAGGTGGGTGAGGCCGTAAGGACTTTGAAGGTTTATCAGCGCACACAGAGGGTGCCCCTTCTTCCAGAACTAGATGTGCACAACTCTAGGATCGTGAGACTGTGGTTTTATTATGGGAAAGTAGTTAATCAATTTTTGTTTTGTTGGTGCATTCAGAGATTGTAATCACCCCCCCGTAAAATTGTTGTCTCTTGTCCGAGGCTGAGTCTAACCAAGGAATAATGGTAGAGATGGACGTGCTCGAATCAGGCAATGAAGGTAATGGCCGGATAATAGAGATTAACCTCACCAGGAGAGTGGACTCGTGGTCCAGCAAAACTTCCAACGCAACCACCCCGTCTAGAGCAGGCACACCAAAACGCACAAGGCCTCCCGTAGTGGATAAGGCAGAGACTATGACCATTATCGAGGATGAATCAGAGAAAAACAAATCGCCAGAGGATAAACAAATTCGCCAGAAGACAACATAATGCAAGTCAAAACGATTGATGAGAAAACGTAAGGGTACAATTAGAAGGGAGGAAATTTATAATTTGCAATGGTTAAATGTGTTTTACCCTGCCATTTAATTACATCAAGTGGCCTGACAGCAACCCCATTTATGGATGCAAAACGCAATTGTATACAAACATTGAATATCATAGTATACAAAACACCCTATATGATAGTTGGCCACTGTACATAATAATACGCCCAATATAACAGTTTGCTAAACGCCCAACAATAGTTGCACACGCACAATCATAGTTGCAAAAAATGCCCAACATAGCAATTTCAAAAATGCCCCAAGAACAATTGCTCATGGTAAACAACAAACGCCCAAAATTCCTACAGCAATTGAAGCGCCCGTAAAACGGCAAACGCAAAGTCATTCCCCTATGATATCACAGTTATAAAAAAAAATGCAGAGGTAATCCTCAAAAATCACAGTTATAAAAACAAAAAAAAACACAGAGATTAAAGGCCATGTCGACATATAGAACAACAGAGACAAGTCTATCGGCTAGGGTGATTTCACCTATAATTACAATTCCATCACTCAGCATTCGTTTTAAAATTTCAAGAGGTTCCACAAACATTGAAAACGAATTGCGAGAATGAGTTTTTTTTTCAGCATGACATCAGAAAAAAAAGTTGCGAGCAAGGACATTACACAGTTGAGTTGGCGATCACATCAGTTCCAGTATAAAATCCACACAATAAATCAACAATCATTTAATCCATTTACAAATCGAGGTTCTGATACTATCACAAGTTTTAGTACTTGTTACTCTACTAACAAGAGAGTGTACCTGGCCTTATCGCCTGTTCATGACTTCGACACTCCTTGCCTCTCCTGCTCATCGCCGCTCCCGCTTGCCGACTTGAGAGACCTCACCGGTACCTCCCAGCCAAACGCTAGTGGTACTCTGCTTCCCCCTTAGCTCCCCGAGCCGTAAAGGGACCACACAAGATCCAGAAGATAAATCTAGCTACTCAACTCGCCGCCAAGGCTGAGCTACCACTCCAATACAGCTGAGATAAATGCAACTCCTCACAAGCAATCTATCAAGCCACAATCCGGCAGCGTAACGTTACGCTCACCATTCATCCCCTCTTCCTTCTTTTCCCCTTCTTTTATAGAAATTTGAGACCCACCTACTTTCCTAAATCATTATTAAATTAATTTTTTAATGACCAACCTCTAAACATTCTCTGTCGTCCAAGTGTCCCTCATCCCCCATGTTTCTCCAAATTAAATTTCTTTATTTTAAATAAAAGACTCATTTCCCTCACTCCCCCTAAAGTCGCTCCTAAATTTACTCCTAGGGTTCCCTGATCCCCTCTCATGCTTTTAATAACTTTCCTAAAATGAAGTTTATGATTTTTAGTAACTCCTTAAATGTTGAGTCCTTTTCGCTTTTTACCCTATGTCTCCTACTTTCCATTATTAAGTTTCCTTTAATACAAGTTTCCTCATTTCTATTAATTGTTCCTTTCCTCTTTTTTTTTCTTTATTTGTTTATTTTTTTTATTTTTTTTAAACCCAAATGATAAAGCACTTATTAATCTTTTCATTGTATTTCTAAATCCTAGCTTTTATACTCCCACACTTTAATAATTTTAATTCTTATTTATAATTTATAAGCCATGGGTTTTACTTAATTCGTCTCCCTCATTACTTTACCCCCTTTAATTTTAAGAAGACTTTAATTAACACCTAGGAGGGTTTTAGTTTACGCCCTTATGTTTATCTTTGTAGGATCTTTTCTTATGGCTTATTAGAATTTTATCTTTGAGATGATTTAATTTTTGATTTAGATTAGCTAGGCAAAAATTCATTAGGGGAGTCGTTTTAAGAATCCCATCAGGCGGTAAGGTCTTAGGGTCATCTAGGTTGTCTCATCATCATCATCAATGCGACATTCCCTTTAGGACACACTACATGCTCCAAGGGTGCCACTCGCCTCATTTTCTTCTGTTGAACGACGTGCCCTTCAGGATGCACCACATGCTCCAAGGGTGCCACTCACTGACTTGTATTTCTTTGCGCGACGTGCCCTTCGGGATGCACCACATGCTCCAAGGGTGCCACTCGCTAACTTGACGGATTGATAGACATCTATAACCCCTGGAGTCAACACTCTTCCACGTGAACTTGTGGGAGACTAAGGGCTCTAAGGAATAAGGCCTCGCCTTATTGTGCACCCCTTAGAATCATCATGAGCGACTATCGCAGTATGCCCTCATGACATCGTGCATCCTCTCGATCTAGGTAATCGTTAACCTACAGTTCGAGCCATGACGAGAGTGCTAGTAGGCTGTGGTAGGGCTGTTGTCCACACCTCTCCCTCATCCTCAATGGAAATCATGTGTGGCCCCTTTACTCCATATGTGAGTCTTGGTCGGCAAGCTATCGTCAGCCTGCATCATCAACCATCATGTTAGATCATGTCAACAACATATCATAAAATCAATAGCATATCATCAAAACAAAACAATATCACCGTAAATGAAACAACCCAAATAGCCCACTCCCTGACTCAATCCGGAGTCCAAGAGAGCTCCAACAATGCCTCTGCATCCTCAAGGTCCAAAACCCTGCACACTCAAATAAACTGACTCAATATCACCTGTATACAACAATAGTAAAACATCCTGTCATCAATCATAACGCATCATCATCAAGGATAAGTGGTTTATAATCATAAAAATACAGATCACTTGTGAGCAAGTGTCCTCAAAGAATAAGTTTTGTCAGTGCGCCAGAGCGGGATGTTACATACACCCACTCTTGGTCTAAACTTCGTCCCATAGTTTCTCAGTATAATGCCGAAATAAATGTACCACAATATCATAAGTACCACAGTACCATAAGTCTATCTATCAAAAAAAAATGGAAACTACTGGCGCATATCATATGCATCCTCCCAGGTCGTCGAGTGCGGACTATAACTGTCCCACTGGACCTTGACCTGATCTACCGTTCGACGTCGTAACTGTCAAACGCACTGATCTAAAATGCGGACTGGCTCAGCCGTGAGCGCTCCCTCGTCCGATACCTGCAAGGAACTCATGTCAATCACATGTGTAGGATCACTAAAATAATGTTTCAAAACAGATACATGAAAAACATCGTGCATATGCCTCAAAGAATCAGGCAAGGCTAGTCGATAGGCCATGGGCCCCTTTCTCTCCACAATCACAAAAGGTCCCATGAACCTAGGAGAGAGTTTAGCTCCCTTTCCAAACTTGATCGAACTCTTATGCGGTTTAACCCGCAAGAAGACTCGATCGCCAACCTCGTAACTACGGTCGACTCGGTGTGCATCACCATAACTCTTCTGTCGATCCTGCACTTATTTTATCCTTTGTCTTATGGATTTCATTTTCTCTTCCATTTCTTGGATCACTTCTGGTCCCACCAAGACCCTATCCTCAAGTCGATCCCAACTCAAGGGTGTCCCACACGGTCTCCCATAAAGAAACTCAAAAGGCGCCATCTTAGTGGTTCTCTCGTAACTGTTGTTATAAGCGAACTCTACTAGAGGCAAGAATTCCTCCCAACGTTTTGGTTGGTCCATCATGTACATGTGCAACATGTCTTCCAAGGTTTGGTTCATACGTTTTGTCTATCCGTCCGTCTCTGGGTGATATGAAGTACTAAAATTAAGTTGAGTTCCCAAGGCCTCTTGGAAACTCGTCCAAAATCATCCAGTAAACACCGATCCTCGATCGGATATAATCTTCTTAGGCATGCCATCCAGCCTCACAATCTCACTGATGAAAACTCTCACTATGTCAAGTGCCTGATACGTTGTATGCACCGGAATAAAGTGAGCACTCTTCGTCAGAGTGTCTACTACTAAAAAAATCGAGTCGTGTCTCCTTGCCGTCAGTGGAAATCCAACAATAAAATCCATCGAAATGACTTCCCATTTCGATTCCGGAATGGCATGTGGTTGAAGCAATCCTGCCAAGTGTCTATGTTTAGCCTTTACCTGCTGACACTCGAGACATCTAGCCACAAAGCTGACTATGTAAGCCTTCATTCCTTTCCAGAAGAACAAGGGCTTAAGGTCTGCCCTCATCTTCGTAACTCCCGGGTGAGCCATGTAAATTTCTCTATGAGCCTCGCTTAGGATCAACATCCTCAACTCGTCGTTTGGCGGTACGTAAATATGACCTCTAAACCTCAATAAACCATTGCTATCAAAATAATATCCCTCAAATCGTGGTACCATAATAGTGTTTTGTTCGATAAAATCCTCGACTTCTTTGTACCAGTCATCGTCATGCTATAAAGTGAGAATATTCTCACGTAGATTCGTTTGTAGAGGCAACACTGAAAGGATGCGTGGCCTTCGACTGAAAGAATCTGCCACTCGGTTCACTGTTTCCTTTATGTAAGTAATCTCGAAGTTGTACTCGCTAAGCAATTCCGACCAACGTCGTTGTCGTGCGTTCAGGTCACTTTGCGTAAAAATATGTTGTAATCCACAATGATCAGTCTTTAATTAAAATCTTCATCCAACAAGGTAGTGTCTCCATACCTTCAAGGCATAAACGATGGCTAATAACTCCAAATTGTGCGTCATGTAATTCTCCTCATGCCTTCTCAGTTTTCTTGAAATGTAAGCAATCACTTGTCCGTCTTGCATAAAGAATCTGCCTAAACCTTCCTTGGAGGCGTCAGTGCATACCAAGAAGTCTGCATCCATGTTAGGAACTTTTTGTATTGACGCTGTTGTCAACAATTCTTTAAGCCTCCGAAATGCTTCTGCGCATTTCTCTGTCCAAACAAACTTCTTGTTTTTCTTCTGCAATTCCGTGATCAAATTTGCTATCCTTGAAAATCCTTCAAAAAACCGCTGATAGTATCCTGCTAAACCCATAAAGCTACGCACTTCTGTGACATTCATCGGCGCAGGCCATTCCATAATAGCCTCAACCTTGGCTGGATCCACGACAATACCTTCATCGGAGCTGACATGCCCTAAGTAGTGAATCCTTGATTGATAAAAAGAGCATTTGGATAGCTTCCAATATAATTTGTGTTCTCGTAAACACTGTAGTACCAAGCACAAGTGTTCGTCATGCTCCTCCATCGTCCGAGAGTAGATAAAAATATCATCAATGAAGACTTGGAAAAACTTGTCCACGTACTCGTGGAACACCCTGTTCATCAAAATCATGAATACCCCTGGGGTGTTTGTCAATCCAAATGGTAAAACTGTAAACTCGTAATGTCCAACTCTTGTCTTAAAAGCGGTCTTAGGGACGTCATACTCCTTGATCCATAACTGGTGATACCCTGATTGCAAATCAATCTTGGAGAACACCGTTGCACCCTTCATTTGATTGAACAGATCATCAATTCTCGGCAAGGGATACTGATTCTTGATCGTAGACTTGTTCAGCTGACGGTAGTCAATGCAAAGCCTCCACGATCCGTCCTTCTTCCAAATGAAAATGACTGGTGCAGCCCATGGTGACACACTAGGATGTATCAATCCCATGTCCAACAACTCCTTCAATTGCATTTTCAACTCTTGCAACTTCGGGGTCGACATCCGATAAGGCATTCTTGCTATCGGTTCAGTCCCCGGTTTCAGGTCTATGGTAAACTCCAATTCTCTTTCTGGTGGCATCCCAGGCAACTCTTCTGGAAATACGTCCGTAAACTCCTTCACCACCGGAATGTGTTCTAGACCTTCTGCTACTCCCTTTTCGTTTAGCGCAAGGATCCCATAAAGCTTGCACCCCTTGCGCATACTCTTTCTAACTGTAAGGAAGAGATTAACCTCAAGGATACTCCCTGGTTCCGTCCTACAATCATCCATCTTTGTCCTTCATCATCGATCAAGCTCAACCGTTTCATCTTACAGTTGAGTATCACCTCATGCGATTCCAACCAAACCATACCAATCATGACATCATAAGACCCTAAGATCGTGACGTACAAGTTGACCCTCGTGACAAACTCTCCAAGGTTAAGAGCATAGCCTGTAACCTTTCCTCTAACCTTCTGTTTGGCTCTCAAAGCCATCTCTATGAAGCTAAAATCGTCTTGTTCAACTGCCTTGACCTTAATCCTTTTTAGCGCTGCACTAGAAATGAAACTCTCAGTAGCTCCTGGATCTATCAAAATACTAAGAGTCTGGTCAGCGACAGTACCTGTCGTCTCGAGCACAGTCGACTGGTGCTCTACCTAGCGGTTATTCACCGTTGCATGAATCCGATGGGCCTTGCCCATATTTCCCACTGTAGTGGGTCCAACTGATCTAGATGCCCCGATCCTCTCCACAATATAGTCGCACTGGTAATGTGGCTCCCCACACGTCCAACACCCCTTCTTCGACCCAGTAGTCCTGGTACCCGAAGTAGAAGATGACGACCCACTAGCCTGGAAACCTGGTCTGTACTAATGAACAGGCCTAAACTACTGCTGCTGTGGGCGACGCTGCTGCTTCTGCTATGGTCCTCGGTAAGGTGTCCACTGCTGAGGCGGCGGTCGTTGTGGCATAGAAAAAGTGGATCCCCTCTGGAAGCCACGATACCCCGATGTGTGTCTCGTTGGTGTCTGTTGCTGCGACGTTCCATATGAACCCTGTCCTGCAGGTCTCGCTGGAGTCCTGGTCTGACCCCTGCTAATAAGCTCCTCCTCTACTATGAGGGACTTTTGGACAGTTTCGTGCAAGGTTTGAGGCATCAGGATCCTAACCTTCACACGTAGGCTGTTGTTAAGGCCAAATACGAACCTGTTGACCTTGAGCTTCTCAGTGTTCAGGTGCAAAGCATACCGGAGAAGCTCCATAAAACGTGCCTCGTACACGAGCACTGTACGACCTCCCTATCGTAAGGTGTTGAACTCATTGAGATGACACTCAATGAATTCCTCAGAAATATTCCTCTCTCGGAACCATTCCTCGAACAGTTCCCATGACACGTCTTCAACAACCATGTTTAGCTGCGGCAGGAGAATCTTCCACCATAGAAGAGCACTCCGCTTCAGTTGAAAGACCTCCATGCGGACCTTTATGTTGGAGGTATAGTTGCGAAGTATGAAGCACATCTCCATATTCTCCAACCATGCCTCGGCGGATGCGTCGTCCGGGGCACCAAAGAACTCGAGAAATTTCACCTTCTCGAGTTCATGGTGAATGCTACCTATAACGGCCTGTGCGCGCAGCGGAACCTCAACAGGTGTTGGTGCGCTGGCCTAATCTCTGTCCAATATGTTGATCAACACCTCAGACATGCACTGGAAATATCTCATCATCCCCACCACATCGACAACTGCGATCTGCTCCTGTCCAAGGACCTGCTCGCCTCCCTGGGGGTTAGACCCCTTAGGCATGGATGCTGCTGGATTCGTCACGCCTCCTCCCCTAGCACCCCGTCGTCTACCTCTGTGGCATCCTCTAACCATGATTACCTACAAAAACACCATCAACTCGATAAACAATCGAATAATCAAACATAATCATGTCAACGAAAGTCATAGCGAATCCCAAGTCGCGGGTCGAACCGGCTCTGATACGATATGTAACGACCTCCTCGTTACAACAACAACTCTGAGAACAGGTGCAATTTTTTTTTTTTTTTGTTTAAGTGTGTGCGTGCGTGAAGAAGTAACCACTTACTTGAGTCTACGTCGCCACTCGACAACCAACAAGATGCAACCACGACGTTTTGCACAAGAAGACTGAAGACACACAATGAGCAAATGCAACAATATACTACCATAGACATAAGGCACATGGCACAACCATTAATACATACTGGGGGTGCATAGTAATAACACAGAGGGAAGAATCCAACAGTAGAGTTTACCATTTCTGCACAGAAAAGAAGGGCTTTTAGTCTTATGTCTTCTCGAAAGAAGATTAGACAAGCTCCTGGCCGAATGCTCATGCAGAAACTAGTAATCTCTGTCAGGTGTGTCGCAAGAGTGGAAACCCTTCCTTTAAAGGGCCCGAGACTCTTGATACGGCACTGGATCCATTACACCGGCACTACACACAAGCATATATACTAAGGTCACGTGGAGGTGTCTATATCTCGTCCGACACAAGCGACCAAGCAACCAACTGAACACTATCCAGTACAACATAACCAAGAAGGACGACTACATCCTTTACAGACGATGCACGACAAGAACGACTCCGATAAAGAACACCCAAGTTCAACATTGTTAAATGAACAACCACCCTAATTTACCAACTCGGAGTAGTTTATTGCACGTAAATCCAGGACATTCCACCGTGTATGTCTTATCAATATCAATAGTTTATACTAACATTACAATAAGATAACCATATCATTTCATTTCTAATTACAATAACATTGAAATAAAAATAATGGTCATATATTTCAAACTCTAACCTTGCAATTGATTTATATGGTAAGAACAATACATTTTCATATTCAAGACAATATATTACAATTACGAGATTTAAAAACAATTATTCAATGATGTATGTAGGCCATAACATTAATTTAACTACATTATTTCGATAATTACCCTAACATTGCTACCTTATAACGCCAAGATTAATTAACAATATTATCATTAACACCATGTTGCTTCCACTATTATCACTTAACAATTAATACGTAATACCTCAATACTACTTTAGGCATCATTGCTTTATAAAATCAAGGGTTATTAACAATGAATTCCATCAAGCCATATCACTTTAACCATCCTATTTAACAGTTATTGCCTAATCACTTCATCATCACTTTCACCATTATTGCCTTACGTGTACCATAATGATTAACCATTACTACCATTAAGATAAAAAAATAAAACGAGGCAGCTGTAATGAACCACCTACTTTCAATAGCAGAAAACAAAGTCAATATTTCATGGAAGGAGAAGCGAAGAACCTTTCCCAAACAAAACATAACTAAACAACTGTAATGGAATATTTAATAACTTAGGTATGTTGGAAGACAGTTGTATCATAGGCAGAACTATTCAAATAAAATCAACTTAAACTAGCTAGCCCCTTTTTTGTTGGCACTGCCTATCGGTCCTTAAGAATAAGGGATAAAATAAAATATATGAATACAATCCAGTGCTAAAGATCTGTGCTGAGCTATTGAAGCAACATATATTAATAATTAAACCTGTCATTTTTTAAAACCAAAAATACATGCTGATAAAAATAAGTAACCCTGAGCGAAAAGCGAAGGAACGTAGTGGAATTACAACCATGAAGGCGGAGTGTGCGCTGGTGTGAGAGGTTGTTGCCACCCAAAAAAGCTAAGGAAATTCAGAGGAAGTCACCGGCTGACTGTCCGCTGAGTGTGGGGACAGTCGACTGAGGGACCAGTTGTCTACTGCTATGTTACCCCTGTCATCGAATTTCCCCTCTAACTTCAAGGACACGCTGTCTCAGCATCTAAATGTGGGCCAAGATCTAGCCATTCAGAGGTGGGTGAGGCCATAAGGACTTTGAAGGTTTATCAACGCGTGCAGAGGGAACCCCTTCTTCCAGAACCGGATGCACACAACTCCAGGATCATGAGACCGTGTTTTTATTGTGGGAAAGCAGTTAATCAATTTCTGTTCCATGGGTTCA
>JZKD02S0041611.1:302046-332895 GCA_000966675.3 Picea glauca
TTAAAAATGATTCTTAAGGTTGTTGGTGTTTCTTTTCCCTAGTATTATAGATCATGATCATTAAAACTTATATCCTAAAGTTTCATCAAGAGAAAGTTTGAAAGGAAAAGAAAGATATTCCATACCTTTTACTCATAAGATATGTTTTTTGGAATTATGTAGATGTTTCGTGATCTCCCTTAAGACAGTTGTAGAGAATAATCTAGTTGCGGTAATAGTGTAGAAAATTATTTTTAAAACGTGTCAATACTTGAAGATAGAGAATCTCTTGTCAAAATAATTTATTATTATCATCAGTTACAGTCTTAATTCGAGAGGCTATTATTCAACAAATGAGGTCAAAATTTTAGCGTTGTTCCATGAAGGAATCTTGAGATCGTTGAAGGATATCTCAAAACCGTGAAGAAAGTTACCAATGTGACGAAGTTATACCAAGATTGACGGCATAGGATAATTACTACCTTAAAGGAGTAAACGAGATCCTCCAATTAGTTTCTCCCTCAATATGTTTCTTATTTGGTTTCCTTCATATTTTTGTGTATAGGTCCCGCAGGTAAAAAAAAAAATACATGGAAGAATGGCTATGCCTTCCATTATTCTATATTATAGAAATTGAATGGTTATGCCGTCCATTTGTGGGAGGTATATAACTAAAGCCTGAATCTCCTATTGCAAAATTAATGAAAGGTTTTGAAAACTCTATAACTATTACAAGCAACCGATTACAACCATTATGTTTATAATAGAAAACGCAAATTCGGTCGAGATAGGTAAAATTATCTCTGCCCATTTTTTAAAAATTATTGTGTGTTTAATCAAGGGGATTAAAATTTGGGTGCTCTTAACCCCGTGTCTCGGAACTAGAACTATGAAAAGGGAGTTTCCAATGCAACTATGTGTGTTTTGAATAATCAAACATACATAGTAACATGGTAATTGTATCACAATATCCTTTTATATATCACACATCGCGCTAAACCAACGAGTATCCAAGACCTGCCTGCAATTAAACTCATCACAAGGAATTACAGAAATGCCCCTGAAAATAAGTAACCAAATATATGATCATTATCACAGTTATTATGGGCCTTCATTACTTTTTATTAGTATGAAGCAGTAGTATATATTAACTGTCAGAAGGAGTAACCAATTTAGAGAAAATGAAATTATTGTTGAGAGGTTGATGGCATTTAAAATCCAGATGTTTTCTATTCATTTCTGATAAAGATATCGCATACAAGGGATAAAGGAAACACATATAGCGGTTTAAAAACAAAATGCAAGTAAGGTTTGAGTCTGGGGCTCATTCTAGCCACGCCAGAAAAATGGAGACAACCTCCATGAAGAAAAATGAAATGCAGCAAGAAAATCGCAGCCAGAAATAAATCATTCCCAGCAAGAACTAATTCATTTGCAGTATAAAATTCACTACAAGAAATTATCCAATCACAGAGAAATAAAACGATTGGAGAACTTGAGAGACATCCCCAAAATCACAAGGCATTTTGTTCGATGACTTTGGCCATACGAAGAAAATACCAAATAGTTTATGTTAAGCCAACAACTTCTCACTAAGGCATGTACTCCTGACTCCATTGCGTTGTGTTTAATATACGTTTTTTTTTGAAAGACCAATGGAGATTCACCCTTGCGCACAAGGATAGAGTCATTTTGCTTGGGGAAGAATTTAAGATCGTAAATACTAAGTTTCTCTATAGTCTAAGTCCAATATAATATTTAGATATACATACGAATGTAAGGATAATTTTAGGAATGAATGGGATGTTGGAGTGATGGAATTTTATTCACTTAGGGACCCTCTTCCTTGTGTATAGACTGGATAGAAATGTCAATGTTGATAATCATAATATAAGAAAACTTATCAAAGTTTAATAATGGAGATAATTGTCACCTTTTCCTAATTACTAGTCTATTAAATGAATTGGACATATTGTTCTTTAGATTTTTTTTTTTTAATTGGTAAATTTGAGGTACATTACAATATTCCACTTGTTTTTAGTATTAAATATATTAAAATTATATTTCCCATACATCTCTCCATCAAAGAGGACAATTGGCAAGTCAAACTCTTGCTCAAAAATCACAAATATAGTCATTACATACTTTAATAATATCCATTATGAATTTCCATAAATGGAAATTTATTTTTCCAATAAATAACATTAAAATAAAAAAATCTGATTCTTGAGGATGTCATAAGATATGATACCAATTGATATGCAATTCAACCTACAAATTAAAATACAACAATGAAAAATGATTGGGAGACAAAAAAACTCATATTGTTACAGAGTAGAGAAAATGTATAGATCCATAGAGAAGACGCTAGGAGTAACAAAAAAATACCATCAACTTTATACAACAAAAGAAGGCACCCTTTATTAGGTTGTGTGACTTTTCTTTCGACAACAAAAAGGAACCTGTTGATTTATTTATGGAGCGCTCTACAAAGTGGGATTGGCGAGCACTATGTACAATGTTACTGAATGACATAACTAACATTCTAATGGAAATAATCGATAACCATATTCCACTGCACTAAGAAATGTGGTTTACTAAATAACTAACATATATAATTGACATGTTAATTATTTATTTAAGAAACTCTCTATTGAACTAGACTAGTGAGGAAAGTTTACAATAGAAGTTGTTGACAAACTACTACATGTCCTTATGTTGGTTGGTGAAGGAAGGTGGGCACCCTCTTTGGTGGCCCAGTCACATATGTGCCAATAGGAATATATCCTAACATATATGTGCCAACCACTCTAATCATCAATCGTTAATTGAATACCAACCTCTCACTGTGAACGATCCACCTGTGTGAGCGGAGTAGTATTGTGTTCTGATTTATGGACAATTAACTTGTGTTGAGGCAAAAGGACATTCCTTCCATTTGAATTTCATAGTTCCTAGAGTGTTTGTGATACCCAAAAATTTCAAATTCAAAACTTATTATTATTTTTATTCTTTTGTTATCCACACATTATTGATCTTAGTGATCTAACTCAAAAAATTATTGTTTTAGTTATTATTTTATTAATAATAAAAGAGGAAGCACATGTGAAGTGGACTGTTAAAAGAGTGTAACGAACCTCCTCGTTACGCCGACAATCCTCTTATAACAAGTGCAATTTTTTTTTTAACAGGTGTGTGCGCATGTGTACAAGAGAACTAAACACATTCGACTCTACGTCACCACCTGACGACGAATAAGACACAACCAAGATGAACACAACAAGACGACATAAGACACACAACAAGTGACTGCATGCAATTAACGATCATCAATCGACAATAAGTAAGATTGGCTACCCATCCATCCTACCCTACAATGGTTAGGAACTGCAAGACACATAAGTAATGCTCAAGCCCAAGTTCCCATCGATTTTAACAATTTAAGGTCTCAGGGCTGGGGATTGTTTTGAGGAACATGGAGGTGTCTACATCCAACCCAACACAATAAGACCAAGCCTACTAAGACAATGATAAAGACACCACCGTCAATCACAGTCAACAAGGTTATCTAATAACCACAAAACTACAATAACCCTTACCATACTTGATAACAACTTATTGTTACGAAAATCTTGCAAATAAATTACAATTACCTACCTTTTACTTATTATCTAATAACCGTAAAGCTACAATATCCTTTACTATACATGATAACCACATTAGCCTTTTTTATTACTAAACCCTTGCAATAAATTGCAATTACATAAATTATATATGTTTCAACCATAAAATTTCAATGACCTTACATGATAAAAACATTGCGAGTAAACACTGAGGAGCTCACATTCATAAGTTATCAATGCTAGCATAGCAATATTGCTCTTGCAAGAACCTTACATTTTATATGATATCAATCATAAGGAATTACCAAAAAATTCCCTAATCATAACCATATCATCACTATTTATCTTACAATAACATTTCAATTAAATAACCGGGATTTTACATTTGAGTTGTTATGAATAACAATGGAACTATGGTAACATTTACATAACCTAATCATATCATCACTTTTACATTACTATAATATTCAATTAAATAACAAGGATTTTACATTATATTGTTATTATTAACAATCGGAACTACAATTGTAAGACCAGAAAGTAGCCATATTGTTACTTTTATATTAAATAGTATTGCAATTAAAATAACAAGGGCCCTACATTTCATTGGTCACAATTAACAAGAAATTGGATGACTCTTCCATAAATAACCATATTCTTATTATTGATATTACAAATACCATGCAATAAAATAGCATTAACCTTACTTTCAAATGATAACGATGATTGGCCTTACGTTTTATCATTAACCAACAATACATTTACAGTCACAGCAGTTACATTTACATAGCCAACAATATAATACATTTGCAACAGTTACACCCTTTCTATCACAGTGTTAGGTATCAAGACAATGAGGCTAGCGGCTATGAGTCCTATCAGAGCCCCTTCTAGCAACCAATGCACGCATTCCATAATTCATGCATGCGGTCGGAAGCCATCAATGGCAATGGTCAGGGGCATAATGAAAGGAATTTCCCCAAATGGCGTCTGTAGTTTCTAAAACATTCACCAACTCCCTCCCGAAGGCACATGAATCTATTCATGCAGTGCGCAGAGAGAGGACGTGTCTACAATCGCCGAACGCGGCCTTACGCAAGTTGCAGAGGAAAGAGTAATAATTTAAAAAGGTCATCGGGCGAAGTGTACGAGGTGGATGGGGTCTGAAGGTTAAATGAAACATTCATCAACGATCATACCGCCAAGCAATCTAAAAACCTGGGCTGTAGCAGAGAAGTCTTGTCCTGTGTAGGGGAATTAAAGAAAGGTGATATAAAAATATCACACCAGAAAAAATTGTGGAAGGAATTAAAAATTTTAATGGTTTACAGAGGACAACCGTAGGTGAAGACATGAGTACCATAACTAGGGTGCAGTGACAAAAATCAAGACAACACGCAGGGGAAACAATTCGTGAAATGTTGACATTACCTTTGAAGGGAAGACCCAGGAAAAAGGGGATGGAATTTATTCCATTTAGCGCATTAGAATGCTGGGTAAAATGACCACATCAGAATTTAGGTTGCAGAGGTGAAGGGTAGCTGGTTTAAAGTCACTGTGGCAGAGGTAGCAAGTCGGTTCCACACCGTGTAGGGAAATGAAGTTTTAAGTTATTTTTCCAATCTAGTGGTAGTGATATGTATTCACCATATTTGCAGGGTTTGGAGTGGTTAAAAAGCGTGGGTATCTTTCCCCAATTCGCACGGAATTATGACACCTACGTGTAGATATTTAGTGGTCTTAAAATGAAGGGGGTAGCCTCCACCAAACGCAAAGAATCCATAACACCATACACAGAGATTATCAATAAAATTACAGAGCATTTACAACAGTAATCGCGGAGATATCCAATGAAATACAGAGAAATTTTAACAATAAAAACACAGTGATAACCAAACAACACAGGGAATTTCTCGCAATAAAAATGCAGAGGTATACAACAATCCGAGAGAGTTTTTAACAGAAAAAACACAGAGATATACAATGGCAATGCAGAGAAACAATCGAAGAGTTAAGATGCGAAGGAAGTAATGCAATGCAGTGGGGTTCAACCAACAATCTAAGTTATGATAGGGAAACTCAGTCATTAGGGATATAGAGGCCAGGCTAGAGTGGCTATTTATTATTATTATTTTTTATATATTTTCTTTTTCAACACAACGTTAAATTTCTTCCGCCAACACATAAAGGAAATGACGAGATATTTATTTCTCATACAGTACTAAATTTAACAACAGAGATAACGTTTTTACAATAGTTACCAAATAAAAGAACTCTGAGGTAAATAAATAAAAGAACTCCGAGGTAAATAAATAAAACAATCATTCCATCCAACCAAGTTCAACACCAATCATAATTAAATAACTTCATATCAGAACACCATATAAAATGCTGACAACATAAGAGAATGCTAGGGCCCTAAGGTTATCTCATTGAGAGGATCACAAGGGTTACATCTGACGAGGCGTAGAAAATAAACAACAAGGAGCAAGATAAACCAAAAGCCAAGGCCGTACCGAAGGACATATGCCATCAATTAGTATACCTATCCAATACATGGGTAGATCTACTTCATAATTCTTAATGCATTCTACTTTACCAAATAAACGATCATACCTTTACCTTATCGTCTGCCTCGAATGACGTTCACGGGCTCCGTGTCGCTCCTTCTTGTCGACCGCCGAGACCTCACCAGTACCTCCCAACCAATCACTAGGGGTACTCTGCTTCCCCCTTAGCCCCCCAAGCTGCAAAGGCGCCACACACTATTCAGATGGTATGTCTAGCTCCCATCTCACCTAGTAAGGGTGAGCTACCACTCCTATCCAGCTGGGAAATCCCAACTCCCCACAAGTAATCAGTCAAGTCACAATTCCAACAACGTAACATTATGCTAACAGAATATCCCCTTTCTTCCTCATCTTCCCTTTCTTTTATAGAGTTTTTAGACCGTCCAACTTTCCCTAAATCACATTTAAATTAAGTTTTAATAAAAATATTCTAAATATTCTCCTTCGCACAAGTGTCATCCATCCCCCTCTTTTTTCCAATAATTATTTTCTTTAATTTATTAATTGTCTCAATTCCCTCACCCACCTAGAGTTGCTCCTAAATTTACTCCTAGGTGTTCCTAGATTCTCATTTAGGTTTAAATACTTTCCCTAAAATGAAGTTGCTAATTTAGTTCATTTTAGAAGGTTCTTAATTGCAGATTCCTTACTATATTGACCTCGCTTTTTACCATAAGTTCCCCTCTTTCCCTTATTATGTTTCCCCCTATTCCTTAGTTTCCTAATTTTTATTATTCCCTTCTTTCCCCTTTTATTAGAACGAAAATGGTAGTTGTGCTAATTACTCTTTTCCTTTTTATTATTAAATTGATATCTTTTTAGACTTTCACAAGTTAAAGAATTTATTTCTTCTTTACAATTTTTAAATCCACTAATTTAATTAATTTCTTCACTCTCTTCATTTTACGCAATTGTTTTTTATGAAAACTTAAATTATTACTTAAGTAGATTACAGTTTAAATTTTTATTTTTATTTTTATAAGGTATTTTCTTAAAGTTAGGAAAAAAATTTACCCTAGAGAAGTTTTAGACTTAGGACTTAGAGTTTGAAATGGGCGACATTTAATTAGGGAAGTTGGTTAAGAATTTATTAATGTGTTAGATGTCTTAGGGCCATCTAGGTTTGTTCCTTCATCAACATCAATGCGACATGCCCTTCAGGATGCACCACATGCTCCAAGGGTTCCACTTGCCTCGTTCTTTTCTTTTTCACGATGTGCCCTTCAGGATGCACCACGTGCGCCAAGGGTGCCACTCGTGAACTTGTGTTTCTTTTGCATGACGTGCCCTTTATGATGCACCATGTGCTTCAAGGGTGCCACTCGCCAACTTGTGTTTCCTTTGTGCGACGTGCCCTTAAGGATGCACCACGTGCT
Organism: Picea glauca; assembly: GCA_000966675.3. Taxonomy (NCBI): domain Eukaryota; kingdom Viridiplantae; phylum Streptophyta; class Pinopsida; order Pinales; family Pinaceae; genus Picea; species Picea glauca. Next base: position 309,595 of record JZKD02S0041611.1, read on the forward strand.
CCAAGGGTGCCACTCGCCAACTTGATTGATTGGTAGACATCAATAACCCCTGTAGTCAACACTCTGCCAGGTGAACTTGTGGGAGACTAAGGGTTTCTAAGTAATGAGGCCCCCAACTTATTGTGTGCCCCTCAGAGTCATTGTGAGTGACTTATGTAGTATTCCCTCACAACATCGTGGATCCTCTCGAGCTAGGTAATCATTAAATTATAGTTCGAGCCATGGCGAGAGTGCTAGTAGGCTATGGAAGGACTGTTGTCCACAACTCTCCCTCAACCTATCTAGAAATCATTTGTGGCCCCTTTACTCGATATGTGTGTCTGGTCGGCAAGCTATTGTAAGCCTGCATCATCAACAAATGTGTCAAAACATGTCCACATCATCTCATAGAATCAATGTAATATCACAGTAAATAAATCAACCCAAATAGCACAATCCTTGACTCAATCCAGAGTCCAAGGGGTTTCGTCGATGCCTCTACATCCTCAAGGGAAGAAACCCTACACACTCAGTAAAACTAAGTGAATAGAACCTGTCTATGTCAAAGAAGTAAGACATCATGTCATCTAACATAACGCATCATAATCAAGGAAAAATGTTTTAATATCATAATAGTCCAGATCACTTGCGAGCAAGTGTCCACAAAAAAAAGTTTTTTTAGTGTGTCAGAGCGGGATTTTACATACACCCCCTCTTGGTCTAAACTTCATCCCAAAGTTTCATGGTATAAATGCTGAAATAAATGTATCACAGTATCATAAGTCTATCTATCAAACAAAAATGGAAACTGGTAGCGCATATCATATGCATCCTCCAAGGTCACCGAGTGTGGACTATAGTTGTCGCGCTGGACCTTGACCTGATATACCGTTTGACGTCGTAACTGTCAAACACAGTGATCTAAGATGTATACTGACTCAGTTGTGAGTGCTCCCTCATCTGATACCTGCAAGGAAATCATGTCAATCACATGTGTAGGATCACAAAGATAATGTCTCAAAATAGATACATGAAATACCTCATGCATACGCCGCAAAGAATCAGGCAAGGCTAGTTGATAGGCCATGGGCCCCTTTTTCTCCACAATCTTGAAAGGTCCCATGAACCTAGGAGAGAGTTTATCCCCCTTTCCAAACTTGATCAAACTCTTATGAGGTTTAACCTGCAATAAGACTCGATCACAGACCTCATAGCTATGGTCGTCTCGGTGCACATCGGCATAACTCTTCTATCGATCCTACGGTTCTTTAATCCTTTGTCTTATGGTTTGCATTTGTTCTTCCATTTCTTGGATCACTTCTAGTCCCACCAGGACCCTATTCTCAAGCCGATCCAAACTCAAGGACGTCTGAGATGGTTGCTCGTAAAGAATCTTGAAAGGCGCTATCTTAATGGTGCTATGGCAACTGTTGTTGTAAGCGAACTCTACTAGAGGCAAGAATTCTTCCCAACGCTTTTGTTGGTCCATCACGTACATGTGTAACATGTCTTCCAAGGTTTGGTTCATTTGTTCTGTGTGTCCGTTAGTCTTTGGGTGATATGCAGTACTAAATTTAAGTTGAGTTCCCAAGGCCTCTTGGAAACTCATCGAAAATCGTTCAGTAAACACCGATCCTTGATCGAATATATCCCTCTTAGGCACGCCATGCAGCCTCACAATCTCATTGATGAAAACTCTAGCTATGTCAGGTTCCTAATACATTTTACGCACAGGAATAAAGTGAGCACTCTTTTTCAGAGTGTCTACTACTAAGAAAATCGAGTCATGTATCCTTGCTGTCAATAGCAATCCTACAATAAAATCCATCGAAATGACCTCCCATTTTGATTCAAGAATGGCATGTGGTTGTAGTAATCCTGTTGGATGTCTATGTTCGGCCTTTACCTACTGACACTCTAGACATCTGGCCACATAGTTGACTATGTCGGCCTTCTTTCCCTTCCTAAAGAATAAGGGCTTAAGGTCTGCCCTCATCTTCGTGACTCCTGGGTGAGCCATGTAAACTGCTCTATGAGCCTTTCTCAGGATCAACATCCTCAACTCATCATTTGGTAGTATGTAAATCCAACTTTTAAACCTCAATAACCTATCACTATCAAAATAGAATCCCTCATATCATGGTACCATCATTGTGTTTTGTCCAATAAATCCCTCGACCTCCTTGTACCAGTCGTCATCACGCTGTAAGGTTAGAATCCCTTCACGTAGATTCTTCTGAAGATGCAACACCGAAAAGATGTGTGGCCTCCAACTCAAATAATTTGCCACTAGGTTCATCGTTCCCTTTATGTAAGTAATCTCAAAGTCGTACTCGCTAAGCAATTTCAGCCAATGTCGTTGTCGCGCGTTCAGGTCACTTTGCATAAAAATGTGTTGTAGTCCACAATGATCAGTATTTAGTTCAAATTTTTGACCAACAAGGTAGTGTCTCCACACCTTCAAGTCATATACAATGGCTAATAACTCTAAATCATGCGTTGTGTAGTTCTCCTCATGCCTTCTCAGTTTCCTCAAAATGTAAGTGATTACTCATCCATCTTGCATCAAAACTTCACCTAAGCCTTCCTTGGATGCATCGGTGCATACCAAGAAGTACACGTCCATGTCAGGGACCTTTAGTATCGGTGTTGTCGTCAACAACTCTTTAAGCCTCCGAAATGCTTTTGTGCATTTCTTGTTTCAAACAAACTTCTTGTTTTTTTTATGCAATTCCGTGATCGGATTTGCTATCCTCAAAAATCCCTTGACAAACCGTTGGTAGTATCCTGCTAAACCCATAAAGCTATGTACTTTTGTGACATTCATCGGAGCATGCCATTCTATAATAGCCTCAACCTTGGTTGGATCCACGGAAATTCCTTCATCGGAGATGACACTCCCTAAGTAGTGAATCCTCGATTGATAAAAATAGAATTTGGACAACTTCCCATACAATTGGTGCTCTCACAGACACTCTAATACCAAGCACAAGTGCTCATCATGCTCCTCCGTCGTTCAAGAGTAGATCAAAATATCATCAATGAATACTTGAACCAACTTGTCCAAGTACTCATGCAACACCTCGTTCATTAAACTCATAAATAATCCTGGTGCATTTGTCAGTCCAAACTAAAAAACAATAAACTCGTAATGTCCAAATCTCGTCTTAAAGGCAGTCTTAGGGACATCATCTTCCTTGGTATGCAACTGGTGATACCCCAATCGCAAATTGATCTTGGAGAAAAATGTTGCACCATTCATTTGATTGAATATATCATCAATTCTCGGCAAGGGCTACTGATTCTTGATCGTGGCCTTTTTCAGTTGACGATAGTTGATGCAAAGCCTCCACAATCCATCCTTCTTCTGTATGAAAATAAATAGTGCACCCCATGGTAACACACTAGGATGTATCAGTCCTAGATCTAGCAACTCCTTCAGTTGCATTTTCAACTCTTGTAACTCTGGGGTCGACATATGATAAGGTATTCTCTCTATCGGTTCAGTGCCCAGTTTTAGGTCTATGGTAAACTCCAACTTCCTCTTCAATGGCATCCCAGCTAAATCCTCTAGAAACACATCCACAAACTCTCTCACCACTGGAAGGTGTTCTATACCTTCCGCTACTCCATTCTCATTTAGCGCAAGGATCGCATAAAGCTTTCACCCCTTGTGCATACTCTTCCGTATCTATAAGGAAGAGACGAATCTCAGGGAAGCACCCTGGTTCTATCCTAAAATTACACATCTTTGTCCATCATGATCGACCAAGCTCAACCATTTCATCTTATAGTTGAGCATCGCCTCATGCGATTCCAACCAATCCATACCAATTACGACATCGTAAGATCCTAATATCGCAACGTACAAGTTGGTCCTCGTGACAAACTCTCCCAGGTTAAGGGCACATCCCGTAACCTTTCCTCCAACCTTCTGTTTGGCTCCCGAAGCCATCTCTATGTAGCTAAAATCGTCTTGTTTGACTGCCTTTACCTTAATCCTTTTTAGAATTGCACCAGAAATGAAACTCTCAGTAGTACTGGGATCTATCGTAAGTGATGGTATCTCTCATCTTGAGCACAGTCGACTAGTGCTCTGCCTGACAGTTATTCACCGCTACATGAATCTGATGGGCCTTGCCCATATCTCCCATTGTAGTTGTTCTGGCTGATCCAGACACTCTGGTAATCTCCACAGGACATTCGCGCTGGTAGTGTGGCTCCCCAGACATCCAACACCCCTTCTTCATCCCAGAAGTCCTGGTACCCAAAGTAGAAGATGACGGTCCACAGGCCTGGAACCCTGGTCTGTTCTACTAAACAAGCCAAAATTGTTGTTGCTACGGGTGATGTTGTTACTGATACTGTGGTCCCCAATAAGGTGTCCGCTGCTGAGGGGGCAGTCATCGGGGTGTAGTGAAGGTGGATCCCCTCTAGAAGCCACGATATCCCGGTGTAAGTCTCTTTAGGGTCTGATGTTGTGGGGTTCCATATGAACCCTTCCCTGGAGGTCTTGCTGGATTTCTGGTCTGACCCCCACTAATAAGCTCCTCCTCTGCTATGAGGGCCTTCTGGATGACATCGTGCAAGGTTTAAGGCATCAAAATCCTAATCTTTACACGTATGTTTCCATTAAGGCCGAATATGAACCGGTTGACCTTAAGCTTCTCTGTGTTAAGGTGCAGAGCATACCGGAATAACTCCATTAAACGTGCCTTGTACTCGGGTACCGTACGACCTCCCTGTCATAATGTGTTGAACTCATTGGGCTGAAGCTCAATGAATTCCTTAGAAAGGTACCTCTCTCTGAACCGTTCCTCGAACAATTCCCATGACATGTTTTCGACGACCATGTTCAGCTATGGTAGGATTGTCTTCCACCAGAGAAGAGTGCTCCCCTTCAGATGAAATACCACCATGCAGACCTTCATGTTGGAGGTATAATCGCGAAGTGTGAAGCACATCGCCATATTCTCCAACCATGCCTCGATGGTGGCGCCATCCGAGGCACCAAAGAACTCGGGAAATTTAACCTTCTCGAGTTCACGGTGAATGTTACCAGTAATGACCAGTGCATGCAGCGGAACCTCAGCTAGTGTCAAGGCCCTGGCCTCATCTCTATCCAAGCGGCTGATCAGTGCCTCAGACATGCGCTGAAAAGATCTCATCATCCTCACCACGTTGCCAACTTCTATCTTCTCTTGAACGAGAACCTTCTAACCTCCCTCGGGGTTAGACCCCTCAGGTGTCGATGCTACTGGAAGTATCACGCCTCCTCCCCTAGCACCCCATCGTCTACCTCCGCGACATCCTCTAACCATAATTACCTTCATGCACATAATCAACTTGATCAGCAATAGTATAATCAAATCAAATCATGTCACGAAATCTGTAGTGAATCCCATGTGGCGGGTCGAACCGGCTCTGAGACCATATGTAACGAACCTCCTTGTTATGCCAACAATCCTCTTATAACAAGTGAAATTTTTTTTTTTGTTACACGTGTGTGTGCACGTGTACAAGAGAACTAAACACATTCGACTCTACGTCACCACCTGATGATGAATAAGACGCAACCACGATGAACACAACAAGACAACATAAGATGCAGAAAAAGTGACTGCATGAAATTAACGATTATCAATCGACAATATGTAAGACTTACTACCCATCCATCCTACCCTTCAATGGTTAGGACCTCCAAGACACATAAGCAACGCTCAAGCCTAGGTTCCCATAAATTTTAACCATTTAAGGTCTCTGAGCTAGCGACTATTATGAGGAACATGGAGGTTTCTACATCCTGCCCGACACAATAAGACCAAGCCTACTAAGCCAATGATAAAGACACCACCATCAATCGCAGTCAACAAGGTTATCTAATAACCACAAAAATACAATAACCCTTACCATACTTGATAACCACTTTACATTTTATTGTTACGAAAACTTTGCAAATAAATTACAATTATCAACCTTTTACTTATTATCTAATAACCATAAAGCTGCAATATCCTTTACTATACATGATAACCACATTACCCTTTTTTATTACTAAACCCTTGCGATAAATTACAATTACATCAATTATATATGTTTCAACCATAAAATTTCAATGACCTTACATGATAAAAACATTGCGAATAAACAATGAGGAGCTCACATTCATAAGTTATCAATGCTAGCATAGCAATCTTCCTCTTGCAAGAACCTTACATTTTATATGATATCAATCACATGGAAATACTAGAACATTCCCTAATCATAACCATATCATCACTATCTATCTTACAATAACATTTCAATTAAATAACCAGGATTTTACATTTGAGTTGTTATGAATAACAATGGCACTATGGTACGATTTCCATAACCTAACCATAACATCACTTTTACATTACTATAATATTCAATTAAATAACAAGGATTTTACATTATATTGTTATTATTAACAATTGGAACTACAATGGTAAGACAAGAAAATAGCCATCTCATTACTTTTATATTAAATAGTATTGCAATTAAAATAACAAGGGCCCTACATTTCATCGGTCATAATTAACAAGAAATTGGATGACTCTTCCATAAATAACCATATTCTTATTATTGATATTACAAAAACCATGCAATAAAATAGCATTGACCTTACTTTTAAATGATAACGATGATTGGCCTTACGTTTTATCATTAACCAACAATACATTTACAGTCCCAGTAGTTGCATTTACATAACCAACAATATAATATAGTCGCAACAGTTACACCATTTCTATCACAGCGTTAGGTATCAAGACAATGAGACTAGAAGCTATGAGTCTTGTCAGTGCCCATTCTGGCAAAGAATGCGTGCATCTGGTTGGTAGCCATCAGTGGCAGTGGTCAGGGGTAGAATCAAAGGAAGTTCCCCAAATGGCATCTGTAGTTTCTAAAACATTCACCAACTCACTCCCGAAGGCACATGAATCTATTCATGCAGTGCGCAGAGAGAGGACATGTCTGCAACCTCTGAATGTGGCCTTACGCAAGTTGCAGAGGCATGAGTAATAAGGTTTAAATGTCGTCGGGCAAAGTGTATGAGGTGGATGGGATCGGAAGGTTAAACAAAGCATTTATCAACAATTATACTGCCAAGCAATCTAAAAACCTGGGTCGCAGCAGAGAAGTCTTGTCCTGTGAACGCGAATTAAAGAAAGGTGATATAAAAATATCGCACCAGCAAAAGTTGCGGAAGGAATTGACAATTTTAATGGTTTATAGAGGACAACCGTAGGTGAAGACATGAGTACCATAACCAAGGCACAGTGACAAAAATCAATACAACACGCAGGGGAAAAAATTCGTGAAATGCTGACATTACCGTTGAAGGGAACGCCCAGGAAAAAGGGGATGGAATTTATTCCTTTCAGCGCATTAGAACGCACGGTAAAATGACCACATCAGAATTTAGGTTGCAGAGGTGAAGGATAGCCGGTTTAAAATCACTACGGCAGAGGCTGCAAGTCAGTTCCACACCATGGTAGGGAAATGAAGTTTTAAGTTATTTTTCCAATCCAGTGACAGCGATATGTATTAACCAGATTTGTAGGGTTTGGAGCGATATCTTTCCCCAATTCGCACAGAATTATGACACCTACCTGTAGAGATTTAGTGGCCATAAAATGAAGGGGGTAGGCTCCGCCAAACGCAGAGAATCCATAACACCATGTGCAGAGATTATCAATAAAATTGTAGAGAATTTACAATAGTAATCGCAGAGATATCTAACGAAACGTAGAGAAATTTTAACAATAAAAACGCAGTGATAACCAAACAAGGTAGGGAATTTCTCGCAGTAAAAATGCATAGGTATACAACAATCGTAAAGAGTTTTTAACAGCAAAAACACATGGATATACAATGACAATGTAGAGAAACAATTGCAGAGTTAAGATGGGAAGGATGTAATGCAATGCAGTGGGGTTCAACCAACAATCTAAATTACGCCACGGAAACTCAGTCATTAGGGATATAGAGGCCAGGCTAGAGTGGCCATTTTTTTATATTTTATTTTTCAAAACAGGGTTAAACTTCTTCTGCCAATGCATAAAGGAAATGATGAGATATTTATTTCTCATATAGTACTAAATTTAACAACAGAGATAACTTTTTTACAACAGTTACCCAATAAAAGAACTTCGAGGTAAATAAATAAAACAATCATTCCAGCCAACTAGGTTCAACACTGATCAAAATTAAATAACTTCATCTCAGAACACCATATAAAATGCTGACAACAGAAGAGAAGGCTAGGGCCCTAAGGTCATCTCATTGGGAGGATCACAAGGGTTACATCTGATGAGGCACCGAAAATAAACAACAAGGAGCAAGATAAACCAAAATCCAAGGCCCTACCGAAGGACGTATGCCATCAATTAATATACTTATCCAATACATGAGAAGATCTACTTCATAATTCTTAATGCATTCTACTCTACCAAATAAATGAGCATACCTTTTCCTTATCGCTTGCCTCAAATGATGTCTGCACGCTTCGTGCCACCCCTGCTCACTGACCATGGAGACCTCACTGGTACCTCCCAACCAATTGCTAGGGGTATTGTGCTTCCCCCTTATCCCCCCAAGCCGCAAAGGGGCCACACACTATCCAGATGGTACGTCTAGCTCCCAGATCGCCTCACAAGGCCGAGCTACCACTCCTATCCGAGATGGAAAATCCTAACTCCCCACAAGTAATCACTCAAGTAACAATTCCAGGATCTTAATGTTACGCTAACAGTCGATCCCATTTCGTCCTCATCTTTCCTTTATTTTATAGAGTTTTTAGACCCTCCAAATTTTCCGAAATCACATTTAAATTAAGTTTTAATAAAAATATTCTAAATATTCTCCTTCGCACAAGTGTCGTCTGTCCCCCTCTTTTCTCCAATAATTATTTTCTTAAATTTATTAATTGTCTCAATTCCCTCACCCACCTAGAGTTGCTTCTAAATTTACTCATAGGTTTTCCTAGATTCCCGTTTAGGTTTAAATACTTTCTCTAAAATGAAGTTGCTAATTTAGTTCATTTTAGAAGGTTCTTAATTGCAGATTTCTTACTATGTTGACCTCACTTTTTACCATAAATTACCCTCTTTCCCTTATTATGTTTCCCCCTATTCCTCGGTTTAGTAATTTTTATTATTCCCTTCTTTCCCCTTTTATTAGAGCCAAAATGATAGTTGGACTAATTACTCTTTTCCTTTTTATTATTAAATTGATATCCTTTTACACTTTCATAAGTTAAGGAATTTATTTCTTCTTTACAATTTTTAAATCCATTGATTTAATTAATTTCTTCACTCTCTTTATTTTACCCAAATTTTTTTTATGAAAAATTAAATTATTACTTAAGTGGATTTTAGTTTAAATTTTTATTTTTATTTTTATAGGGTCTTTTCTTAAGGTTAGACAAAAATTTTACCCTAGAGAAGTTTTAGACTGAGGACTTAGAGTCTGAACTGGGCGACATTTAATTAGGGAAGTTGGTTAAGAATTTCTGAATGTGTTAAATGTATTAGGGAGATCTAGGTTTGTTACTTCATAAACATCAATGCTACGTGCCCTTCAGGATGCACCACATGCTCCAAGGGTGCCACTCACCTCATTCATCTCTTTTGTGCAACGTTCCCTTCAGGATGCACCATATGCTCCAAGGGTGCCACTTGCCAACTTGTGATTCTTTTGCGCGACATGCCCTTTGGGATGCACCACGTGCTCCAAGGGTGCCACTCGCCAACTTGTGTTTCTTTTGCGCGGCGTGCCCTTCAGGATGCACCACGTGATCCAAGGGTTTCACTTGCCAAATTGACTGATTGGTAGACATCAATAACCCCTGGAGTCAAAACTCCGCCAAGTGAACTTATGGGAGACTAAGGGTTTCTAAGGAATAAGGCCCCCGACTTATTGCACGCCCCTTAGAGTCATCATGAGCGACTATCACAATATTCCCTCATGGCATCGTGGATCCTCTCGAGCTAGGTAATCATTAACCTATAGTTCGAGCCATGACGAGAGTGCTAGTAGGTTGTGGCAGGGCTGTTATCCACACCTCTCCCTCAACCTATCTGGAAATCGTGTGTGTACCCTTTACTCCATATGTGAGTCTGGTCAGAAAGCTATCATCAGCCTGCATCATCAACAAACATGTCAGAACATGTCCACATCATATCATCAAATCAATGTAATATCACAGTAAATAAATCAACCAAAATAGCACACTCCCTGACTCAATCTGGAGTCCAAGGGGTTTCGTCAATGCATCTTCATCCTCAAGGTCAGAAACCCTACACACTCAGTAAAACAAATTCAATAGCACCTATCTATGTTAAAGCAGTAAGACATCATGCCATCTAACATAATGCATCATAATCAAGGACAAATGTTTTAATATCATAATAGTCCAGATCACTTGTGAGCAAGTGTGTCCAAAAATAAGTTTTCTCAGTGCGCCATTGCGGGATGTTACATACACCCCCTCTTGGTCTAAACTTCATCCCGAAGTTTCATGGTATAACTAATGAAATAAATGTATCACAGTATCATAAGTATATCTATCAAACAAAAATGGAAACTGTTGGAACATATCATATGCATCCTCCCAGGTCAAAGAGTGCGGACTATAGTTGTCCCAGTGGACCTTGACCTGATCTACCGTTCGACATCGTAACTATCAAACACGGTGATCTATTATGCGGACTGGATCGGCCGTGAGTGCTCCCTCGTCCGATACCTTCAAGGAACTCATGTCAATAACATGTGTAGGATCACTAATGTCTCAAAACAGATACATGAAATACATCATGCATACGCCTCAAAGAATCAGGCAAGGCTAGTCGATAGGCCACAGGGCCCTTTTTCTCCACAATCTTGAAAGGTCCCACGAACCTAGGAGAGAGATTAGCTCCCTTTCCAAACTTGATATAACTCTTATGTGGTTTAACCCACAATAAGACTCGATCGCCAACCTCATATCTATGGTCGACTCGGTGCGCATCGGCATAACTCTTATGTCGATCCTATGCTTCTTTAATCCTTTGTCTTATGGTTTTCATTTGGTCTTCGATTTCTTCGATCGCTTCTGGTCCCACCAGGACCCTATTATCAAGCCTATCCCAACTCAAGGTCGTCCGACATGGTCACCCATAAAGGCTGTCCGATATGGTGCTATGGTAACTGTTGTTGTAAGCGAACTCTACTAGAGGCAAGAATTCTTCCCAACACTTTTGTTGGTCCATCACGTACATGCGTAACATGTCTTTCAAGGTTTGGTTCATTTTTTCTGTCTGTCTGTTAGTCTCTGGGTGATATGCAGTACTAAAGTTAAGTTGAACTCCCAAGGCCTCTTGGAAACTCATCCAAAATCGTCCAGTAAACACCGATCCTTGATCGGATATAACCCTCTTAGGCAAGCCATGCAGCCTCATAATCTCACTGATGAAAACTCTAGCTATGTCAGGTGCCTGATATGTCGTATGCATAGGAATAAAGTGAGCACTCTTTGTCAGAGTGTCTACTACTACGAAAATCGAGTAATGTCTCCTTGCCATCAGTGGCAATCCAACAATAAAATCCATTGAAATGACCTCCCATTTGGATTTCGGAATGCCATGTGGTTGTAGCAATCATGCTGGATGTAGTAATCATTGTGTTTTGTCCAATAAATCCCTAGACCTCCTTGTACCAGTCATCATCACAATGTAAGGTTAGAATCATTTCACATAGATTCATCTAAAGAGGCAACACCAAAAATATGCGTGGCCTCTGACTCAAAGCATCTGCCACTCGGTTCATCATTCCCTTTATGTAAGTAATCTCAAAGTCATACTGGCTAAGCAATTCCGACCAACGTCGTTGTCGAGCATTCAGGTTGCTTTGCGTAAAAATGTGTTGTAGTCCACAATGATTAGTATTTAGTTCAAATTTTCATCCAACAAGGTAGTGTCTCCACACCTTCAAGGCATATACGATGTCTAATAACTCCAAATCATGCATCGCGTAGTTCTCCTCATGCCTTCTCAGTTTCCTCAAAATTTAAGCGATTACTCATTCGTCTTGCATCAAGACTCCACCTAAGCCTTCCTTGGATGCGTTAGTGCATATCAATAAGTCCACATCCATGTCAGGGACCTTTAGTATCGGCGTTGTCATCAACAACTCTTTAAGCCTCTGAAATGCTTCCACACATTTCTCAGTCCAAACAAACTTCTTGTTTTTCTTCTGCAATTCCGTGATCGGATTTGCTATCTTCGAATATCCCTCGAAAAACTATCAGTAGTATCTTTCTAACCCACAAAGCTACGCAGTTCTATGACATTCGTCGGCGTAGGCCATTCCATAATAGCCTCAACATTGGCTGGATCCATGGCGATGCATTCGCCGAAGATGACATGCCCTAAGTAGTGAATCCTTGATTGATAAAAAGAGAATTTGGAAAACTTTCCATACAATTGGTGCTCTCGTAGACACTGTAATACCAAGCGCAAGTGCTCATCATGCTCCTTCGTTGTCCGAGAGTAGATCAAAATATCAATAATGAATACTTGAATGAACTTGTCCAAGTACTCATGGAACACCCCATTCATCAAACTCATAAATACTCCTAGGACGTTTGCCAGTCCAAACGAAAAAATAGTAAACTTGTAATGTTTGAATCTCGTCTTAAAGGCGGTCTTAGGGATGTCATCTTCCTTGATCCACAACTGGTGATACCCCGATCGCAAATTGATCTTAGAGAACACCGTTGCACCCTTCATTTGATCGAATAGATCATCAATTCTCAGCAAGGGATACTGATTCTTGATCATGGCCTTGTTCAGTTGACGGTATTTGATGCAAAGCCTCCACGATCCATCCTTCTTCTGTATGAAAATAACCAGTGCACCCCACGGTGACACACTAGGACATATTAGTCCTAGATCCAACAACTCCTTCAATTGCATTTTCGACTCTTGTAACTCTGGGGTCGACATCTGATAAGGTGCTCTCACTATCGGTTCAGTCCCCAGTTTTAGGTCTATGGTAAACTCCAACTCCCTCTCCGGCGGCATCCCAAGTAACTCCTCCAGAAACACATTTGCAAACTCTCTCACCACCGGAAGGTGTTTATACTTTCTGCTACTCCCTTCTCGTTTAGCACAAGAATTGCATAAAGCTTTCACCCCTTGCACATACTCTTCCATAGCTGTAAGGAAGAGATGAATCTAAGGGAAACACCAAGGTTCCATCCTACAATTACACGTCTCTGTCCCTCGCCATCGAACAAGATTAACCATTTCGTCTTACAGTTGAGTATCGCCTCATGTGATTTCAACCAATCCATACTAATTACGACATCGTAAGATCCTAATATCGTAATGCACAGGTTGGTCCTCATGACAAACTCTCCCAGGTTAAGGGCACATTCCGTAACCTTTCCTCCAACCTTCTGTTTTACTCTCGAAGCCATCTCTACGAAGATAAACTGTTCATTTTCGGTTGCCTTTACCTTAATCCCTTTTAGTGTCCACCATAAATGAAACTCTCAATAGCACTGGGATCTATAAAAAAACTAAGGGTCTGGTCAACGATGGTACCTGTCATCTTGAGCACAGTCGACTGGTGCTCTGCTTGGCAGTTATTCACTGCTGCATGAATCCGATGAGCCTTGCCAATATCTCCCACTGTAGTGCATCTGGCTGATTCAGACACTCCAGTCCTCTCCACAGGACAGTCATGCTAGTAGTGTGGCTCCCCACACATCCAACACCCCTTCTTTGGCCCAGTAGTCCTGGTACCCAAAGTAGAAGATGACGGCCCACGGGCCTGGAACCCTGGTTTGTCCTACTGAAAAGGCCTAAATTGTTGCTACAGTGGGCAACACTGCTGCTGATACTATGGTCCCCAATAAGGTGTCCACTGCTGAGGTGGCAGTCGTTGGGGTGTAGTGAAGGTGGATCCCCTATGGAAGCCACGATATCCAAGCGTAAGTGTCATTGGGGTCTAATGTTGCGGGGTTCCAAACGACCCCTACCCTGTAGGTCTTGCTAGAGTCCTAGTCTGAGCCCCACTAATAAGCTCCTCCTCTGCTATGAGGGCCTTCTAGATGAGATCATGCAAGGTTTGAGACATCAAAATCCTAACCTTGGCATGCAGGCTTCCGTTAAGGCCGAATAGGAACTGGTTGACCTTAAGCTTCTCTTTGTTAAGGTGTGGAGCATACCGGAGTAGCTCCATAAAACGTGTCTCGTACTCGGGCACCGTTTGACCTCCCTGTCATAACGCATTGAACTCATTGAGATGACGCTCAATGAATTCCTTAGAAAGGTACCTCTCTCAGAACTGTTCCTCGAACGGTTCCCATGACATGTCTTCGACGACCATGTTCAAATATGGTAGGAGCGTCTTCCACCATAGAAGAGCGCTCCTCTTCAGTTGAAATACCACCATGCAGACCTTCATGTTGGAGGTATAATCGCGAAGTGAGAATCAAATTGCCATATTCTCCAACCATGCCTCGGCAGCCATGCCATATGGGGCAGTAAAGAACTCAGGAAATTTAACCTTCTTGAGTTCATAGTGAATGCTAACAGTAACAGCTGGTGAGCGTGGAAGAACCTCAGCAGCTACCAGTGCCCTAGCCTCATCTCTGTTCAAGCGGCTGATCAGTGCCTTAGATATGCGCTGAAAATATCTCATCATCCCGACCACGTCGCCAACTGCTATCTTCTCTTGACCGACAACCTGCTCGCCTCTCTGGGGGTTATAGCCCTCAGGTGTGGATGCTACTGGAGGCATCATGCCTTGTCCCCTAACACCCCGTCATCTGCCTCTGCAACGTCCTCTAACCATGATTACCTTCACGCACACAATCAACTCGATCAACAATAGTATAATCAAATCAAATCATGTCACAAAAGCCATAGTGAATCCCATGTCACGGGTTGAACCGTCTCTGATACCATATGTAACGAACCTCCTCATTATGCTGACAATCCTCTTATAACAAGTGCAATTTTTTTTTCTGTTACAAGTGTGTGCGCGCGCGTACAAGAGAAATAAACACATTCGACTCTACATCGCCACCTGATGACGAATAAGACACAACCACGATGAACACAAAAAGATGACATAAGACACACAACAAGTGACTGCATGAAATTAACGATGATCAATCAACAATAAGTAAGACTAACCACCCATCCATCCTACCCTGCAATGGTTAGGACCTCCAAGACACATAAGCAACACTCAATCTCAGGTTCCCATAGATTTTAACCATTCAAGGTCTCTGGGCTGGCGACTCTTCTGAGGAACATTGAGGTGTCTGCATCCTCGTAGTCAATGATAAAGACACCACCATCAATCGTAGTCAACAAGGTTATCTAATAACCACAAAACTACAATAACCCTTACCATACTTGATAACCACTTTACATATTATTGTTACGAAAATCTTGCAGATAAATTACAATTACCAACCTTTTACTTATTATCTAATAACCACAAAGCTGCAATATCCTTTACTATACATGATAACCATGTTACCCTTTTTAATTACTAAACCCTTGCGATAAATTACAATTACATAAATTGTATATGTTTCAACCATAAAATTTCAATGACCTTACATGATGAAAACATTGCGAATAAACAATGAGGAGCTCACATTCATAAGTTATCAATGCTAGCATAGCAATCTTCCTCTTGCAAGAACCTTACATTTTATATGATATCAATCAAAAGGAATTACTAGAAGATTCCCTAATCATAACCATATCATCACTATCTATCTTACAATAACATTTCAATTAAATAACCAGGATTTTACATTTGAGTTGTTATGAATAACAATGGCACTATGGTAACATTTATATAACCTAACCACATCATCACTTTTACATTACTATAATATTCAATTAAATAACAAGGATTTTACATTATATTGTTATTATTAACAATTGGAACTACAATGGTAAGACCAGAAAGTAGCCAGATCGTTACTTTTATATTAAATAGTATTGCAATTAAAATAACAAGGGCCCTACATTTCATTGGTCACAATTAACAATAAATTGGATGACTCTTCCATACATAACCATATTCTTATTATTGATATTACAAAGACCATGCAATAAAATAGCATTGACCTTACTTTTAAATGATAAGGATGATTAGCCTTACATTTTATCCTTAACCAACAATACATTTACAGTCACAACAGTTACATTTACATAACCAACAATATAATACAGTCGCAACAGTTACACCCTTCCTATCACAGCGTTACGTATCAAGACAACGAGGCTAGCGACTATGAGTCGTATCCAAGCCCATTCTGGAAACCAATGCGTGCATGCCATATTTCATGCATTCGGTTGGCTTCCATCAATGACAGTGGTCAGGGGTAGAATCAAAGGTAGTTCCCCAAATGGCCTATGTAGTTTCTAAAACATTTGCAAACTCCCTCCTGAAGGCACAAGAATCTATTCATGCAGTGTGCAAAGAGAGGCTGTGTCTGCAATCGCCGAACACGGCCTTGCACAAGTTGGAGAGGCAAGAGTAATAAGGTTTAAAGGTCGTCGGGTGAAGTGTACGAGGTGGATGGGGTATGAAGGTTAAACAAAGCATTCATCAACAATCATACCGCCAAGCAATCTAAAAACCTGTGCCGTAGCAGAGAAGGCATGTCCTAAGCAAGCAAATTAAAGAAAGTTGATATAAAAATATCGCACTAGCAAAAATTGCGGAAGGAATTAAAATTTTTAATGGTTTACAGAGGACAACCGTAGGTGAAGACATGAGTACCATAACCAGGGCGCAGTGACAAAAATCAAGGCAACACAGTAAAATGACCACGTCAGAAATTAGGTTGCAGAGGTGAAGGGTAGTTGGTTTAAAATCACTGTGGCAGAGGCAGCAGGTCGGTTCCACATCGTGGCAAGGAAATGAAGTTTTAAGTTATTTTCCCAATCCAGTGGCAGCGATATGTATTCACCAGATTTGCAGGGTTTGGAGTAGTTAAAACTCGTGGGTATCTTTCACCAATTTGCACGGAATTATGACAACTAACTACAGAGATTTAGTGGTCGTAAAATTAAGGGGGTAGCCTCCGCCAAACGTAGAGACTCTATAACACCATGCATAGAGATTATCAATAAAATTCAATAGAATTTACAACAGTAATCGCAGCGATATCCAACAAAACACAGATAAATTTTAACAATAAAAACACAGTGATAACCGAACAACACAGGGAATTTCTCGTAGTAAAAATGCAGAGGTATACAACAATCGCAGAGAGTTTTTAACAACAAAAATGCACATATATACAACGACAATGCAATGAAACAATTGCAGAGTTAAGATGCGCAGGAAGTAATGCAACGCAGTGGGGTTCAACCAACAATCTAAATTATGCCAAGGAAACTCACTCGCTAGGGATATAGAGGCCACGCTAGAGTGGCCATTTTTTTATATTTTTTTTTATATTTTCTTTTTCAACATAAGGTTAAATTTCTTCTGCCAATACATAAAGGAAACAATGAGATATTTATTTCTCACGGAGTACTAAATTTAACAACAGAGATAATGTTTTTACAACAGTTACCCAATTAAAGAACTCCAAGGTAAATAAATAAAACAATCATTCCAGCCAACCAGGTTCAACACCGTTCGAATTTAAATAACTTCATCTCAGAACACCATATGATATGCTGACAACAGAGGAGAAGGCTAGGGCCCTAAGGTTATCTCATTGGGAGGATCACAAGGGTTACATCTGACGAGGCACAGAAAATAAACAACAAGGAGAAAGATAAACCAAAAGCCAAGGTCGTACCGAAGGATGTATGCCATCAATCATTATACCTATGCAATACATGGGTAGATCTACTTCATAGTTCTTAGTGCATTCTACTCTACCAAATAAATGATCATACCTTTACCTTATCACCTGCCTCGAACGATGTCTGTGTGCTCTGTGCCGCTCCTTCTCACCGACCGTCGAGACCTCACCCGTACCTCCGAGCCAATTGCTAAGGGTACTCTGCTTCCCCCTTAGCCCCCCAAGATGCAAAGGGGCCACACACTATCCTGATGGTACATCTAGCTCTCAGCTCACCTTGCAAGGCCGAGATACCACTCCTATCCGAGCTGGGAAATCTCAACTCCCCACAAGTAATCAATCAAGTCACAATTTTGGCAGCGTAATTTTATGCTAACAGCCGATCCCCTATCTTCCTCATCTTCCCTTTCTTTTATAGAGTTTTTAGACCCTCCAACTTTCCCTAAATCACATTTAAATTAAGTTTCAATAAACATATTCTAAATATTCTCCTTTGCACAAGTGTCGTCCATCCCCCTCTTTTCTCCAATAATTATTTTCTTTAATTTATTAATTGTCTCAATTCCCTCACCCACCTAGACTTTGTCCTAAATTTACTCCTAGGTGTTCCTAGATTCTCATTCAGGTTTAAATACTTTCCCTAAAATGAAGTTGCCAATTTAGTTCATTTTAGAAGGTTATTAATTGTAGATTCCTCACTATGTTGACCTCGCTTTTTACCATAAGTTCCCCTCTTTACCTTATTATGTTTCCCCCTATTCCTTAGTTTCCTAATTTTTATTATTCCTTCCTTGCCCCTTTTATTAGAGTCTAAATGGCAGTTGCGCTAATTACTCTTTTCCTTTTTATTATTAAATTGATATCTTTTTACACTTTCACAAGTTAAAGAATTTATTTCTTCTTTACAATTTTTAAATCCATTGATTTAATTAATTTCTTCACTCTCTTCATTTTACCAAAATTTGTTTTATGAAAAATTAAATTATTACTTAAGTGGTCTTTTCTTAAGGTTAGACAAAAATTTTACCCTAGAGAATTTTTAGACTTAGGACTTAGAGTTTGAACTCGGCGACATTTAATTAGGGAAGTTGGTTAAAAATTTCTTAATGTGTTAAATGCCTTAGGGCCATCTAGGTTTGTTCCTTCATCAACATCAATGTGGCGTGCCCTTAAGGATGCATCACGTGCTACAAGGGTGGCACTCACCTTGTTTCGTTTCTTTTGCATGAAGTGCCCTTCAAGATGCACCACGTTCTCCAAGGGTGCCACTCGCCAACTTGTGTTTATTTTGCGTGATGTGCCCTTCAGGATGCACCATGTGCTCCAAGGGTGCCACTCAACAACTTGTGTTTCTTTTGCGCGACGTGCCCTTCACGATTCACCACGTGGTCCAAGGGTGCCACTCACCAACTTGACTGATTGGTAGACATCAATAACCCCTGGAGTCAACACTTCGCCAGGCAAACTTGTGGGAGACTAAGGGTTTCTAAGAAATAAGGCCCCCGACTTATTGTGCGCCCCTTAGAGTGATCATGAGAGACTTTCGTAGTCTACCCTCATAGCATCATGTTTCCTCTCGAGCTAGGTAATCGTTAACCTATAGTTCTAGCCACGATGGGAGTGCTAGTAGGCTATGGCAGGGTTGTTATCCACACCTCTCCCTCAACCTCTCTAGAAATCGTGTGTGGCCCCTTTACTCCATATGTGAGTGTGTTCGACAAACTATCATTAACCTACATCATCAAAAAACGTGTCAGAACATGTCCACATCATATCATCAAATCAATGTAATATCACAGTAAATAAATCATCCCAAATAGCACACTACCTGACTCAATCCGGAGTCCAAGGGGTTTCGTCAATGCCTCTTCTTCCTCAAGTTCAGAAACCCTGCACACTCAGTAAAACTAAGTCAATAGCACCTGTCTATGTCAAAGCAGTAAGACATCATGTCATCTAACATAATGCATCATAATCAAGGACAAATGTTTTAATATCATAATAGTCTGGATCACTTCTGAGCAACTGTCCACAAAAACAGGTTTTCTCAGTGCGCCAGAGAGGGATGTTCCAAAGAGAAACACCAAGTGACATCAAAAGGGGGACAAAGTGGTGAATATGTGTTGAGTTAAGTCAACAAAAGTGAAAAAAGATCTTAGTTTTTTAGGAACATGTGTAAAAACAAGACTGACATGTGGTCAATGAAGAAAACTCAATTTGACAGATGGTTAATGAGCAGGAGGCTCATACAAGTGTCAAATACCTACGAAAATCTTAAAAAATAAAATATAACAAAGAGAATGGGACACCATTCTAAATAAGATATGAAATTTCAGAAATACTTACATGACACAAAGATCTTCACGTAATGCTTATAACCATATGCACTGCAACAAGTCACTTGGTTAGTTTCAGATCGATATTTAGTGCAGGGGTGACAGAGTGGACATATGTGGTAGCTCTGATATAAGGTTGGGAGGAACGGTCCTCTTGACTTTTGTTTTCCCCTAAATAAATCCCAGTTACATGTTTTCTTCCATTCTCTTCTCAGTTAAGTTATTATTTCTTTAGTAATTTGTGCATAATATATTTTGATTAAATTCAATTTTAAATGTAAGTTTTGAATATTCTATTAGAATTTTGTTTCCATGCAATTTGAAGTTTATAGATAATTTATAATTTTTTTTAATCTAATTAAATATTAGAGGTCTTTACTGTGTATCATTCCATTATACAATTGTCACGATAAGTATGAGAGACAAATGATTATATCCATAACCAATACAAAAAGTATAAGCAAATTTGTCAAACATAGAGGAAACTATACAAATGGAATATACAACCAACATGTTAGATGCAAATTATAATGCTAATTTCGTGAAGATGTTCTAGAATATATACAGAAACAAAACTATATAAATGGAGATACAACCAACATGCTAAATGTTAAACGATAATGTTGTTGCCATGAATAAAATCTTGAATGTAAAAATAACGTTAAGACTGTCGATTATTAATAGCTAAAGGACATAACAATAAATAGATAAAATCGGGTAGTTTTGTAACCCTCTTTAAATGATAAGGGAACTAAGAAAATTATACGAGAAAGAAAATTAAAGTCCAGAACCACTAGCAACCACAAACTGAGAAACAAAGAAAAATTTCCATTGATAAATAGTTAACAGAGCTACATATTTATTGACATGACTTTGTAAATTAACACGAGTGAAATTCATTTTTACATGCACAAGGGTTTAGCCTGATTTTAGTTAAAAATGGAAGAATAGTAACATAATCTCTTATACACAACCATGCATCCAAGGAATCCTTGCAAATGACATGCAAAGAAAATATTCAACTGATTGTTGAAATTAGACCAAAACAGTCAACAGATCTAGGACAAGTAACCATCCCACTAGTTCGAATAAAGAATATGGTAACATACACTCATCCAGATATAAGGTTTATTTACAAACTGAGTTACCTATCAAGGTTGAACACCCTAGCTAAGAAATCATAGTCATTACCTGTCACAAGGTTTTAAACAAAAAAAAAAAACTTAAAGTGGCACCCGGGCATGGTAAATTTCAGAGTTGCAAAAGGAAAACAATTAAAGTTAAACTTAAAACGTATGTAGAAGGTTGATATAGGTTAAACCTGGCTAGTTTGGCCGAACATACTTGCATTGACGTGTAACCATTACATAAAGAAACAAAAACTTTCATAAGAGGATGACAAAGTGTTAGGGTATGAAATTCTTACGAGGAAAAACTCTAACCCAAGATGGATTTCCTATAGAAGAATGTCTCGACCAACTAGATTCAATATTCCTTTCTTATGGGTACCCTCAAACATAACAAAGGGTCCATAATTAGATGAAGTATACAAAAATATACCTTCAATAAAAAGGAAGAACTACAAAATAAGCTAAATGTAACGAGGACATTCATCTTTTAGAGAAACCTGTAAGGTTTCCAAACCCGAAATCAAGGTCAGGAAAGCAACAATAATTGGAGTATTGCAAAGAATAAATAAAATGCACGTAGGACCTTCAACCATAATTTATCAAATAAACACCTTCACCAACTATAGAATTGGAACCCAGCAACATAAATTACAAAATTGTTTATCAATTAAGGGTGAAACCACTAAGCAATTTTTCTCCCAAGCTCCTGAATGAACTGGAAAATCCAGATCTTTGAATGTAGACATAATATATGCAAGGTTAAGTATATGTATGCTACACAAAAACCTAAAAGTTCAAAGACAAGAAATGGAACTCCACTAACTTCTAAACTCGAACCAGAAGGTACCCTCAAACTCCGCTATAAAATTTCCAAAGAAAATAATGTTTGAAAACTATGCAAGGCAGTCATGACTTACCTTCTCTTGTTCCAAGAAGTCACACCTAGAAAACATAAGGTTTTCCACATGAGGTTGGGGAGGCGTGTGAAAATTAAGAATACAGGGTACATCAAGCCTCACATTAATAACTTCCAACCATTCATGTACTACAAGAAAAAAAATGATTAATGTTTCCAAAATAAATCATAACTATGATATGATTATCGGTTTAATCCTTTAACTATTTTGACACTTTAACAATTGGGACAAACCACTAGTAATGTTTAATAACTTTACGAGACATAAAAATTAAATTAATTATTCCGCCAACTTTGGTTAACATAGAAGGTTTCCGACAAGGGTCCCTTTTGGAGTAACCAACGAAGGTTATAATACATAAATCATAACATGGGAATTGTAACATAAGGTGATATCCCTACCACATGAAGTATAACATAGATTCAAATTGTGTCATGAAGATTATAACATAGGTCAAGCAAGTAAACTTTCACATGGAACTTTTAAAAGTAAAGCTTCAAAGGTAAGGGATATCTCATTAATGAAATTTAGATAGTTGAGTAATGTTCTTTACTTAGTTAAGAGTAAAATATTGTGGTATAATTTTTTTTTATGGGAATGTGAAACTGTGTCTCCTCAAAATTATTCCACATCGAATGCAAGTGTGTCCTATATGGAGTTGCATTTAGTTGTATTAGCGTCGATTTACCATCGAGAGTCATCATCGCCATGTTATCCTGCATATGACCAGAACCAAATTGATGTCAAATGACCGCTTTTCTTGTGCGCAAATCCTTGCTAACCATATGTGTGAGGTTAAATGCTAGTCCCAACACTTTAATTTACCGTTTAATCATCTTAATTGTTTTCATGGGGGAGCACAAAGGAGGATCTAGGTGGGTCATGGAAGCACATGCTGACCAGACATGTGGTATCTTGTGTCCATGGGCATTGAATCAAGGCTTTAGTGGGCACCTCAATTAGGGGAATTCCCTAAAATCATTGTCTATCAATATTTAAATCAATTATTTGTCATTCATTAAATCAAATTGCATTGATTTTGATATATTTTTCTTCATTAATACCTTTCCATGTAATTA
>JZKD02S0041611.1:337049-348260 GCA_000966675.3 Picea glauca
ATAACCACTATCTCTCATAATTCTTTCCATGAAAACTAACACTTAAGTCAGTTAACCCCCATTACTTATAACCCCTTAC
Source organism: Picea glauca (assembly GCA_000966675.3). Lineage (NCBI taxonomy): Eukaryota > Viridiplantae > Streptophyta > Pinopsida > Pinales > Pinaceae > Picea > Picea glauca. The sequence goes on from JZKD02S0041611.1 coordinate 337,129, forward strand.
TACTAACTCATATTAATACTTAATATAACATGATATATATATAATCTCTAAAACTTATGACCATCAATCCATAACCCCTAGTAATAATAACTTTTGATGTTATCCCTTTACCATAGACACTTATAACCCCTAACAACTAATACACATATAGCCTTCAGATGTTTAGCATTTGAACCTAAACTTCTATATTCCCCTATTTTATAACACAATATCTCATAACTACTACAACCCCTTACACTTAAACCCTGATCTATAATCCATTTAAATTTATGAATCCAAACAACTATGACCTCTAATATAAGCAATAAACATTATAATCCTTCAAGTTCTAAGCACTACCATCCGTGCAATCCTATGATCCCTATAACCCTTAATCCCTAAGATCCATAACTCTTACTGTTTACAACCCTGAATCTATATATTTCATAACAACTATGATTCATAACTCCTATATTCCTTAGTCCATTTATGTAATGACCCAGTTGTTACCACCACAAAAACGATGCACAACATGTAACTTTATTTTCTCTCTTAAAGTTGTGTTAGGAAGAAAAATACCTCACCATTAATAACGACATCATTGACAATAGTGCATTATCTAAGTGAAACAACAATAACGCATTTACAACGATCACAAAGCTAATCTGACACATCATCGCCGTGAATGACGAACACACAATGACACAATCATTCATTACAATAAAGTAATTAGTGCAAGAAGTAAATAACCAACAATCATTCAATACATTGACCCTTCATTGAGCACCATACATCATTCAACGCACATGTTCAATCTTAATCACTTAGTTATACATGCATCATCAATAGTTAATTTTAATCTATGACAAATGCGACAACTTGTCCTTTGTGACCATTTCGTGCAATTAACATTAACTAAAAGAGAACATAATTTTTTTTATTCATGCATTAATTCGATGGTCAAACAGAGTTTAACGTATAGGATATCTATACTCAGGTCTTCTATATGGCATCATGGTTATTCTAGAACTAGGTAGCCGTTAACCTATAGTTCCAGCCATGGAAGGAGTGCTAGTAGGTTGTGGTAGGGTTTCTGCCACACATCTCCCTCAATGTCTTTATTTGTCATGTGTGAGCCCTTTACTCCAAATATGGGTCTTGTCGGTAAGCTATTGTGAGCCTGCATCCAAAGAAACATGTCATCGATAAAAATCAACATCATAATATCTAATCATATGTACATATGTCACATAAACAACATTCAAACCCTAACAATCCACTCCCTTACTTGATCCGGAGTCCAAGGAGTTTCATCAATTCCTTGGTATCCTCTAACGTCCAGAGTCCTGCACACTTAGGAGAACCTAGTCAATAGCACATGTCGATGTAAATACAACAAAAATAACATATACTCAAATCCAAAATATATCATAATCATAATGAAAACAACCAAGAGTATAATGACTTGGATCACTTGCATGGAAGTGTCCTCAAAGGATAATTTTTCTTAGTGCGCACAAGAGTGGGATGTTACATACACCCCCTCTTGTTTTAAAATTCGTCCCAAAGTTTGGAAATATATAAATGTCGAAATAATGTCTCTAAAAATATCAATATGTCAAGATATCAAACAAAAATGGAAATTGATGACGCATATCATATGCGTCCTCCCAGATTGTCGAGTGTGAACTAGTTGTCGCATTGGACCTTCACCTATCAATTGTTCGATGCCATAGCTATTGAATGCAATGGTCCAAAATGTTGATTGGCTCCTCCGTGAGTGCACCCTCGCCTAAAATATGCCAAGAACTCAATTCAATAACATGCATAGGATCATCGACCTAAAGTCACACAGAGATATAATATAAACATTGTGCAACCCCCCATGAATGAGGCGTGTCTAGGCATTAGCTGCTTCATAATTATGCTCGACGAAATGTGCATCAACAAACCTTTCTATCGATCATGCACTTCTTTCGTTCCCTTTCTACAGATCCTTTGCTTCTTTCAATACTAACTCAAAGGTGTCTGACACAGTCACCCATAAAGAAACTCAAATGGTGCCATCTCAATGGTGATTTGGTAGTTGTTTTTGTACGCAAACTTAGCCAGTGGCCATGAAAAATCCCAACATTTTTGTTTTTCAAACAGACACATACACAACACAACCTTCCGAAACTAGTTTGTTCCTCTGGTCATCATGTCTATCTCAATGACATGTTGTACTAAAGTTTAGTGATGTTCCCAAGGCATATTTGGAAACTTGTCCAAAATCGTCTTGAAAACATTGAATCCCTTATTGCATACGATTCCTTTCATATGTCTGATAGTCTCAAATCTTTCTGATATAAAATGTAGCTATACCTAGCACTTAATGCGCTGTACTCATAGGTACAAAATGTAAACTCTTCGTTAGAGTGTCAATTGTCATGACAATCAAGTGATTCCTCCCAACCATTAATGACAATCTGAACAATAAAGTCCCTCAGATGACTTCCCATTTCTATTCCATAAAATCATGTGGTTCTAGTAATCCTTCTGGATGTCTACATTCATCCTTCACCTACCGACCTTCTAGATATCTCGCCATGTAGTTAACGATGTCCTCCTTTATCACTTCTAGATAAACAAGGGCTTAAGGTTGGTCCTCATTTTCATGACTCCTGGATGAGCCATATTCACTGCTCAATGAGCTTAGAATAAGATCAAAATTTCTCAATTCATCATTGGGTTGAAGTAAATTCGGTTATTATATCTCAAATATCTATCATTGTCCATAGTATTTGTCCCATTCGGTAACGTCATGGTTTCTTGCCTGAAAAATTCCATACCCTCTTTATACTAGTCAGCATCATGTTGTAGTTATAATCACTTCACGTAGATTCATTTGAAGAGGTATCATTGAAAATACGCGTCGTCTTCAACTCAATGCATCAGCCACTGTATTCATTGTTCCTTTTAAGTAGGAAATCTCAAAATCGTACTCTCTAAGAAATTCTGAACAACTTCATTGTCGTGTGTTCAAGTCTCTTTGCGTAAAGATGTGATGTAAACCACAATGGTCAATTTTTAGTTAAAGTTTTTGTACAATAAGCTAGTGTCTCCATACACTCAAGGCATAAACAATGGCTAACAACTCCAAATCGTGCATCTCATAGTTCTCCTCGTGCCTTCTCAACTTTCTCGAGATGTAAGAGTTCACTCAACCATCTTGCATCAAGAGTCCACCTAAACCTTCCTTGGATGCATCACTGCATACCAAGAAATCCTCATCCATGTTAGGGAGCCTTAGTATCGGTGTTGTCATCAGAATCTCCTTGAGCCTCGAAAATGCTTCCGTGCATTTCTTGTTCCAAACAAACATCTTGTTCTTCTTGTGAAATTTCGTAATTGGATTTGCAATATTCGAAAAACCCTTGATGAACCCTCAATAGTATCCCACTAAACCTACGAATCTACGCACTTTGGGACATATTCTATGTAGGCCATTCCACAATAACCTTGATCTTTGTTGGATTGACAACGACACCTTCACCGGAGATTACATTCCCTAAGTAGTGAATCTTCGATTAATAAAAGGATCATTTAGATAGTTTCCCATACAATTTGTTCTCTCATAGACACTATAGTACCAAGCGCAAGTGTTCCTCATGCTCCTCCATCGTCCGAGACTATATCAAAATTAATATTCAATGAATAATTGGATGAACTTGTCCAAGTATTCGTGGAACACCGAGTTCATCAAGCTCATAAATATCCCTAGGGCATTTGTCAGTCCAAACAGTAAAACCATAAACTTGTAATGTACAAATCTCTTCTTAAAGGTGGTCTTACGGATGTCGTCCTCGTTGATGTGTAAATAGTGATACCCTGTTCTCAATTCCACCTTTAAAAACACCATTGTTCAATTAATTTGATCAAATAGATCGTTAATCCTTGGCAACAGATATTGGTTCTTGATCGTTGCCTTGTTAATTGATGGTAGTCAATGCAGAGTATCTACAACCCATCCTTCTTCTGTATAAAAATAAAAGGCACACCCCATGGTGACACACTCGGTCATATAAGTCCCATGTCTAGCAACTCCTTCAATTGAATTTTCAACTCCTATAACTTAGGGGTCGACATTTGATAACTCATGGTTTTACCTCTATCATAAATTTCAACTCCCTCTTAGGTGGAAACCTTGGTAACTTCTCTGGGAAGAAATACACAAACTCTCATAATAACATAATGTTTTTCCAGTGCTTCTACCATGCCTTTTCCATTTAACACAAGGATGGCATATAGCTACCATCCCTTGCCCATTATAATTTGTAGTTGCAAGGAAGAGATGAACCCCATAGAAACTCCCTAGTTTCGACCTACAATAATGTGTCTCTATCATTCATCATTGACAAAGATCAAACGTTTCGTCTTACAACCAGTCCATACTGATCATGTAATGAACCCCACATTTACCCATAATTTTTTTTTCTAGGATTATTATGAAATACTTTCATTTATTCTATAACATTTCTTAATGATACTATGATGTGATTTAACACTACTTTTTATTTTCATTGTTTACATTTACCATATCCTTGACAATTGGAACTAAAGAACTCTAACTTATTTCTATTCTTAAGGAAGGTAGTTTGATACCTAAGTGAATGTAACTATATACATATATAGTTACTCACCATAGAGTATGCATTCAATTTGCGCAAGCTATTTATATACATATTATGAAAAACAACAAATGCACATTTAGGAACTCGCTTCGTATTAAGGAATTTATATATATTCACCATTGAGTAAACATTCAATAAGCACAACTTATATACATAATATGGAAATTAATAAATGCTTATTTCTATACTAGCTTTGAATTAATGAAATTAACCCCTCAGACCTGTGTGACAGAACACATTCTATCCACATGACATTCGACACGTGATAGCATTAAGGCCTAGCACAATTGAATCAAATGGTTGGGTGTCTGTTGCTTATTCTTAGTTGTTTACTCCTCTCATTAGGACTAAACCTCTAACTAACACTAGAACAAGGAATAATGGATTTGGAATGAAGTATAGAACTCTAACTAAACTATAACCTAGAACTAATATGTCGTTACACTTGTCCTAGTTTGTCCTAGTTTGATAGTATATGACTATCATGATGTAATTGAGCCCTGCCAATGACATTTATAGAGGTCTATAACTCATCTCCTTGGGACCTTCAATCGTTTATTGTGTCCATCTAATTGCTTCCACATTAATATAATCACATGGGCTGGGTAAAAATATGTATTAATTCCATTAAGCTTAACCTACGGGGATTCTCCCAAGTCTATTGTTTCACCCATCCTGTCGGATCTATGTAGCTTGCCCTTTGTTTACTGTGATAACCCTCTTTGAGTCTTTCATGGTAGAATAACCATCTCTTTGGTGGAGTTGGGCTCGCTCTGGTAGAGAAGAGCATGGCGGACCACATCTATCAAATCCTACCATAAACTAGGTAAGGATTCTCTGGTTGTTATATATCCGAATCTCAATTTTAAGAAATGTTTTTCTGTATGTATCAGCTCTTTCAGAAACTCTTAAGAGGGTCTGGTGTAGAATTTTGGTAATGGCATTTCGTTGAGTAGTGTTTTGGTGTTTACTTTAGTTTTATACCTATCCTTCGTATTGTTTTCTCGGAGCATGCATGATGACGACTTACGGTATTTTAAATGTTTCTTTGTCTAAGTTCCTCAAACCTTACGGGCTTGAGGTAAAACAATAGTTCGTACTTGAGCCCTTCGAAAAATATGTTACTTCGGTAAAGCTTCAAAATCGATTTGCGGTTTTGACTGTGTGCTATGTTGTTTTCTCGCGTTTTCTACCCTAGTCGGGAACTCGTTTTCACAATTGTATGGAGGAGCGTTTCCTTATGACTTTCATGTCATTGAGTCTTTCCCTTTTGTTATAGATACACCGATATCAAGTAACTCTGGATTTTTTTTGGTGATATCCTTGGTCTATAAATTTATGAGGGTAAAGTATTGGTACTCGTGAAGGTCCTGAGTTGTTTCATTGAAGGGCATAATTAGTTTTCTTTTATATCCCTGCCTTATGAAATCACGAAATGCATAATTTCTTGAGTATGCCAGTAATGCTCGGCCTTTACTACATTTGACATATTCCAGAAAGAAAAGTGTGGTAAAATGTTAAAGAACTCATGAGATAAATCTTTGGAATACAATTAATTCCGTGAGAACTTATTTCTTGGCATGTTCAATTTAATTCGTGTTATCCAAAAAATTAAATGACATTCCTTTTAATCTACAATTCTTTCCATTAATCTATGACACGTTTGTACCAGTATGAATACCATTTTTGTCTTTTGTCATTTTAGCTTATTCCGGGCCTTTGGGACTTGGCCGAAGAATTACCTTGTTTGTTGTCCTAAAGGTTTAAATGTCTTAATTTCTTTTATCAAATCGCATCCACTAAATAAAACTCAAGTTTATTTAAAATTTTATTCGTGATGTTTATTTCAACAGGATTTTGATTAAAACAAGAATAATTTCGTAAACTCATTATATGGCCAGTTGGGAAAATCTTGACAATCCCGGATTGACAATCTACATTCTTCATTATATTTGTTTGGATGATGTATGATTATTCTCTTTCTGGAAATATTGCTAAATGTTTGGTTTCTAAAATCTAATGATGGGCCCCTTTTGACTACAAGGGTACCCGTCAAGTAGTCCTTCCCTCGTCCAACCCTCCTTTGGTTTGTGGATGATGTTGTCAAGGATGTTGAGGAGGAAGACAACTTTTACTTTAGACCCCAAGTTAAGTACAGTCCAAAACTTTCCTGTGTTGTCTCTTTTATAATTATTTTTCTTGGTAATTCAATTTTACATTCATCGTATGAATTTCAATTGCTTCCTACTAAATATTAATTGAAACTCTCTTAGTCTTTTTACAGGATTTGTGTGCACAAAATCCTCGAATTTTGGAAATTTCCTTACGCAAAAGGTACTCGGATTCCTTTACAGTACTCTTAGTTTATCAATCCATGTTCCATATACTTATATAACACAGTGCCATTTACAGTTAATACACATAAAATATTTTACTCAAGGGATAGAATAAAACTGTGAGAGTTATACTACATTTTATTTCATTTAAGCAACATTTGAGTCAATAAATCCATTCATCCTTAATTAAAGAGATGCATTATATCAGTCATCAAACAAATAACGTTCAATCAGAGAAGGAGTATATGGACATATGTGAGCAATTATCATACAACAAATGGAACAACCAAGTTCCTCCCAAACTTAGAAGGGAACAGCCAAATCTACTTGCACCGCTTGACCATGAATCCATGAGGGCAAACTCTAGACTTCCTCCTCAACAATAGTCCTTCTATTTCAGAAAAATTCTCCTTGCCTCACACTCAGAAAATAGTTTTCATAATAGCAAGAGATAATTATTTTCCCCAGCATACTAGGCAGCGTCCTCCCTCCTTCCATATGATATATATATATCCAAAAGAAATTGTGCCTAGGTCTTTTCCCCTTGGGAATTTTCGTAGCTTTCAAAATCAATCATTTTCAAGGGGTGACAATGGCCAAATTATTGATTTCCACTTGTAACTTTCAACTCCGAGGCAGTTCGAACATGTTCCCCACTCATGGAGTCATGGTCATATGATTTCAACCTGGTTATTCCATTTGTCCATCGACAATAAATATAAAAAATATTTGTTTCTTACAAGTGTCATAGTCAAAGAGTTAGTTGAATCAAATAAAATCTTTTCCCAACATTCATACTCATAAATTAAAATTAACTAAATTCAAAATTCAAAATTCTCATAAATTGCAATAATTTTCCAATTTCGAATTTACCAAAAACGGAAATAAATTCCTAAGTATTTTCAAACTTAAAAACATTTTATTTTGGGGGATGTTACATCCTTTCCCCCTTCAATAAAACATTTTCCTTAGTGTTCATCCCTTCCTTAGAATAGGATGAGATGATATTTATGCAACTCTCCTTCCAACTCCCAAGTGGCCTCCTTAGGACTAAAGTGCTTCCATTGCACTTTTACCTGGGCGATGGCTCTATTCTGAAGTGATATTTCTCTCCTTTCATGAATGTTTAGAGGTTCCACTTGGAACTCGTCTTCTGGTTCCACCTGCACCAAGTTCCAATCGATCATATGATTAGGGTCATGAACATAATTCTTTAACAAAGAAACATGAAATACATTATGAATTTTTAAATTGGTAGGAAGTGCAGGTTGATATGCCATGGGTCCAATTCAAGCTAAGATCTTGAAATGACCAAAAAACATGCGCGCCAACTAGGCACAATTCCCTACCTTTAGTGAACTTATTATGGCCTTGAATTTTAAATAGATATGGTCTCCCACTTGAAATTCTAGGTGTCTTATTTTCAGGTCCGCTTAACTTTTCTGTCTTTCATGTGCCTCTTTTAAATTTTGTTGTGTGTATTCTTCCTTGAGACTTTATAATCCCACCATGAATATGTCAACTCGGTTATCCCATCTAATTAGATTTGTACACTTTCTGTCGTACATTATTCTGAAGGGGCTCATCTTAGCCGAAGTTTGCTAACCATTGTTGTACATAAATTTCACCAAGTGTGGGTAGTCTTCCCACTTGATTGATTTTGTTATTGCCTACATGCATAGCATATCTTTTTTGATTTGGTTTTCTCATTTGGTCTAAACATCTATTTGTGGATCATAATCGGTGATGAAATTCAGGTTAGTATATAACCCTCCAAAGAATTATTTCCAAAAAGTAGATGTAAATTTTACGTCTCTATATGAAATCACCATTTTAGGAATACCATGTCATCTAAAAATTTATTTAATGAATATTTCAGCACTGTTAATACCTTTAAAAGTAGACTTCAGAGGAATAAAGTGTGCAGACTTTCTAAGCTTATCGATTACCAACATAATTGAATCATTTTTTTTTTTGAGTTCTAGAATATGATTTCTTGTGTACCTCATCCAAAACCATTAACTTTAATTCAACTGAATTTGGTATGTATATTTTGTTTTTAAATCATAGTAGACCATTTCTGTCCAAACTCACATTTGTTTTGTTTGAATTTTTTGTATTATTCCGTAAATCTGCCACTGTTTTATAAATTTGTAAATTTTGTAAATTATAATCTCCGTGAAAATAAACCATAATCGTCATATGCATAATAACACATGATATCATTCATAACTTAATCATTATAAGAATTATATGATATTCCTTCCTTATTTGGCTTTGTGTGTCTCTTTGAATCAATTGTTTTTATTTTTCTACATTAATTAATGTTTTAGTGATCTAATACTATCAAGACACTCTCATTACTGAATTCCATGCGTACATATAACCTAATGATTAGGATTAAGGGATGTTCTTGTTGTGCTATAAGAGCCCGGTGTGTCATCACATTTTCTTCCACATACATGATTTCTTTGTTGGAGTGTTTTGACTTCTCAGTTGGTTAGCATGGTGCGCATGATCATTAAAAATGATTCTTAAGGTTGTTGGTGTTTCTTTTCCCTAGTATTATAGATCATGATCATTAAAACTTATATTAAAGTTTCATCAAGAGAAAGTTTGAAAGGAAAAGAAAGAAATTCCATACCTTGTACTCATAAGATATGTTTTTTGAAATTATGTACATGTTTCGCGATCTCCCAGAATAATATGGTTGTGGTAATAGTGCAGAAAATTATTTTTAAAACGTGTCAACACTTGAAGATTGAGAATCTCTTATCAAAATAATTGATTATTATCGTTAGTTAAAGTCTTAATTCGAAAGGCTATTATTCAACAAATGAGATCATAATTTGAGCATTGTTCCATGGAAGAATCTTGAGATCGTCGAAGGATATCTCAAAACTATGAAGAAAGTTACCAATCTGAACAAGTTATACCAGGATTGACAACATAGGATAATTACTACCTTAAAGGAGTAAATGAGATCCTGCAATTATTCTATATTACAGAAATTGAATGGTTAAGCCGTCCATTTGTCAGAGGTATATAACTAAAGCCTGAATCTCCTATTGCAAAATTAATGCAAGGTTTTGAAAACTCTATAACTATTACAAGAAACTGACTATAGCCATTATGTTTATAATGGAAAACGCAAATTCGGTCGGGATAGGTAAAAATATCTCTGCCCATTTTTTAAAAAATATTGTCTGTTTAATCAAGGGGATTAAAAGTTGGGCACTCTTAACCCCATGTCTCAGAACTAGAACTACGAAAAGGGAGTTTCCAATGCAACAATGTGTGTTTTGAATAATCAAACATACATAGTAACATGGTAACTGTATCACAATATCCTTTTATAAATCACACATCGTGCTAAACCAACGAGTATCCAAGACCTGCCTGCAATTAAACTCATCACAAGGAATTACAGAAATGCCCCTGAAAATAAGTAACCAAATATGTGATCATTATCATAGTTATTACGGTCCTTCATTACTTTTTATTAGTAGGAAGCAATAGTATATCTTAATTGTCAGAAGGAGTAGCCAATTTAGAGAAAAGGAAATTACTGTTGAGAGGTTGATGACATTTAAAATCCAGATGTTCCCTATTCATTTTTGATAAAGATATCTCATACAAGAGATGAAGGAAACACATATAGCGGTTTAAAAACAAAATGCAAGCAAGGTTTGAGTCTGGGGCTCATTCTAGCCACGCGAGAAAAATGGAGAAAACCTCCATGAAGAAAAATGAAATGCAGCAAGAAAATCACAGCCAAAAATAAATCATTCACAGCAAGAACTAATTCATTCGCAGCATAAAATTCACTACAAGAAATAAACCAATCACAGAGAAATAAAAAGTTTGGAGAACTCGAGAGACATCCCTAAAATCACAAGGTATTTCGTTCGATGACTTTGGCCATGCAAAGAAAATACGAAATAGTTTATGTTAAGCCAACAACTTCTCACTAAGGCATGTACTCCTGACCCCATTGCGTTGTGCTTAATATACGCTTGTTTTTGAAAGACCAATGGAGATTTACCCTTGCGCACAAGCATAGAATCATTTTTCTTGGGGAAGAATTTAAGATCGTAAATCCTAAGTTTCTCTATAGTCTAAGTCCAATATATATATATATATA
>JZKD02S0041611.1:355124-382938 GCA_000966675.3 Picea glauca
AAAGTCATGTGGGCCCCGTTTGGGTAAGTTGGTGCATCAACTTCCTGGGGTCGTAACTTTTGCATACGATCTCCATTTTAGGCGTGTGATAGCTCGTTGGAAAGGTATCGTCAAGAAGATTCATTTTGGGAGCTAAATATTACCTTTTTCTATCATTGAGAACCTCGATATCGAAAAAACTTCATTTATGCCCTCAAAATGGCCTCGAAAGTGAAAACCTACTAAAAATAGTAAATTGTCGAAATGGCCAGAAAACTATTTTGAGCCATTTGGAAAAGGTGGGTGGCCCCCGATATCCACCTGGATCATTACCATAGTTAAAATCATGGTGTTCCCTTCATGACGCACTACATGCTACAAGGGTGCCACTGACATGATTTTGTTTTATTTGCACAATGTTCCCTTCAAGACAAGCTACGTTCTCCAAAGGTACCACTTGCCTATTGAATGAGTTTATTACACATCAAACCCTTCGAGTCATTACTTCACCGGTTGATCTTGTTAGAGACTAAGGGCCTCAAAGGAATAATGACTCTTCCTTATTGCATGCCCCTTAGAATCATTGTGAGCAACTGTTACAGTTTTCCCTCATGACATCATGGTTATTCTATAACTAGATAGTCGTTAACCTATATCTCAAGACATGGAAGGAGTGATACTAGGTTTTTCTAGGGTTTCTACCACACATCTCCCTCAATGTCTTTAGTTGTCATGTGTGACCCCTTTACTCCAAATGTCGGTCTTGTCGGTAAGTTATTGTCACCCTGCATCCCTCAAAGAAACATGTCATCGATAATAATCAACATCATAATATATAATCATATGTACATATGTCATATAAACAACATTCAAACCCTAACAATCCACTCCCTTACTTGATCAGGAGTCCAAGAATTTTCATTGATGCCCTGGTATCCTCTAACGTCCACATTCCTACACACTTAGGAGAACCTAGTCAATAGCACATGTCGATGTAAATACAACAAAAATAACACATACTCAAATCCAAAATATATCATAATCATAATGAAAACAACCAAAAGTATAATGACTTGGATCACTTGCACGGAAGTGTCCTCAAAGGATAATTTTTCTTAGTGCGTACAAGAGCGGGATGTTACATACACCCCCTCTGGTTTTAAACTTCTTCCCAAAGTTTGGCAATATATAAATGTCAAAATAAGGTGTCTAAAAATATCAATATGTCAAGATATCAAAAAAAAAAGGAAATTGATGACACATATCATATGCGTCCTCCCAGATTGTTGAGTGTGAACTAGTTTTCACATTGGACCTTGACCTGATCGATTGTTAGATGACATAGCTATTGAATGTGATGGTGCAAAATGTGGATTGGCTCCTCCGTGAGTGCACCCTCGCCTAAAATATGCGAAGAACTCAATTGAATCACATGCATAGGATCACTGACCTAAAGTCACACATAGATACAGTATAAACATTGTGCAACACCCCATGAATGAGGCATGTCTAGCCATTAGTCGCTTCATAATTATGGTCGATGAAATGTGCATCAACAAACCTTTCTATCGATCATGCGCTTCTTTCGTCCCCTTTCTACAGATCCTTTAATTCTTTCAATACCAACTCAAAGGCATCTGACATAGTCACCCATTAAGAAAATCAAATGGCGCCATCTCAATGGTGATTTGGTAGTTGTTTTTGTATGCAAACTTGGGCAGTGCCCATGACAAATCCCAACGTTTTTATTGGCCAAACACACACATGAGAAACACAACCTTCCCAAAATAGTTTGTTCCTTTGGTTGTCATGTCAATCTCAATGACATATTGTACTAAAGTTTAGTGGTGTTCCCAAGGCATCTTTGGAAACTTGTCTAAAATCGTCTTGAAAACACCGAATCCATGATTGCATATGACTCCTTTCATATGTTTGATAGTCTCAAATCCTTTTGATATAAAATGTAGCTATAGCTAGCACTTGATACATTGTACTCAAAGGTACAAAATGTAAACTCTTCTTTAGAGTATCAATTGTCATGACAATCAAGTCATTCCTCCCTACCATTAATGACAATTCCAATAATAAAGTCCCTCAGATGACTTCGCATTTCTATTCCATAAAATCAGGTGGTTGTTGTAATCCTTTTGGATGTCCACATTCATCCTTCACCTACCGACCTTCTAGACATCTTGCCATGTAGTTAATGATGTCCTCCTTTATCACTTCCATATGAAAAAGAACTTAAGGTCGGTCCTCATATTCATGACTCTTGGATGAGCCATTTTCACTGCTCAATGAGCTTAGAATAAGATCAAAACTTCTCAATTCATCACTCGGTTGAAGTAAATCAGGTTATTATATCTCAAATACCTGTCATTCTCCATAGTATTTCCCACATTTGGTACCATCATGGTGTCTTCACCGAAAAATTCCATACCATCTTTATACGAGTCAGCATCATGTTGTAGTTAGAATCTCTTCACGTAGATTCGTTTGAAGAGGTATCATTGAAAATACGCGTCGTCTTCGACTCAATGCGTCGGCCACTCTATTCATTGTTCCTTTTAAGTAGGAAATTTCAAAATCATACTCTCTAAGAAATTCTGAACAACATCGTTGTCGTGTGTTCAAGTCTCTTTGCATAAAGATGTGATGTAAACCATAGTATTCCATTTTTAGTTAAAGTTTTTGTACAATAAGGTAGTGTCTCCATACACTCAAGGCATAAACAATGGCTAACAACTCCAAATCATGCATCTCATAGTCCACCTAAGCCTTCTTTGGATGCATCAGTGCATACCAAGAAATCCTCGTCCATGTTAGGGAGCCTTAATATCGGTGTTGTCATCAAAAGCTCCTTGAGCCTCCTAAATGCTTCCGCACATTTCTTGTTCCAAACAAACATCTTGTTCTTCTTTTGCGATTTCGTAATTGGATTTGCAATATTCAAAAAACCCTCGATGAACCCTCGATAGTATCCCACTAAACCCATGAATCTATGCACTTTTGGGACATCTTTGATGCAGGCCATTCCACAATAACCTCGATCTTTGTTGGATCAACAACGACACCTTCACCGGAGATTACATTCCCTACGTAGTGAATCTTCGATTAATAAAATGATCATTTAGATAGTTTCCCATACAATTTGTTCTCTCATAGACACTATAGTACCAAGCGCAAGTGTTCATCATGCTCCTTTATCGTCCGAGAATATATCAAAATTAATATTCAATGAATAATTGGATGAACTTGTCCAAGCATTTGTGGAACACCCAGTTCATCAAGCTCATAAATATCCCTAGGGCATTTGTCAGTCCAAACAGTAAAACTGTAAACTTGTAATGTCCAAATATCTTCTTAAAGGTGGTCTTAGGTATGTCATCCTCCTTGATGTGTAAATAGATACCCTATTCTCAATTCCATCTTTGAAAACACCATTGTGCCTTTCATTTGATAAAATAGATTGTTAATCCTTGGAAACAGATATTGGTTCTCGATTGTTGCCTTGTTAATTGATGGTAGTCAATGCAGAGTCTCCACAACCCATCCTTCTTCTATATAAAAATAAAAGGCACACGCCACGATGACACACTCGGTTCAGTTCATGGTTTTAGCTCTATCATAAATTCCAATTGCCTCTTAGGTGGAAACCTTGGTAACTTCTCTTGAAAGACATCCACAAAATCTCATAATAACAAAAGGTTTTTCCAGTGCTTCCACCATGCCTTTTCCATTTAACACAATGTTGGCATATAGCTACCATCCCTTGCCCATTATATTTTTTAGTTGCAAGGAAGAGATAAACCCGAGAGAAACTCCCTAGTTTTGACCTACAATCACGCGTCTCTATCATTCATCATTGACCAAGCTTAAACGATTCGTCTTACAGTTGAGGATCACCTCATGCGATTCCAACCAATCCATATTGATCATGTAATGAACCCCACATTTATCCATAATTTGTTTATCTAGGGTTATTATGAAATACTTTTATTTATTCTCTAACATTTCTTAATGATACTATGATGTGATTTAACACTACTTTTTATTTTCATTCTTTACATTTACCATATCCTTGACAATTTGAAATAAAGAACTCTAACTTATTCCTATTCTTAAGGAAGGTAGTTTGATACCTAAGTGAATGTAACTATATAAATATATAGTTACTCACCATAGAGTATGCATTCAATTTGTGCAATCTATTTATATACATATTATGGAAAACAAAAAATGCACATTTTGGCACTCGCTTCGTATTAAGGAATTTATATATATTCACCATCAAGTAAACATTCAATAAGCGCAAGTTATATACATACTATGGAAATTAATAAATGCCTATTTCTATATTGGCTTTGAATTAATGAAATTAACCCCTCATACTTGTGTGACAGAGCACATTCTATCCACACGACATTCGACATGTGATAGCATTAAGGCCTAGAACAATTGAATCAAACAGTTGGGTGTTTGTTGCTTATTCTTAGTTGTTTACTCCACTCATTAGGACTAAACCTCTAACTAACACTAGAACAAGGAATAATGGATTTGGAATGAAGTATAGAACTCTAACTAAACTATAACCTAGAACTGATATGTCATTACACTTGTCATAGTCTGATAGTATATGACTATCATGGTGTAAATTGTAACATCCCGCTCTGGCACACTGAAAAAACTGATCTGGACTTTTATGAGATTAAAACATTTATCCTCGATTATGATGCGTTATGATAGATGACATGATGCTTCACTTATTTGACATAGACATGTGCGATTGACTTAGTTTTATTGACTGTGCAGGGTTTTGGACCTTGAGGATGCAGAGGCATCGATGGATCCCCCTAGACTCTGGATTGAGTTAGAGAGTGAGTTATTTGGGTTGATTTATTTACTGTGATATTTCATTGATTTGATGATATGATGTGAACATGTTATAACATGATTGTTAATGATGCAGGCTGACGATAGCTTGCTAACTAGACTCACATATGGAGAAAAGGGGCCACACAAACTTTCCAGAGAGGCTGAGGGAGAGGTGTGGAAAACATCCCTGGCACAGCCTACTAGCACTCCCACCGTGGCTCGAATTGTAGGTTCAAGATTACCTAGTTCTAGAGGATCCACAATGCCATGAGGGAAGACTATGAAAGTCACTCACGATGATTCTTAGGGGCACGCAATAAGGCAGGGGCCTTATTCTTTAGAGCCCTTAGTCTCCCACAAGTTCACCTGTCATAGTGTTGACTCCAGGGGTTATAGATGTCTACCAATCAGTCAAGTTGGCGAGTGGCACCCTTGGAGCACATGGTGCATCCTGAAGGCCACATCGCGCGAAAGAAACACAAGTTAGAGAGTGGCACCCTTGGAACATGTGGTACATTCTGAAGGGCACATTGCGCAAAAGAAACAACCGAGGCGAGTGGCACCCTTGGAGCACGTGGTGTATCCTGAAGGGCACATCGCATTGATGTTGAGGAAGGAACAAACCTAGATGGCGCTAAGACATTTAACACCTTAATAAATTCTTAAAACGACTTCCCTAAATAATTGTCACCTAGTTCAGAATCTAAACCTAAGTCTAAAACTTCTCTAGGGTAAAATTTTTTTTAGCCTTAAGAAAAAATCCATATAAAAATAAAAATAAAGATATAAACTAAAAACCACTTATGTAATAGTTTTAGTCTTCTTAAATTTAGAGGGTAAAATGAAGAGAGGAATAATTTAATTAAAATCCATGGTTTTAAATTGTAAAGAGAAAATAAATTGTTTAACTTGTGGAAGTATAAAAAGATTTTAAATTAATAATAAAGGGAAAAGAGTAAATAGTGCAATTGCCATTTTGGCTCGAATAAAAAGAGGAAAGAAGGGAATAGTAAGAATTAAGAAACAAAGTAATGGAAGAAACATAATTAAGGAAAGTTGGGAACTTATGGTAAAACGCGAGGTCAACATAGTAAGGAATCTGCAATTAAGAACGTTCTAATTTGAGCTAATTTAGCAGCTTCATTTTTAGGAAAATTATTTAAAACATGTAAGGGGATCTAATAACAACTAGGAGGAAATTTAGGAGCAACTCTAGCTGGGTGAGGGAAATGAGTAATTTAATAATTTAAAGAAAATAATTATTTGAGGAAAGAGGGGGATGGACGACACTTGTGTGAAGGAGAATATTTAGAATATTTTTATTAAAACTTAATTAAAATGTGATTTAGGGAAAGTTGGAGGTTGGAAAAGCTCTATAAAAGAAAGGTTAGATGAGGAAGAAGGGAATCAACTATTATCATAACATTACGTTGTCGGAATTGTGACTTAATTGATTTCTTCTGGAGAGTTGGGATTTTCCAGCTTGGATAGGAGTGGTAGCTCGGCCTTGCGAGGCGAGCTGGGAAGCTAGATGGACCATATGGATTGTGTGTGGCCCCCTTACGGCTCGGGGGGACTAAGGGGGAAGCACAATACACCTAGCGATTGGCTGGGAGGTATCGATGTAGTCTTGATGGTCGAAGATGGGAGCAACACGGAGCAGGAGCGGTACGAAGCGCGCTATCATCATTCGAGGCGGGAGTTAAGGCAACAACATGTTTTTCATTTTGCATGATAGAAGGTATTAGGACCTTGGCCCTCTCTTATTGTTATCAAGATTTTTGTATTGGCATTGTGAGATGAAAAATACTTAACTTCAATCTGCTTGGGTTCTCATTGGATTGATTGGTTTTCTTGCCTTGTTCTTCGGCGATTGAAATTGTATTACAGTTATAAAATATTTCTTCTTACTCTGTTGTTGCCTGTCGGTTGGGATAACAAAGATTTTATGGCTGTGTGTATATATGACTGGGGCGTTTTATATCACTATGGGCGTATTAGACATTACAGTGGGCGTTTTTATGTTAATGGGGGCGTTTTATATCACTGTGGGCGTAATACCCATTACAATGGGCATTTTTATGTTAATGGGGGCATTTTATATCACTGTGGGCATATTACACATTACAACAGACGTTTTTATGTTAATGGGGGCATTGTACACCACTGTGGGCGTTTATATATTTATGTGAGTGTTTTTATATTGATGTGGATGTTTTTAGATGACTGTGGGCGTTTATAAATTTATGTGGGTGTTTTTATATTGATGTGGGAGTCTATAAATTTATGTGGGTGTTTTTATATTGATGTGGGAATTTTTATGTTCTTATGGGTGTTTTCTATTACTATGGGCGTTTTGTATAACACTATGGGAATTTTTGTTTTTGTAATTTAGATCTGAGAATTCGTTCTGGGAATAGTTGTATGGGCAATTTCGTTTTGTAAATTTAGATCTGAGAATTCGTTCTGGCAATAGTTGTATGGGCATTTTCTTTTTGTAAATTTAGATCTCAGAATTCGTTCTGGCAATAGTTGTATGGGCAGTTTTGTTTTGTAAATTTAGATCTGAGAATTTGTTCTGGCAATAGTTGTATGGGCATTTTCGTTTTTGTAAATTTAGATCTGAGAATTCGTTCTGGCAATAGTGGTATGGGCATTTTCGGTTTTGTAAAATTAGATCTAAGAGTTCGTTCTGCAATAGCTGTATGGACATTTTCATTTTTGTAAATTTAGATCTGAGAATTCGTTCTTGTCTTATTATGGCTATATTGGATTCCTGCTTCAGATTTTTACTTGTTTATAGATGAATTTAAATTTATGATTTATCCATTGCAAAAAGAGAGCTAGTCAATAACATAGATCAGTCAACATATTTTCAGGTTCTAGAACTCACCCTATAGATTCTCTTCCTTTCGTTGATTAATTAAAATATATATCTGGTTATTCTTTTAATGAATGTCTTATTATGTTTTTAATTAAACCTTATTCTTAAGTGTTTGGTTACCACCGTATCAATTCATTATTCTTGTCATTTAAGTGTAACTCATTCCATTACTATTAGTTGAGTTCCTTTGTTTCATTGGGGACATAATTAATTATTATAAATGAAACATGAATAAGTATAACACTTGGTCATGATGATTACTGTTGAAGCAATGCTCGGTTGATAATGGTATAGGGTTTTTATTGATAATTCATCAAATTGACCAGTTATATAGAGCTATCTCGTTTTCTATGGTTATAATGGAGTAGATCTATCTTTTTCCTTCCATAGAGTATTGATATTTTATATATCATGTTGATTGCAAAAGTTGTTGTAACAAATGTTATTTGGAGATAAAGGTACTTCTGAAGGTCTTCCTTTTTGCTTCCATCGTTGTAAGTTATTGATAACATAAAATTTATAATATTGTGTTAATTATGGATTTATGATTAGGGTGTGTCGAGATGATTAATGGTTCATAATCATTGTCAATTGAATTACAAGCTTAGATCATTGAATGAATGTTAATGTTAATTTTACCATGATTGCGTCAATAATTTTAGTATATGTCGTTAATTATCGACTTATGATAAAAGATGAATGTTAATTATTGTGTTAATGAAAATTGGAACTACTCAATAAATTCATGATTGTGACTAATGACTAATTATCTTGTTAACTATTAAACCAGTCAAAGTTCAGACTTGCAAAATAAGGTCCCTTGAATGATGTTTAGAGGGTACCTTGATGACGAATCATGATCTAAAAGTTTCCGATTGGAATGGCCTTAAGACTCTTATAGGTTGTAGTCCATTGTTAAATTAATGTTGTTTATTTCTATGCTGACGTTTAGGGTCGGGTTAATTTCAGGGTTAGTACTATAATTGGAATTGTCCAAAATCACAGTTGTATGATATCTGACTCTTCGATCTAATAAATCCAGTCGCTTTGTATATAAGTCTGCGTGTGTAATTATTTTTTGTGTAAAGAATCCAGTGTCGTATCAAGAGTCGCAAGCCCTTTAAAGGCAGGGTTTCCACTCTTGCGACACACCTCTAAGGTCGTATCAGTAGTCGCGGGCTCTTTAAAGGCAAAGTTCCCACCACTGTGACCTCGTGACAGAGATTACTAGTTTCTGCGTGAGTAGTCAGCTATGAGCCTATCTAACATTCTCTCTCTCCGGAGCAGAGAACTAAGATTAAATGCCCTGATTTCCTATGTAGAAATAGTAAAATCTACTACTATGGATTCTTCCATCTATGTTCGTACTGTACATAACATAGTATGTCGTTTAATGCTTGGAATTACTTGTTGTGTGCCTTATGTCTATGGTATTTTAATGCTTGCAGTTACTTGTTGTGCACCTTATGTCTTCTTGTTGTGATGATCGTGGTTGCGTCTTGCTAGTTGTTGGGTGGTGAAGTAGAGTCGAATATGTCTGTTTCCCTTATACGCGCGCACACACTTGTGAAAAAATAAATAAAAAATCCACTTGTTATTTGAGGTTTGTAGTCATGATGAACGGAAGGTTTGTTACATATGGTATCAAAGTTGGTTTGACCCACAACTTGGGATTCGCTATGAATTTCATGACATGATTTGATTTGATTATACTGTTTCTGATTGACTTGATTGTGTGCATGTATGTAATCATGGTTAGAGGACGTCATGGAGGCAGACGACGGGGTGCTACGGGAGGTGGCGTGATGCCTACAGTAGCATCCACGCCTGAGGGGTCTAACCCCCAGGGAGGTGAGCAGGTTCTCGAATAGGAGTAGATAGCAGTTGGAAATGTGGTCGGGATGATGAGGTCTTTTCAGCGCATGTCCAAGGAACTGATCAACTGATTGGATAGAAACGAGGCCATTGCACCAGCACCCGTTGAGGTTTCGTCGCACGCACCGGCCGTTACAGGTAGCATTCATCATGAACTCGAGAAGGTTAAATTTCCCAAGTTTTATGGTGCCCCGGATGGCGCCATCATTGAGGCATGGTTGAGGAATATGGCATTGTGCTTCGCACTTCGTGATTATACCTCCAACATGAAATTCCGCATGGCGGTCTTTCAAGTGAAGGGATGAACTCTTCTATGGTGGAAGACGCTCCTACCGCAGTTGAACATGGTCATTGAGGACGTGTCATGGGAACTGTTCGAGGAACGGTTCTGAGAGAGGTATCATTCAGAGGAATTCATTGAGCATCAACTCAATGAGTTCAACACCTTATGAGTGGGAGGTCGTATGGTGCTCAAGTATGAGGCACGTTTTATGGAGCTACTCCAGTATGCTCCACACCTTAACATAGAGAATCTTAAGGTCAACCGGTTTGTGTCTAGCCATAACGAAAGCCTACGTGAAAAGCTCAGGATTTTGATGCCTCAAACCTTGCACGATGTCGTCCAGAAGGCCCTCATAGCAGAGGAGTAGCTTACCAGTGGGGGTCAGAATAAAACTCTAGCGAGACCAGCAGGGCAGGTTCCATATCGGACACAACAACACTGGACACCAACAAGACATACGCTGGAATATCGTGTCTTCCAAAGGGGATCCACTTTAAATACACCACGACGACCTCCTCCTCAGCAATAGACACCTTATCAGGGACCATAGTGCCAGCAACAACGTCGCTGGCAGCAGCAACAGTTTAGGCCTATTCAGCAGAATAGACCAGGGTTCCAGGCCAGTGGGTCGTCATCTTCTACTTTAGGTACCAGGACTACTGGGCCGAAGAAGGGTTGTTAGACGTGTGGGGAGCCACACTACAAGCGCGACTCTCCTCCGGAGAGGACCAGAGTGTCTGGATCAGCCGGACCCACTACCGTGGGATATATGGGAAAGACCCATCAGATTCATGCAGTGGTGAATAACCATGAGGCAGAGCACCAGTCGATTGTTCTCGAGACAATAGGTACTGTCATTGACCAGACCCTTAGTATTTTGACAGACCCAAGTGCTACTGAGAGTTTCATTTCTGGTGCAGTGCTAAAAAAGATTAACGTAAAGAAAATCGAATAGGATGAATTTAGTTTCGTAGAGATGGCTTCGGGAGCTAAACAGAAGGTTGGAGTAAAGGTTATGGGCTGTGCCCTTAACCTGGGAGAGTTTGTCATGAGGTTCAACTTGTACGTCACGATCTTAGGATCTTATGACGTCGTGATCGGTATGGATTGGTTGGAATCGCATGAGGCAATAATCAACTATAAGATGAAACAATTGAGCTTGGTTGACGACGAAGGAAAGAGACGTGTGATTGTAGGATGGAACCAGAGAGTTTCCCTGAGGGTCATCTCTTCCTTACAGTTATAGAAGAGTATGCACAAGGGGTGCAAGCTTTATGCGATTCTTGCGTTAAACGAAAAGGGAGTGGTGGAAGGTCTAGAACACCTTTCGGTGGTGAAGGAGTTTGCGGATGTATTTCCAGAGGAGTTACCAGGGATGTCGCTTGAAAGGGAATTTGAGTTTACCATAGACTTGAAATCGAGGACCCAACCGATAGCAAGAATTCCTTATCGGATGTCAACCCCGGAGTTGCAAAAGTTCAAAATGCAACTGAAGGAGTTGCTGGACTTGGGACTGATACGTCCTAGTGTGTAACCATGGGGTGCACCTATTATTTTCAATCAGAAGAAGAAGGGATCGTGGAGGATTTCCATTGACTACCGTCAATTGAACAAGGCTACCATCAAGAATCAGTATCCCTTACCAAGAATTGATGATCTGTTTGATCAAATGAAGGGTGTGACGGTGTTCTCCAAGATCAATTTACGATCAGGGTATCACTAGTTGCGGATCAGGGAGGATGACATCCATAAGACAACCTTTCAAATGAGATTTGGACATTCCGAGTTTACTATTTTACCATTTAGACTAACAAACACCCCAGGAGTATTTATGATTTTGATGAACGGGGTGTTCCAGGAGTACTTGGACAAGTTCATCCAAGTATTCATTGACAATATTTTGATCTATTCTCGGATGATGGAGGAGCATGAAGAGAACTTGTGCTTGGTACTACAATGCCTGTGAGAGCATAAATTGTATGGGAAGTTGTCCAAATGCTCTTTTTAGCAATCGAGGCTTCAGTACTTAGGGCATGTCATCTCTGGCAAAGGTATCGCCGTGGATCCAGCCAAGGTTGAGGCTACTATAGAATGGCCCGCACTGACGAATGTCACATAAGTGTGTATTTTTATGGGTTTAGCAGGATACTATCGATGGTTTGTCGAGGGATTTTCGAAGATAGCAAATCCGATCACGAAATTGCAGAAGAAAAACAAGAAGTTTGTTTGGATGGAGAAATGTGCGAAAGCATTTCGGAAGCTTAAAGAGTTGTTGACAACAATGCTGATACTAAAGCTCCCTGACATGGACGCAGACTTCTCGGTATGCAATGATGCATCTAAGGAAGGTTTAGGCGGAGTCTTGATGCAAGATGGACGATTGATTGCTTACATTTCAAGGAAATTGAGAAGACATGAGAAGAACTACGCGATGCAAAATTTGGAGTTATTAGCCTTAGTATATGCCTTGAAGGTTTGGAGACACTACCTTGTTGGATGAAAATTTGAACTAAAAAATAATCATTGTGGACTACAACATATTTTCATGCAAAGTGACCTGAACGTGCGACAACGACATTGGTCAAAATTGCTTAGTGAGTACGACTTTGAGATCACTTCCATAAAGGGAACAGTGAACTGAGTAGCGGATTCTTTGAGTCGGAGGCTGCACATAATTTTGGTGTTGCCTCTTCAGATGAATCTACGTCAGAATATTATCACTTTACAACGTGATGATGATTGCTACAAGGAGGTCGAGGTTTTTATCGGAAAAAACACCATGATGGTACCAAGAAATGAGGGATTTTCATTTGATAGCGATGGGTTATTGAGGTTTAGAAGTTGGATTTATGTACCACCAAATGACGAGTTGAGGATGTTGATCCTGAGCGAGGCTCACAGAGCAGTTTACATGGCTCACCTAGGAGTCACGAAGATGAGGGCAGACCTTAAACCCTTATTCTTCTAGAAGGGAATGACGGCCGACATAGTCAACTTTGTGGCTAGATGTATAGAGTGTTAGCAGGTAAAGGCTAAACATAGACACCCGACACGATTACTTCAACCACATGCCATCCCAGAATCGAAATGGGAGGTCATTTCGATGGATTTTATTATCGGATTGCCACTGATGACAAGGAGACATGACTCGATTTTTGTGGTAGTAGACACCCTGATGAAGAGTGCTCACTTTATTCCTGTGCATATGACGTATCAGGAACCTGACATAGCTAGAGTTTTCATCAGTGATATTGTGAGGCTGCATGGCCTACCTAAGAGGATTATATCCGATCGAGGACCGGTGTTTACTAGGTGATTTTGGACAAGTTTCCAAGAGGCCTTGGGAACTCAACTTAGCTTTAGTATTGTGTATCACCCAGAGACTGACAGATAGACAGAGTGAATAAACCAAACCTTGGAAGACATGTTTCACATGTACATGATGGACCAAAAAAATCATTGGGAGGAATTCTTGCCTCTAGTAGAGCTCTCTTACAACAACAGTTACCATAGAACCATTAAGATGGAACATTTCGAGTTTCTTTACGAACAACTATGTCAAATGCCCTTGAGTTGGGATCAGCTTGAGGATAGGGTCCTAGTGGGACCAGAAGCGATCCAGGAAATGGAAGAGAAAATTCAAACAATAAGACAAAAGATTAAAGAAGTGCATGATTGATAGAAGAGTTATGCCGATGCGCACCAAGTCGACCATAGTTACGAGGTCGGTGATCGAGTCTTCTTGTGGGTTAAACCGCATAAGAGTTCGATAAAGTTTGGAAAGGGAGCTAAACTATCTCCTAGGTTCGTGGGACCTTTTGAGATTGTGGAGAGAAAGGGGTCCGTGGTCTATCGACTCGCCTTGTCTAATTCTTTGAGGTGTATGCACGATATGAGTTCCTTGCAGGTATCAGATGAGGGAGTGCTCATGGCTGATCCGGTCCGCATTTTAGATCATCACATTCGATAGTTAAGACGTCGAATGGTAGATCAGGTCAAGGTCCAGTGGGACAATTATAATCCGCACTCGGTGACCTGGGAGGATGTAGATGTAATGCGCCAGTAGTTCCCATTTTTGTTTGATAGATAGACTTATAATAATATGATACATTTATTTCGGCATTTATACCATGAAACTTTGGGATGAAGTTTAGACCAAGAGGGGGTGTATGTAACACCCTGCTCTGGCACACTGAGAAAACTTATTCTTTGAGGACACTTGCTCGCAAGTGATCTGGACTTTTATGATATTAAAACATTTATCCTCGATTATGATGCGTTATGATAGATGACATGATGCTTCATTGCTTTGACATATATAGGTGCGATTGACTCAGTTTTATTGAGTGTGCAGGGTTTTGGACCTTGAGGATGCAGAGGCATCGATGGAACCCCTTAGAATCCAGATTGAGTCAGGGAGTGCACTATTTGGGTTGATTTATTTATTGTAATATTTCATTGATTTGATGAAATGATGTGGACATGTTATGAAACAATTGCTAATGATGCAGGCTAACGATAGCTTGCCGACCAGACTCACATATGGAGTAAAGGGACCACACACAATTTCCAAAGAGGTTGAGGGAGAGGTATGGACAGCAGCCCTGCCACAACCTACTAGCACTTCCGTCGTGGCTCAAACTGTAGGTTAACGATTACCTATTTCGAGAGGATCCACGATGCCATGAGGGTAGGCTGCGACAGTTTCTCACGATGATTCTAAGGGGCGTGCAATAAGGTGGGGGCCTTATTCCTTAGATCCCTTAGTCTCCCAAAAGTTCACCTGGCGGAGTGTTCACTCAAGGGGTTATAGATGTCTACCAATCAGTCAAGTTGGCGAGTGGCACCCTTGGAGCATGTGGTGCATCCTGTAGGGCACATCGTGCAAAAGAAACACAAGTTAGCGAGTGGCACCCTTCGAGGATGTGGTGCATCCTGAAGGGTACATTGCGCAAAAGAAATAACCGAGGTGAGCGGCACCCTTGGACCATGTGGTGCGTCCTGAAGGGCACGTTTCATTAATGTTGAGGAAGGAACAAACCTAGATTCCCTAAGACATTTAACACCTTAATAAATTCTTAAAACGACTTTCCTAAATAATTGTCGCCCAGTTCAGAATCTAAACCTAAGTCTAAAACTTCTCTAGGGTAAAATTTTGTTTATCCTTAAGAAAAAGACCCTATAAAAATAAAAATAAAAATAAAGATATAAACTAAAACCCACTCAAGTAATAGTTTTGGTCTTATTAAATTTAGAGGGTAAAATGAAGAGAGGAATAATTTAATTAAAGTCTGTGGTTTTAAATTGTAAAGAGCAAATAAATTATTTAACTTATGGAAGTATAAAAAGATTTAGCTTTCCTATTTTGGCTCTAATAAAAAGGGGAAAGAAGGGAATAATAAAAATTAGGAAACTAAGGATTCGAGGAAACATAATAAAGAAAGTTGGGAACTTATGGTAAAAAGCGAAGTCAACATAGTAAGGAATCTGCAATTAAGAACCTTCTAATTTGAGCTAATTTAGTAACTTCATTTTTAGGGAAATTATTTAAAACATGTAAGGGGATCTAGGAACACCTAAGAGGAAATTTAGGAGCAACTCTAGGTGGGTGAGGGAAATGAGTAATTTAATAATTTAAAGAAAATAATTATTTGAAGAAAGAGGAGAATGGACGACACTTGTGCGAAGGAGAATATTTAGAATATTTTTATTAAAATTTAATTAAAATGTGATTTAGGGAAAGTTGGAGGTTGGAAAAACTCTATAAAAGAAAGGGAAGATGAGGAAAAAGGGGATCGACTATTGGCGTAATGTTACGCTGGCGGAATTATGACTTGACTGATTACTTGTGGAGAGATGGGATTTTTGAGCTTGGATAGGAGTGGTAGCTCGGCCTTGCGAGGCGAGCTGGGAAGCTAGACGGACCATCTATATTGTGTGTGGCTCCTTTGCGGCTTGGGGGGCTAAGGGAAAAGTAGAGTACCCCTAGCGATTGGCTAGAAGGTACCGGTGTAGTCTCGACGGTCGGCGAGGGGAGAGGAACAGAGCAGGAGCGATACGGAGTGCGCGGTCATCATTTGAGGCGGGAGTTAAGGCAACGCTATGTTTTTCGTTTTGCATGACAGAAGGTATTAGGACCTTGGCCCTCTCTTATTGTTATCAGCATTTTTGTATTGGCATTGTGAGATGAAAAATACTTAACTTCAATCTGCTTGGGTTCTTGTTGGATTGATTGGTTTTATTAACTTATTCTTCGGCGATTGAAATTGTGTTACAGTTATAAAATATTTCTTCTTACTCTAATGTTGCCTGTCGGTTGGAATAACAGAGATTTTATGGTTGTGTGTATATATGACTGGGGTGTTTTATATCACTATGGGTGTATTACACATTACAATGGGCGTTTTTATGTTAATGGGGGTGTTTTATATCACTGTGGGCATAATACCCATTACAGTGGGCGTTTTTATGTTAATGGGGGCGTTTTATATCACTCTCGGTTTATTACACATTACAGTGGGCGTTTTTATGTTAATGGGGGCATTTTACACCACTGTGGGCATTTATATATTTCTGTGGGCGTTTTTATATTGATGTGGACGTTTTTAGATGACTGTGGGCGTTTATAAATTTATGTGGGTGTTTTTATATTGATGTGGTCGTGTTTAGATGACTGTGGCCATTTATAAATTTCCGTGGGCATTTTTATATTGATGTGGGGATTTTTATATCACTACAGGTGTTTTCTATTAATGTGGACATTTTGTATATCACCGTGGGCATTTTTGTTTTTGTAATTTAGATCTGAGAATTCGTTTTGGCAATAGTTGTATGGGCAATTTCATTTTGTAAATTTAGATTTGAGAATTACTTTTGGCAATAGTTGTATGGGCATTTCATTTTTGTAAATTTAGATCTGAGAATTAGTTCTGGCAATAGTTGTATGGCCAATTTCGTTTTATAAATTTAGATCTAAGAATTCGTTCTGGCAATAGTTGTATGGGCATTTTCGTTTTTGTAAATTTAGATCTGAGAATTTGTTCTGGCAATAGTGGTATGGGCATTTTCGGTTTTGTAAAATTAGATCTGAGAATTCGTTCTGGCAATAGTTGTATGGGCATTTTTGTTTTTGTAAATTTAGATCTGAGAATTTGTTGTGGTCTTATTATGGCTATATTGGCTTCCTGCTTGAGATTTTTACTTGTTTATTGGTGAATTTAAATTTATGATTTATCCATTGAGAAAATAGAGCTACTCAATAGCATAGATCAGTCAACACGTTTTTGGGTTCCATAACTCACCCTATAGATTTTCTGCCTTTCGTTGATTCATTAAAATATATATCTAGTTATTATTTTAATGAATGTCCTATTATGTTCTTAATTAAATCTAATTCTTAAGTGTTTGGTTACCACCGTATCAATTCATTATTGTTGTCGTTTAAGTGTAACTCATTCCATTACTAGTAGTTGAGTTCCTTTATTTCATTTGGGACATAATTAATTATTATAAATGAAACATGAATAAGTATAACACTTGGTCATGATGATTACTGTTGAAGCAATGCTCGGTTGATAGTGGTATAGGGTTTTTATTGATAATTCGTCAAATTGACCGGTTATATAGAGCTGTCTCATTTTCTATGGTTATAATGGAGTAGATCTATCTTTTTCCTTCCATAGAATATTGATACTTTATATATCCTGTTTATTGTGAAAGTTGTTGTAACAAATCTTATTTGGAGATAAAGGTACTTCTGAAGGTCTTCCTTTTTGTTGCCATCGTTGTAAGTTATTGATAACATAAAATTTATAATATTGCGTTAATTATGGATTTATGATTAGGGCCTGTCGAGACGATTAATGGTTAGTAATCATTGTCAATCGAATTACAAGCTTAGATCATCAAATGTATGTTAATGTAAATTTTACCATGATTGCGTCAATAATTTTAGTATATGCCGTTAATTATCGGTCTATGAGTAAAGATGAACGTTAATTATTGCATTAATGACAATTGGAACTATTCAATAAATTCATGATTGTAACTAATGACTAATTATCTTGTTAACTATTAAACTAGTCAAAGTTCAGACTTGCAAAATAAGGTCCCCTTAATGATGTTTAGAGGGTACCTTGATGACGAATCACGATCTAAAAGTTGCCAATTGGAATGGCCTTAAGACTCTTATAGGTTGTAGTCCATTGTTAAATTAATGTTGTTTATTTCTATGTTGATGTCTAGGGTCGGGTTAATTTAAGGGTTAGTACTATAATTGGAATTGTCCAAACTAACAGTTATATGATATCTGACTCTTCGATCTAATAAATCTAGTCGCTCTGTATATAAGTCTGTGTGTCTGATTATTTTTTGTGTAAAGAATCCAGTGTCGTATCAAGAGTCTCGGGACCTTTAAAGGTAGGGTTTCCACTCTTTTGACACACCTCTAAGGTCATGTCGGTAGTCACGGGCTCTTTAAAGGACGAGTTCCCACCACTGCGACCTCCTAACAGTGATTACTAGTTTCTGCCTGAGCAGTCGGACAAGAGCCTATCTGACATTCTCTCTCTCTGGAGTAGAGAACTAAGATTAAATGCCCTGCTTTCCTGTGCAAAAATAGTAAAATATACTACTCTGGATTCTTCCATCTGTGTTTGTATTGTACATAACACAGTATGTTGTTTAATGCTTGCAGTTACTTGTTGTGCGCCTTATGTCTATGGTCGTTTAATTCTTGCAGTTACTTGTTGTGCGCCTTATGTCTTGTTGTTGTGATCATCGTGGTTGCATATTGTTAGTAGTTGGGTGGTGAATTAGATTCGAATATGTTTGTTTCCCTTGTACGCATGCACACACTTGTTATATGACATTTGTAGTCGTGAAGAATGGGAGGTTTTTTACATAAATGAGCCCTGCCAATGACATTTATGGAGGTCTATAAATCGTCTCCTTTGGACCATCACTTTTTTACTGTGTCCATCAAATTGCTTCCACATTGATATAATCACATGGGCTGGGTAAAAATCTGTATTAATTCCATTAAGCTTAACCTACGGGGATTCTCCCAAGTCTATTGTTTCACCCATCCTCTCGGCTCTATGTAGCTTGCCCTTTGTTTAATGTGATAACCCTCTTTCACTACTTCATGGTAGCATAACCATATATTTGGTGGATTTGGGCTCGGTCTGGTAGAGAAGAGCATGGTGGACCACATATATCAAATGCTACCATAAACTAGGTAAGGATTCTCTAGTTGTTATATATCCGAATCTCAATTTTAAGAAATGTTTTTCTGTATGTATCAGTTCTTTCAGAAACTCATAAGAGGCTCTAGTGTAGAATTTTAGTAATGGCATTTCACTAAGTAGTGTTTTGGGGTTTACTTTGGTTTTATACCTATGGGCTCAAGGTAAAAAATAGTTCGTACTTGAGCCCTTCGAAAAATCTGTTACTTCGATAAAGCTTCAAAATCGATTTGTGGTTTTGACTATGTTCTATGTGGTTTTGACAAGTGTCATAGACAAAGAGTTAGTTGAATCAAATAAAATATTTTCCCAACATTCATACTCATAAATTAAAATTAACTAAATTCAAAATTCAAAATTTCCATAAATTGCAATAATTTTCCAAGTTCAAATTTACCAAAAACGGAAATAAATTCCTAAGTATTTTCAAACTTAAAAATATTTTATTTTGGTGGATGTTACATCTTTTCCCCCTTGAATAAAACATTGTCCTTAGTGTTCATCCCTTGCTTAGAATAGGATCGAATGATATTTATGCAACTCTCCTTCCAACTCCCAAGTGGCCTCCTTAGGACTAAAGTGCTTCCATTGCACTTTTACCTGGAAGATGGCTCTGTTCTGAAGTGATATTTCTCTGCTTTCATGAATGTGTAGAGGTTCCCCTTGGAACTCGTCTTTTGGTTCCACCTGCACCAAGTTCCAATTGATCATATGATTAGAGTCGTGAACATAATTCATTAACAAAGAAACATGAAATACATTATGATTTTTTAGATTGACAAGAAGTGCAAGCTGATATGCCATGGGTCCAATTCAAGCTAAGATCTCGAAAGGACCACAAAACATGTGTGCCAACTTGGCACAATTCCCTACCTTTAGTGAACTTATTCTGGCCTTGAATTTTAAATAGATGTGGTCTCCCACTTGAAATTCTAGGTGTCTTATTTTCAGGTCTGCTTAACTTTTCTGTCTTTCATGTGCCTCTTTTAAATTTTTTTGTGTGTATTCTTCATGGAGACTTTATAATCCAACCATGAATCTGTCAACTCAGTTATCCCATCTAATCAGATTTGTACACTTTATGTGGTACACCATTTTGAAGGGGCTCATCTTAGCCGAAGTTTGCTAACCATTGTTGTATGTAAATTTCACCAAGTGTAGGTAGTCTTCCCACTTGATTGATTTTGTCATTGCGTACATGCGTAGCATATCTTCTTTGATTTGGTTTGGTCATTTGGTGTGACCATCTATTTGTGGATCATAATCGGTGATGAAATCTAGGTTAGTATATAACCCTCCAAAGAATTATTTCCAAAAAGTAGATATAAATTTTACGTCTCTATCTGAAATCATTGTTTTAGGAATACCGTGTAGTCTAAAAATTTCTTTCATGAATATTTCAGCAATGTTAATTGCTTTAAAAGTAGACTTCATAGGAATAAAGTGTGCAGACTTACTAAGCTTATTGATTACCAACATAATTGAATCATTTTGTTTTTGAGTTCTAGGAAAACTTGTAATAGATTCTAGTGATATAGTTTTCCATTTCCATTCCAGCACGGGTAAGGGATGCAACAGGCGAGCTGGAAGTTGGTGTTTGGCTTTCAAGTGCTGACAATATTGACACTTAGCTAAGTATTTTTTGTTCCTCCCTTCATATTAAGCCAATAAAATATCTTCCTTAGTGTTGTTACCATTTTCTGGTGTCCCAGATGACTAGAATATGGTTTCTTGTGTACCTCATCCAAAACCATTAACTTTAATTCAACGGAATTTGGTATGTATATTTTTCTTTTAAATCATAGTAGACCATTTCTGTCCAAACTCAGATCTGTTTTTTATGATTTTTTTGTATTATTCCATAAATCTGCGAGTGTTTCATAAATTTATAAATTTTGTAAATTATAATCTCCGTGAAAATAAACCATAATTGTCATATGCATAGTAACACATGATATCATTCATAACTTAACCATTATAAAAATTATATGATATTCCTTCTTTATTTGGCTTTGTATGTCTCTTTGTATCAATTGTATTTATTTTTCTACATTAATTAATGTTTTGGTGATCTAATACTATGAAGAGAGTCTCATTACTGAATTCCATGCGTACATATAACCTAATGATTAGGATTAAGGGATGTTCTTGTTGTGTTATAAGAGCCCGGTGTGTCATCGCATTTTCTTCCACATACATGATTTCTTTGTTGGAGTGTTTTGACTTCTCAGTTGGTTAGCATGGTGCGCATGATCATTAAAAATGATTCTTAAGGTTGTTGGTGCTTCTTTTCCCAAGTATTATAGATGATGATCATTAAAACTTATATCCTAAAGTTTCATCAAGAGAAAGTTTGAAAGGAAAAGAAAGACATTCCATACCTTGTACTCATAAGATATGTTTTTTGGAATTATGTATATGTTTCACGATCTCCCTTAAGACAGTTGTAGAGAATAATCTGGTTGCAGTAATAGTGCAGAAAATGATTTTTAAAACGTGTCAATACTTGAAGATTGAGAATCTCTTGTCAAAATAATTGATTATTATCGCTAGTTACAATCTTAATTCGAGAGGCTATTATTCAAAAAATGAGATCATAATTTGAGCGTTGTTCCATGAAGGAATCTTGAGATCGTTGAAGGATATCTCAAAACCATGAAGAAAGTTACCAATGTGAAGAAGTTATACTAGGATTGACAGCATAGGATAATTACTACCTTAAAGCAGTAAATGAGATCCTCCAATTAGTTTCTCCCTCAATATGTTTCTTATTTGGTTTTCTTCATATTTTTGTGTATAGGTCCCACAGGTAAAAGGAAAAATACATGGAAGAATGGCTACGCCTTCCATTATTCTATATTATAGAAATTGAATGGTTATGTTGTCCATTACGCCTTCCAAATTAATGCAAGGTTTTGAGAACTATATAACTATTACAAGCAACTGATTACAACAATTATGTTTATGATGGAAAATGCAAATTCGGTTGGGATAGGTAAAAATTATCTCTGCCCATTTTTTAAAAGTTATTGTTTGTTTAATCAAGGGGATTAAAAGTTGGGCACTCTTAACCCCATGTATCAGAACTAGAACTATGAAAACAGAGTTTCCAATGCAACGATGTGTGTTTTGAATAATGAAACATGCATAGTAACATGGTAATTGTATCACAATATCCTTTTATAAATCACACATCATGCTAAACCAATGAGTATCCAAGACCTGCTTGCAATTAAACTCATCAGAAGGAATTACAGAAATTCCCCTGAAAATAAGTAACCAAATATGTGATCATTATCACAGTTATTACGGGACTTAATTACTTTTTATTAGTAGGAAGCAGTAGTAGATCTTAACTGTCAGAAGGAGTAACCAATTTAGAGAAGAGGACATTACTGTTGAGAGGTTGATGACATTTAAAATCCAGATGTTTTCTATTCATTTTTGATAAAGATATCCCATAAAAGGGATAAAGGAAACACATATAACTGTTTGAAAACAAAATGCGAGCAAGGTTTGAGTCTAGGGCTCATTCTAGCCACACAAGAAAAATGGAGACAACCTCCATGAAGAAAAATGAAATGCAGAAAGAAAATCGCATCCATAAATAAATCATTCCCAGCAAGAACTAATTCATCTGCAGCATAAAATTCACTACAAGAAATAAACCAATCACAGAGAAATAAAACGTTTGGAGAACTCAAGAGACATCCCCAAAATCACAAGGTATTTCGTTCGATGTCTTTGTCCATGCAAATAAAATACCAAATACAACAAAATACCATCAAAGTTATACAACAAAAGAAGCCGCCCTTTATTAGGTTGTGTGACTTTTCTTTCAACAAAAAAAATGAGCATGTTGATTTATTTACGGAGCGCTCTACAAAGTGGGATTGGCGAGCACTATTTACAATGTTACTGAATGACATAACTAACATTCAAATGGAAATTATCGAGAACCATATTCCACTGCACTGAGAAATGTGGTTTATTAAATAACTAACATATGTAATTGACATGTTAGTTATTTATTTAAGAAACTCTCTATTGAACTAGACTAGTGAGGAAAGTTTACAATAGAAGTTGTTGACAAACTACTACATGTCCTCATGTTGGTTGGCGAAGGAAGGTGGGCAACCTCTTTGGTGGCCCAATTACATATGTGCCAATAGGAAGATATCCTAACATATATGTGCCAACCACTCTAATCATCAATCATTAATTGAATACCAACCTCTCACTGAGAACGATCCACCTGTGTGAGCGGAGTAGTATTGTGTTCTGATTTCTAGACAATTAACTTGTGTTGAGGCAAAAGGACATTCATTCCATTTGAATTTCATAGTTCCTAGAGTTCGTGTGATACCCCAAAATTTTAAATTCAAAACTTATTATTATTTTTATTCTTTTGTTACCAACACATTATTGATCTTAGTGATCTAACTCAAAAAATTATTGTTTTAGTTATTATTTTATTAATAATAAAAGAGGAAGCACACATGAAGTGGACTGTTAAAAGAGAAAATACATTCATACAAAGAGAAGCACCAAGTGACATCAATAGGGGGACAAAGTGGTGAATATGTGTTGAGTTAACTCAAAAAAAGTGAAAAAAGATCTTAGGTTTTTAGAAACATGTGTAAAAATAAGATTGACATGTGGTCAATGAAGAAAACTCAATTTGACAGATGGTGAATGAGCAGGAGGCTCATACAAGTGTCAAATTCCTAGGTAAATCTTAAAAAATAAAAGATAACAAAGAGAATGGGACACCATTCTCAATAAGATATGAAATCTTAGAAATACTTACATGACACAAAGATCTTCATGTAATGCTTATAACCATATGCACTGCAACAAGTCACTTGGTTAGTTTCGGATCGATATTTAGCTCAGAGGTGATGGAGTGGTCATATGTGGTAGCCCTGATATAAGGTCGGGAAGAACAATCCACTTGACTTTTGTTTTCCCCTAAATAAATCCCGGTTACATGTTTTCTTCCATTCTCTTCTCAATTAAGTTATTATTTCTTTAGTAATTTGTGCATAATATATTTTGATTAAATTCAATTTTAAATGTAAGTTTTGAATATTTTGTTAGAATTTTGTTTCCATGCAATTTGAAGTTTATAGATAAGTTACAATTGTTTTTAATCTAATTAAATATTAGAGGATTTTACTGTTTATCATTCCATTATACAACTGTCACGATAAATATCAGAGACAAATGATTATATCCATAACCAATACAAAAAGTATAAGCAAAATTGTCAAACATAGAGGAAACTGTATAAATGGAATATACAACCAACATGTTAGATGCAAATTATAATGCTAATTTCGTGAGGATGTTCTAAAATATATATAGAAACGAAACTATATAAATGGAAATACAACCAACATGCTAAATGTTAGACGATAATGTTGTTGCCATGAATAAAATCTTGAATGTAAAAATAAGGTTGAGATTGTCGATTATTAATAGCTAAAGGACATAACAATAACTAGAAACAATCGGGTAGTTTTGTAACCCTCTTTAAATGATAATGGAACTAAGAAAATTATACGAGCAAGGAAAGTAAATGCCATAACCACTAGCAACCACAAACTGAGAAACAAAGAAAAATTTCCATTGATAAATAGTTACCAGAGCTACATCATTATTGACTTGACTTTGTAAATTAACATGAGTGAAAGTCATTTTTACATGCACAAGGGTTTAGCCTGATTTTAGTTAAAAATTGAACAATAGTAACATAATAACTTATACACAACCATACATCTAGGGAATCCTTTCAAACGACATGCAAAGAAAGTATTCTACTTATTGTTGAAATTATACCAAAATAGTCGACAGATCTAGGACAAGTAACCATCCCACTAGTTCGAATAGAGAATATGGTAGCATACACTCATCCAGATATAAGGTTTATTTACAAACCGAGTTACCTATCAAGGTTGAACACCCTAGCTAAGAAATCATAGTCATTACCTAACACAAGGTTTTAAACAAAAAAAAAACTTAAAGTGGCACCCGAGTATGGTAAATTTAACAGTTACAAAAGGAAAACACTTGAACTTAAACTTAAATGGTATGTAGATGGTTGATACAGGTTAAACCTTGCTAGTTTGTCTGAGCATATTTGCATTGACGCGTAACCATTACGTAAAGAAACAAAAACTTTCATAAGAGGATGACAAAGATTTAGGGTATGAAATTCTTACGAGGAAAAACTCTAACCCAAGATGGATTTCCTATAGAAGAATGTGTCGACCAACTAGATTCAACATTCCTTTATTATGGGTACCCTCAAACATAACAAAGGGCCCATCATTAGATGAAGTATACAAAAATATACCTTCAATAAAAAGGAAGAACTACCGAAGAAGCTAAATGTAACTAGGACATTCATCTCTTAGAGAAACTTGTAAGGTTTCCAAACCTGAAATCAAGGTCAGGAAAGCAAAAATAATTGGAGTATTGCAAAGAATAAAGAAAATGCACATAGGACCTTCAACCATAATTTATAAAATAAAGACCTTCACCAACTGTAGAATTGGAACCCAACAACATAAATTACAAAATTGTTTATCAATTAAGGGTGAAACCACTAAGAAATTTTCTCCCAAGCTCCTGAATGAACTGGAAAATCCAGATCTTTGAATGTAGACATAATATATGCAAGGTTAAGTATATGTATGCAGCAAAAAAACCCAAAAGTTCAGAGACAAGAAATGGAACTCCACAAACTTCTAAACTCAAACCAGAAGGTACCCTCAATCTCCGCTAGAAAATTTCCAAAGAAAATAATGTTTGAAAACTATGCAAGGCGGTCATGACTTACCCTCCCCACTCTTGTTCCAAGAAGTCACACCTTGAAAACATAAGGGTTTCCACATGAGGTTGGGGAGGCATGTGAAAATTAAGAACACAAGATACATCAAGCCTCACATTAATAAATTCAACCACTCATGTACTACAAGAAAAAAAATGATTAATGTTTCCAAAATAAATCATAACTATGATATGATTATCGGTTCAATCCTTTAACTATTTTCACACTTTAACAGTCGGGACAAACCACTAGTAATGTGAAATGACTTTACGCGACACAAAAATTAAATTAATTATTCCACCAATTTTTGTTAACAAAGAAAGGTTCCGACAAGGGTCCCTTTTGGAGTAACCAATGAAGGTTGTAATGCAAAATTCATAACATGGGAATTGTAACATAAGGTGATATCCCTACCACATGAAGTATAACATAGATTCAAATTGTATCATGAGGATTATAATATAGGTCAAGCAAGTAAACTTTCACATGGAACTTTTAAAGCTAAAGCTTCAGAGGTAAGGGATATCTCATTAATGAAATTTAGATAATTGAGTAATGTTCTTTACTTAGTTAAGAGTAAAATATTGTGGTATAAATTTTTTTTATGGGAATGTGAAAGTGTGTATCCTCAAAATTATTCCACATCAAATGCAAGTGTGTCCTATATGAAGTTGCATTTAGTTGTACTAGCGTTGATTTACCATCAAGAGTTGCATTAATCCTTGCTAACCATATCTGTGAGGTTAAATGCTAGTCTCAACACTCTAATTTCCCGTTTAATCATCTTAATTGTTTTCATGGGGGAGCACAAAGGAGGATCTAGGTGGGTCATGGAAGCACATGCTCACCAGACATGTGGTATTCTGTGTCCATGGGCATTGCATCAAGGCTTTGGTGGGCACCCGAATTAGGGGAATTCTCTAAAATCATTGTCTATCAATATTTAAATCAATTATTTGTGATTCATTAAATCAAATTGCATTGATTTTGATATATTTTTCTTCATTAATACCTTTCTATGTAATTAATATATTTTTCTAAATCATATAATCTAACTTATAAAATAATCAACTCACTCATCATCCAACTAAACCACCATCATCTTATTTCACACCATCCAACTAATATTTCTCACTCCTCATCCAACTAAACCACATGATCATCTTATTTCACACCATCCAACTAATGTTAATATTTTTTTATGTTCTAGGATTACATTTACTCTAGTATTACACACATGTTCACATATACTTTTCTTTAAGTTTCTTTAAATCCTTATATACCTTGATTTAAGTTTCTTTAAATCCTTATCATTGAGCTCAATTTAAAAAAAAGGTATCCCATTATATTGTCTTTCCTCGATGAGCTTTTCTTTACACATGTGAAAACATTTTTTTTAAATCTTTCTTAATTTATGTGATCTTTTTCTATCTATTGTTTTTGTATATCAATTATGTGATAGTAATCAAATTTGTAATATTCTTACTTTTTATTCATTTGTAATAACATTTTTTAAATGTTATAATAAATATATCTAAATAATCAACATTCTAATAATTATCATGAATAATCTAAAATATAGTTAGATGTAGATACTTATTTATTGTGGATGACAAAGTATTGGGYTMTTTTTATATTCAATTTTAAATAGTCTCAAAATGAGGTAATGTGTATGTAGCACTAGTGTAGAAWTTTGGCAAGAAAAAACCCTATAATAAAACAATTTTTCTCATAAAATATAGTTAATATTTATATTTGAAAAGAAAAATGTTTATCGTGAAAGAGTTTTTCTCATAAAATATAATTAATATTTATAGTAATATGTGGAGAAAAAAAAA